>JAABKJ010007545.1:66270796-66547280 GCA_011634705.1 Andricus grossulariae | reverse complement strand
TACATTTTTGAGCGACCGTAATATGCATTGTATTTGAAATAATTCTTCCTTATCATAAACTTTCAAGTTGTACAATTATGTAAGGTTGAACGATTTGTATTTGTCAACGTTTATGCTCGTATTGAAAAATTGTTTTATTTTAAGGAGATTAGGCGTTTCGAATTTAAACGGCATCAAACCTTCACATTTTGATGATCGCAGCTCTAATTTATTTCATTAAATGAAGTTTAAAATGCGAAGTTTCATTTCAAGGTTGGAATTTGGAAATTTTGTATTTCACACGCATTTTCAAAGATTACTGAATGCAATTTTTATAATTGGAAGTCTTAATTTAATTTAGTACCTACTATTCACATTTCAAGTTCAAGTGTGAATAGTGAATTTGAATAAGTCTTATTGTCCAGATTGTTTAATATCGAAAGCTTTCGAAATTTATTACGCTGAGTTAACTTAGATCTGAAAAATGTGACCTATAACTTTCTGAATAGACTTTTCTTGTTAAGGATTCAATTACGAGCAGATTAAATGCAAATTAAAAAACTGTCAGCCCTTGAAATTGAAATCGTTAAGTTTTGAAACCTTCTAATTAAAGCTTCTTTGTTATTGACATATAGTTTTTCATTATTACTTATGGAATTTTCAAATTTTTATTGCCTTGAATGTCCAACTGTTAAATTTTGCAGGAATTTAACTTTTCCGAATATTCATTTTTTTACAATTAGAACATTAGAGATTCGCATTTGAAATAATCAACTTTTGGCATTTTTTAGCATTACATAAACTGTTAATTTGTATACCTTCATTCTGGGAATTTTTATTTTATCTTATTTTGAAAAAAGCAAGCCCAAATGTTCCTGAAAGCCAATAAACGGGATAATTACTTGCTTTGTATGCTTTTGAAAGAATCAAATATAAAGTTGTTTGCTTAAAAGACTCAACATTTTCAGAGGCTAATTTTGAATCTGTCTTGCTCTAGTTGTTCTATAATTATTATACATTACTTGTACAATTTTGAAGGATAAATTTTGAAATTGTAAATGTTTAGGAACTTTAATTTGAAATGAATTAGTTGTTAGAGCTTCCGTTTTTGAAGTATACAATTCTGTAAATTAGAAAGTATAAAACTGAAAAGGGCAACGGAAGGACCATTACGGACTATTACCCTTTTTCCGTACTCTATCCCTCCAGCCACGAGCAATAATGCAATAAAACGAATTCTTAACAAATTCTCAAGACCAGATGTCGTCATAAAAATAACTCCTGAAACAAAGATTCACCTAGGTTTCTAGATTCTCTATAAACTTTTAAAAGACTTAACATACCCCCTAATAAAATTTACAAATAAGCCTTGAGATTAAATGATAATTTTATGATTTTTGTTGAGAATAATGCTATTGCTTTAATTCTGTACGCATGTTGGGTTATTTTGGATTAGAAATTTTAATTTGTATAACAATATACTAAAATTTCACATTTGATTCATATTATTAATATTTTCATTCTAAGACCTTGGAGTAAAATAATTCAAATTCCTAAGAACGCTCATAAATTCAAATACTCTTGTTTAATTTGCCGTCAAGTTTTTAAGGGCTTTTAGTTTCTAAGGTTCTAGATTTAGTTTCTAAGTGTGTATTTAGTATTGAGCCTCATATAAACTTAAAAAATGTTGAATAATCTTGGTGGTTGTAGCAATTTTAGAAATGGTAAAAATAAATTGTTTTTCTGAATATTTTTCTAGAGAATGGAGAAAAAAAAGACAAATATAAATCCAGTTATACCGATTTTAGAGTCTATAACGTCATTGCAATATTTTATTTTACTTATTAGTAGGGTGCGAAAGGAAGTGTGTTTTCTAATTTTGCAAACGCCAGCTCCTAAATTTCTTCCTTTCGGTGGAAAAATACTGTTATAAATTTTCGTTCATTGAAAAAGAAAATTATTTAGAGGTTTCGCTAGGTTGTTTTAGGCGTTGAAATGAATTTACCTATAGTTGTCAGTTTAGAAAAACATAAATTCAAGGGTGGAAAATTCTTTTACTTTACAAAGTATTCTCTATTGATTGAGAAATAAGCCCTAAATTTTATGAAACAAACAAAAAATTGTTGGAGATATTATCGGGCCCAAAATACAAAAATTCGTAATTTCATTACAATTCACGGTCTGAAATGACCCCGGAACATTTTATTTAGTGGAATAATTAGCGCATGGTTTCTTCTATGATGCAAAGAGAATATTCTCTATAAAGAATAGATCAATAATACTTGTACCGTGTGACAAAAAGAAACTGAAATTTGTGAATATACCACAAAAATTAAAAGTTCATTTAAAATCGATAAGCAAATCGAGAAGTAAAACTGATGAAAACGCTCAATTGCACGAAAATCGACCTGAATTTAAAAGCTGACATCTTTCTTAGGTAAATAATAGGTAAACTTTCATTTCAAAGTACTAAAGGAATATTTATTGTATAAAAAATATGTATCAATTGTGTATTTCAAATTGAAAGATTTTTTTTTGTTCGCCCGGTATTACAAAACTCAACAAATGTAAAATACTTACCAGGGGTAAAGGAATACTGAAGCCCTAAATTTGTATTGGAGAAATATAGAAAAACTCAAAAAACTAAGCATGAAATATTTTTTCACCAAAAAGAAGAAATTTAGGGCTAGCGTTTGCCAAATTCAAAAAGATGCATTTTTTTGGACAGCCTATTAATTATTAAACTTGAAAGTTATACAATAATGGTGGATACATTAATTTTTTATAGGTTTCATTCGTCATAAATATTACGTAACAGTATCGATTACGCGTCGCCTCCCCCCCCCCCTATCGACCTAAAAATATTTTAGGTAATTTATGGATGGATATTGAGAATACTACTGCAATATTTTTGAACGTGCAAAAATCATTCAACTTTTCTCTAAATTAGACAAAAAATGCAAACTTCACATCATTAAAAATTGTAAAGTTTCTGTAAACGAAACAAGAAAGAGATATGTGGAAGGTATTTTTTTTCTTCATATTTTTTCATTAAGTTATTCATATTAAAGGAGGTATGCGAAGAAATTTGTTATGAAGACGCATTGATGATCTATTCCACTTACTCGATTCTCTGTATTACATATCTGAATTATTTTCAGATTTCTGGGATGTGATTCATGCAAACATTTAAAATTACTTTTTTTTCAAATCGGATTGTATAATGTTTGTTGAGAACAGGAAAATAATTTGAATGTAATAGGTACATTTCAGTAAGAGAAATAGAGGAATTAAGCTTATTTATAACAAGTTTCTACGCATATCTCCTTAAAAATGTTTCAGTAAAAAAAACGTGTGAAGGAAAAATACTTCAGTTAGACTCATGTTTTTTGTTATGTATAGTTTTGCATCATGGTCTGCTGTTTTTCAGAAAAATTGAGTTTTCTGTGAAAATATACAAACTAGCGATGAGGGACCTCTGAATATTATTAGATTTATTTATCTACTTACGTTGTTCATTCTTATCTAGAAGCAAACCAAAAAAAAAAATAAAAAATGCCAGCTGAGATTTGGACATTCTTTCCGTTTTGCCTTCCTATTATTAAACAGAATAATTGATTCAGAATCGTTCAATAAACGCATATTTTAGCTTTCTAGCAAAATATTATTCAGCATATTCTTATTTTAGCAATTTTAATATTATCGTGGATTTCAATTTGTTACACAGTGTGAAGATCTTAACAGTCTTCACACATTAATTTTTATCTGATGATATAAGCTGAAGATGAGTCATCAGAAAGTTACAATGTTTTCAACAAATAATTGTTCGGAAGCCTACAAAAAAAAACATTCATATTGGAAGTTTTTCCATTTTATTGTACCTTGTGTCCTTTTGTCCAAAAATTTAATTTGTTTATTTGTGATGTCGTTTTTCACGGTTAAGACAAAAACTACGCTTCTCATCAAAAGATGATTGATTACAACGTTTGGCTAAAGATTTTAATTTTCGTTTTATTTTTAAATTTTGAAAATGCTGTAACTCTGATAATTTGCTTTCTATAAAAAAAGTTTCACAGATTAATTGTTCGATATTCTGGGTACTACAAATAGCTGTACACTAAATTTTTATTTCCCAACAAAATTTTCTGAAAAATATAGAAGATGCTCGAATTTTTTGAATTTCTATACAAAATAAATCGCTCAAAAACTTGTTTTTTCGGGCTTCAAAAAAGTGTGCTAAAGATCAACCAAATCAGAAATTTTTTCAAAAGTTATTGTGCCTGCAGACTACAGACTAGAGACGACAGACAGGCTACAGGCAGACTACACAGAGACACCTTGAAAGAAATTGCTTTTTCTGACTAAAGGGGTTTTAAAGCGTGGAGAATTGATGAAAACCTACATAGTCCAATTTTACATCAGACCAAGACCTGTTAATTAGGATAAGCATGTAAGAAGATTATACAGGTGGCGGAATATTTTTGGAATAACCCTTAATCCTCGACATGAAAAGCAGCGCCAAGCACTAGATTTAAAACGAAAATCATTGATAAAAATTCTGAAGAACTTTTTCGAACTTCATCCTTTCAAAATCTCTACACATCAGATGCGAACACATGCTGGGATGGCTAAGCAGATAGAGTATTCCAATCAGATGCTTCAAATGTTCAATGATGGAATGATCGGTCCAGATCGCATTGTTTTCAGCGATGGTGCACATTTTTGGCTGAATGGCTACGTAAATGAAGAGAATTTTTATTTGTTGGGAAGGAAAAATCCACATGTAGACCATTTCCAGAAACTTCTCAAACAAAAGTGGATCCCTCATGGAAAGGAAAAGGGTTTCGTAAAGAATCTCTATTTTATGCAAGATGGAGCATCGTCCTATCACACATACAAATTTTTTGAATACATTTTCAAACAATACGGACATTATGTTATTGGACTAAGGTACCCCAAATTTGCAGGTGGTGGTATAAAATGGCCTCCCCACTCACCAGATCTCTATTCATATCACTTTTTTCTGTTAAATTTCATCAAAGACATTTGTTACGCTCATCATCCCAAAACGTAGAGAAAATCTAATCAACTATTCAGATATCGGCTCGTGAAGTCTCTGGTACTGTAAGAGAGCGTGTGTTTCGTTGTTTAAGAAAAAAGGTTTTTTTTATTGTGCCAATTCAGATGGTGCACATTTCAAAAACATACCATTGAGTGCATTGCCCCAGACGAATTTTCGGTATGTTTAAGATGTTCGTTTCCAAAATATATAAAACTTTTAAAAACATGCAATTGTGCTCCTTAATTGAACTTTCAAGTTCCCACTATCTATTCATCATTTCATTTTTTTTATTCCTGTACATGTTCGAAAATAGCAATAAATTAGTTTTCACTTCTTTTCATTTGTAAGCCTGTAAAATCGGTTCTCAAGTGTGGTATCGTTTTTAAATACGCAGTTGCTTGAAATTTTGATAATATCTAACCCTAAATGTGACTGAAATTAACTAGAAATGACTTGGGTATGCACTAGAAGAATTTTGACATGTTTGGCTTATTCCCTGTAAAATTCGGAACCCAATGGTGATGTTCAGGCAGCCCTTAATGAATGTTTGAAGAGTAATTTTTGCCAAATAACTTTTAATTTTGTGCGCAGAAAATGTTCCAAAATATTAACAATAACAGTTTTCAGGTGTTTTTCTCCAAATGAAAAAATATTAATCAATATCAATGTACTGGGAACGCCACTATCCACGAGTGGAGCGTTAACCAAAAACGCAACCGAGACATCATCAGATATTTTCTTGTTGTCCATAGCTGCCTTCTTACAGGGAAGTACTATACGTATTTCGCCACTGTGACAGATGTACTATTTTTAATCAACGTGGGTTTAATCTAAATAATAGTCGAATGGTGTTACTACCATTAATAGATGGTAACGTCCGACTTTTAAGTCTTCAATTAATATAAATGTATTAAAACGATTACTTCGGTTGAAATCCGGGTTGAGGCAGATTTTCTTTTGTTTTTCAAAATTTATTTGGCCGAAGTAATCGTCATTATTATGGCAATTTGTATGGAATACTAATTCAAAACCACAGATGTTATCATCTTTTAATGGTTATAAACCCTTTTATTATTAGTTAGATTTTAAATTGTTGACAAAATTATTCTTTTTCCAACAAAATATTTTGTTCAGTAAATCATTAAAAGATATCATTCTCCGCAATTAATTACAAAATTTACCAATGCCATTATTTAGAGAATTATTGTCACTTGGTTTTCGTTCTAGACATGATGTAGAAAATTCCGAATATTACGGAATCAGTTCTGATGTAAAATAACACTGAATAGTTATCGACACATGTAGTGCCTGAGATTCGAAAAAACGAGAATTTTCTATACAATTGCTGAAACGAAATTTCAACAAAATGTTCAATCTTTTGAGCGTGAAATCGAATGTTCAATCAGGAAGATTAGTTAACTACAGAAATAGGAGAATTCAGGACAAAATATATAAATTTAGAACAAAATCGTTAAAATGCTAACAGAATTAATTTTGGCAAAGAATTTCAACTTTAACCTTCAAGAAGTCAATTTTTTTTTGCATAAGGCGATAAAGTCACACGATCCCAGCCCGGTACTTCTCTCAAAGATTTTACTTTTCGATATGTTTACATAATGAGCCTAATTTTCCTATAAAATAAATTCGTTTTTCATATTTGAAAAGGGTTTTGACTAAAATGAAGTTTGTAGGCTATTGTCCTTTACTTACACTCATTACGTGCATACTTTTTTATAATTTATCATGAAAACCTTGACAACTGTGAGGTATTATTCTCTTTTGGTTAGAATATTTGATTTTATTTGGAGAGTACAAAATAAAGCAGAGGTGTTTCATCATGTTACTGTTTATTCTTTATTTCACATTGACTTTTCTCTGTAGTATTAAATGATTCAAAAAACTTTTCTTTCTAACCATTTTTTTTTTACGTACATAGTTCATAACGAATTAAAAGCAATGGCTTTCATTTGAGATGAACATTTAATAATTATATCTCCGAAGGAGAATCTTGAAACTAATAACGTCGTTATCTCACACATATTTTAGATAACGACTACTTACGTATATATTTATATTTTGATGATGCAATAGAATATTCTTTAATTACTTTTCTAGATCCACTTATTCACTGAAGCATTAGTCAGTTTTTACTCTACATTGCGAAAATGAGGACGGTCTATACTTTTGTTTTCACTTTGGCGGTCATCTTTAATTCTATTGGTGAATATACTAATATAATATATCTATTACTTTTATTCTATTTTACATGACACATGCATGAATACGGCCATTTCTCAGGGCTGTAAAACGAACATGAAGTCTTCCTTTCCAGATCATATTCATATGATGGCCATTTCTATATTTATATCGTCAAAAATTATTTTTTGACGACATATCTGCTGTCTCGGTATTACTCGTCTTGTTTTTCCTCGTCTCATTTTCCCACGTCTGGTGGCATCTTTTCTCGTTCGTTGCCTAGATTTTACCTAGGAATGCGACAGATGTCGCTAGCAGAGAGGACAGCTTGCGGGAGCGTCCTTTTGCTACTCTGACGTGCAAGTGCTAATTACCGTTCTTAAATTAATTGTTAGAATCAAAAGCTGATTACATATTATATTCGTTTGTCCGTGACTTATTTATTTGATATCAAACACGACTACGTTACGATTTTTTTGAAGATTCAACTTCACTCTATTATTAGTTTTCTTTCTTCTTATTAATTATTTATTTGGTCAATTACAACAACAGAATATATGAAACATAAATGTAGAAAAATAGGTATAATTTAGGTGATTTGTAGTTTGAAGAATTCAACACACATTGAAATAGTTAAAATTGTTGTGAAATCTTCGACGTATTTGGAAATTTTTGTGAATTCCTTGAGCTCTTTTACAGTATGAAAAATCTATGTCAAATCTTGAAATCTCTGTGAAATCTTTTTAAATCTTTTGAAATTTAGCAAAATGTTCGAAATCTTTGTGGAATTTCTTGAAATCTTTTTAAAAGTTCAAGAATTCTTTGAAATACGTGTTAAATCTTTTTTAAATCTTTTGTAATAATTTGAAAATTTTACAATATTTGAAATGTTTGTGAAATACATAAAATATTTGAAAATGTTGGTGGACTTCAGCAAGAATTTTAGGTTATGTAAAATCTATGTGAAATTTTAAAATTTCTGTGAAATCATTTGGAATTTTTTGAAATTTTTAAATATTGATTAATATCTTGCAGGCGGGCAAAGTTAGAATAGAAAAAAAATTGTTGAATCGCAGTTTTGGAAAAATCATAAATATTATTTTCATTTCTTAATCTGCACAATATGACTAATTTCCACAATTTTTTCAGATTTTTTCTTTAAGCTTATGTAGCAGAAATTAATTTCTGTATAAGCACCTGAAAACAAAAAAAAATCTAGAAGATCTACTCATAATTTCTTTTAGAATGGAAATGCTTTCTCATTTTTAAAATTTACTTGTAAAAAATTAGGGAATATCAGATCATTAAAAAAGGCGATTTGCTAAATTTTTTTAAATAACTCGTCGTTTTTGATGATTTAGTGTTTTGAAATTTCTTCAAAGTACCTTTTGAACATAAGAAAATTTTTTATGATGAAAAAAATATTCACAAATTTTGAAGCTGCTATGTTTTTTTCATTTTCAGGACTTCATGCGAGATTAAAGTTTTCCTATACGAATTTAAACAAAAATTCTGAAAAAAATTGTAAAAATTGGGCATATTATGCAGATCAAGAAACAATAATAACATTCACGACTTTTCCAAAACTCTGCGATTAAAGAACTTTCTTATTTGATTTCCACTCAGCTAAACCCTAAGATATGCACGTCATGAGGGACGCGAAAGGAAACTCTTCATTGCTATAGCATTTCCAAATTATGAAATTTATTAATTTTAAAAATATACAAATATACATACATGCATATACATATATACAAACATGAAGGTACAAGCATACATACATTTATTTCGTAGGGGTGAATTAGAAAATCGGTTGTGTCCTGATCATATGAGTTTATAAGAGTCTTACGACTGACTTATTTATTACTTATTACACATTCAAGTTTCATGAAATTAGAAAAATATGTAGTGGTCAAAATTATTCGAGGTGGCACGCACTTTCGATTTTTCAAATGTGCCAAAAAGTATATTCTATTTACCAAAGGCCGACATTAGACACCACAATATTTTTAAACATTCTACTGTGAAATATATGAAATTCAAGTAGAGCTAAATTCTTTAAGCTCTAAATGAGTTAAAAATATACCAAACTTTTTACCTTTTTCTTTCATACATTCTATTCTCATAACTGGCAAAACATATTTTTAGTAAGAACGCAATAACGTACAAACATACTGAAGTTAAATCTTTGAAAAAATCGTAACATAGTCGTGTTTGATATCAATTTCACTCCACTAGCGCACAACTGTCGCATTCATAGGAAAACCCAAGGCAAGAACGAGAAAGGATGAGACGGGATGAGGAAGAATGTGACAAGACAAACCAAGAAATAGGCCCAAAAAAACGGGACGGAACCGAGTAACGAACTTGAAAAACGGCTCTTAAGGTCGGCTTCTATGGCTCTCGCTGAATGTTCAACCTCAAAAAATGAATTTATTCGTGGATAGCTAACTATCATACTGAAAAGCTCAGTATACAACAACAAGATCATTTTCAACCAGTGAAGATACAGTTTTGGGCATATTTTAGAACGTAAAGAAACTAATTCTTTCATTCTTTGCCAAATAGTTGGTCTTATGAACAACGAGTTGAATTCGCGATCAAGGAAGAAAAATTTTAAACATAATAATTCATTTCTTTCCACAAAATGGTTGCATTTAAAAAAAAAGAAGTATTTTGCAAATGAGATATTGTTTTTAAATACAGTTCTTCGACACCAGAATAATCTATGAACCAAAATGGTACTGATATTATCTAGAAGTGAGTCACGTGCATTATTAATCAGACTTATGTTGTACTGAATTTAAAAGAATTCAAAGGAATTTAATGTAGTTGATAAGAACTACAGATGATTTTTAACGAATTCAGAATAAATTCCAAAGACGAAAACAAACAATGAGCTGTGTTAAATTTGAACACAGTGAATCTCAACCATTTTTCACCTGACATTTTTATGGTACAACTTTTTTTTACCGAATCCTTTACTTATGATTTTACAGTATTTTATACTGAAAAACAGGAATAAAATATCCAGCTCTTCCTGAAGTTTGTCCAATAAGAAACTCTATTTCTTTTCGCAGAGTTAGGCTCGCAGTCAAGCAGAGATTGCCTTGACACCCCCCGACTGGTTCACTGTCGCTCTTCTCCTTCTCGTCGTATACTTCAGGCTCTTGAGGAGCATCTTCTGAGTGCCAGGGACAGTTCGCCCTCTGGTAGGTCTCCTTCTCCTAAAGTACTTGGATACGCACTTGAACAACTTGGATACATTCGGCTTATTCCCCGCACAAATCAGAATCTACGATTTGAATTTCGGAGATACATTTTTCCTGCTGGTTATCCAATTAGATTGCGAACAGAAGAAAATACCTATATTCGTGTGCCAAACCAAGAACATATTGTATTATCAGCATCCAATGGTGACATTTTTGCAGTATTAGAGTGTATTGGAACTTTTCGTGCAATATATACAACACACAGAGCTAAATCGAGAATCAAAGTGAATATGATAAGCGGTGCAGTTGATAATTTGACCCCAGATGAAATCCGAAATTGTCCAGTGGGCAAACGTCACTCAATCTTCTCCGAAACTTTCATTGAAGCTTCAGCACATTACAATTCACTACAGTCTGAATGGAATCCTAATAGCGGACGTAACCTCGGCTCTTGCTCTTCTGACAGGCAACATTCACCTGACCGAAATTTTCCTCAGGAGCCTCCTGTCAATGCCGAAGCCAGGTCGCCTCCTGGGTGGCCGTCTTCACCTAAAGTATGTGGACATGCTCTTGGAAAACTTGGATACATTCGGCTTATTCCCCGCACAAATCAGAACTTACGATTCGAATTTCGAAGATATGTTTTTCCTGCTGGTAAACCAATCAGATTGAACACAGAAGGAAGAAGACAAATTCCAGTGCCAGCCCAAGAACAGATTGTGTTATCAGCATCCAATGGTGACGTTTTTGCACTATTAGAGTATAGCGGGCTTCTTCGCGGAATATATGCGAATAATAAAATTCGTTCGAGAGTCAAAATGAATATGATGAGCGGCGTGATTGAAAAGTTGACTCCAGATGAATTTCGGGATTGTCCAGTAGGAAAAAATCATCCAATCTTCCCCAAAAATTTTATTAAAACTTTCGAAAATTACGATTCACTGCAGACCAAATGGAATTCTTATAGCGAACGTAACCCTGGTTCTTCTTCTCATGACAGGCAGCATTCACCTGGGCGGACTTCACCACAGGGGCTCTCTCTTCGTGCCAGGTCTAGGTCCTCTCCGAGAATGCCACTTTTCATTGAAGTGCTTGGATATGCAATAGAACAACTTGGGTATGTTCGGCTTATTCCTTGCACAAATCAGAACCAGCGATTTGAATTTCGAAGATACGTCTTTCCTGCCTATGAACCAATTCGAATGCGAATAGATCATACAAACTATGTTTTTGGGCCAAACCAAGAATATATTGTATTATCAACATCCAGTGGTGAAGTTTTTGCAATATTGGATTATAGTGGGATTCTTCATGGAATTTACAGGAGAGATGCAAATAATTCGCGAATAAAAATAAATATAATGAGCAGCGCAGTTAATAATTTGACTGCAGATGAAATAAGTTATTGTCCGGTAGGCAAAAATCACCCGATTTTCCCGAACAGTTTTATTAGATCTTTTGCAAGCGACGATTCACTAGAGTCCGAATGGAATTCCAATGGCAAATGCTATTCTGGTTCTTCTACTTGTGCCAGACATAATGCACCTGTCCGGATTTCTCCTCAGTAGCCTCCTCTTCATGCCAGGTCGAGGTTTTTTCCAGGCAGGACTCCTTTTTATGAAGAACTAGGATATGCATTTGGACAACTTGGATATATTTGGCTTATTTCCGAGCCAAATCAAAACCGGCAATTCGAGTTTCTAAGATACTATTTTTCCGCCGATAAAAAAATTGGATTGCTCGTAGAAAAAAGTAATTTTGCACGACGCCAAACCAAGAATATATTGTGTTATAAACATCGAATAGTGACGTTTTTGCAATACTGAAGTATACTGGGATTTTTCGTAAAAAAATATATGAGACAGCTATAGGTCATTTTTTGATTCAAATAGATATTATAAGCGGAGCTGTTCAGAATATGACGTCAAATGAAATGAGGGAATGTCATGTGGGCAGATATTACGCAATCTGTCCACACCTTTCCATGAAAGTTGTTGCAAATTGCGATCCACTGAAGACTACGTATAATTAATTCAATGAAAAGAATGTAAAATGAAACAATGGTGCTTTTAGCCTAAAGTTGGATGAAAATTAAATTAAAACATTGAAAGATCATTGTATTTTTCTTTCCCGAATTTTCATTTGAATTTTTATTTTTAAAGATTTTATGCCAATGCGAATACCAAACTTTTACGTAAGAGATTATGATTTCTGATGTTACTGTTTAATCTCAATGACAAAAAGTTTTTTCTTCCAAATAACTGACGCACTGACTCTAGTTTTGATTGTAATGTATTAAAATAAAATGAAAAATGGAATAAAAAACAGATAGTAACATTCCAAAGGATTCAAGAAAACGAAATTGATTTCATATTCGACTCAGCGTAACTTATAGCTACCGCCACACTTTATCAAACAGGGAAAAGAAAGGATTGGGCAAAGATTAGATTTCTCGTTTTTGTGAAAGCATGCAGCTTGTCAGGTTCGTACCTTTCTCTGGACCGTTGGACTTGGCTGAGAATCGCACTAGGACCATTTCGCCGTTTCTAATCTGAGTGCAGTAAGCTGAATCGCAGAATATAAACATCCTTGACGGTGGGAAACAAACTCTGCTGTTTTCGAATTTAAATGACTACACGCCCGCATGCTGTTCATAAATCTGTCTGTGTGAGTCAATTAAGTTTCTCAAAACAGATCCGATGATGCATTGATTCGATGCCATCCCGGTTTGTCTGAATTTGGTTGAAGCGCAAGCCCGTTGGTGCAGTCTAAAGGGCGACATCCGTTGATACCTAATAAACAATAAGAGGTCGAGTCGGAATACATTTCGAAAAGGTCGTTCCTGGCCAATGTCTAACTTTAATTATTACCAATGGAGTCGCGGCCCAGCATAGTTTGCGTCAAGTGCAGACGGGCATGAAAAACTATTGGTGCATAACGATACTATTCGAACTATTTCTCGTTAGGTGTGAAATGACAGTTACTCCTCATTATTTAATTTGTTTTTGAAAAATTGTAAACTGTAATCAGAAAAGGTAAGAAACTGAAAATGTACAGAAAAGTGGATCATTATTATAAATGATTTCGTTTAGAGAAAAAATATTTATTTAAATGAAAATAGTTTCATATTTGAATATAATTTTCGCAATGGAAGGTAATGAGTGTTGTTTTGTTTTCACAATGAATGTAAATAAATACGTCGAAACTGTTTCTCGAGAACCGTTTTTTGTAGGCGCAGGAGATTGTTATTATTCTGCAAGAAGTTCGAAAATTCATTTCTTGCTAAAAAAAGGGTGTTTTCTTGATTCTTGGGAAGAGATTTCAAACCTCTTATACTTTTAAAATGAAAGCTTTCTGGGGGGTAAGTCGACAACCCAAAGAAACTATAATTTTGTTCTGCCATCCTAATGAATATCATATTTAAAATTATGTAGGGATTAGGAATATAAATAAGCAACCGTGCCGAAAGCTGAATAGCACCTGGGTGAGGTGTCCTTAACGGTGACTCTGGGATACCGGGTGACCTTTTAGAGTATGCAGCCTTATCATTGCACGCGGGGCTCTACAAGGATGAACCAACCATTTACCTAGTTGCTCGTGGGAACAACAATGGCACCACCAAAACACCAAAATGTTGTAGATGTGGTTCAAAACGATCGAACGCGCAGACCACCCGACAATGGGTCGGCAAACAATGCCGATCACCCTAGAGTTAGGGGTGCTGAAAATAATTCAGATGGAAACACGACGACGAACCGACGAAACGCTCACATTGTTCGGACGAATCAACCCAAGGATGACTTGGTAGACTGCTACGATGCTTGCACTATCCCTGTTCACCGAGGCTTTATAGCACGTATGCATACTCCGTGGTGCCAAAAACACCCGGAGCTTCAGCATGTTTTGCTTTAATCCTTGCGAAATCAACGTGCCTACCTCTCGAAAATGGATATGTACGCAAAGCGCTTCCCCAATCGCTGCTTGATCAAGCTGCAGCCGAAGATGAGGAAGCGACAATAATATCAACCGCGGAAAGCAGGCACCTCCTGAGAGATGATCACAATTTCAGGACAAGCAGGAACATTAACATGCAAGTTCCTCCGAAGCCCCAAGATCTGGCTGGAACAGCTGCCTCCCTTCGTGGAGAAATCTCGCAAGAGTCCGACTTCTCGACCATCGATTGCGTAGTTTATGGTGCTGCAAGAGCTTTGGCTGATTCAAATCAAAGGCTCAAACTGACAATGGATCAAAAGACCAAAAGATGCTTGCATCAACTTAACAAGAAGATTGGATGGGCAAGACAGAATGCGTCCGGTCTTCAATGTGTGATTGACTACATAACATGTGGTAGACCATTCACGGAAAGGGTTCGAGGAATTTCCATCAATCACTGCCGAAGAGCTGAAAAAAGCACTTAGGGGCACAAAGAACTCCTCCGGTGCTGGATTGACTACTGGAAAGCTTTCGATTCAACCTCTCATAGACTTATCATCTGTCTGTTGGAAAGCTTGAAGGTACATCCACACATAGTGGAATAAAAAAAAATTGTTAAGTTTTAAACCAAGAAAGATTTCAGTTGAATTTTCAATACCAAAATATGAATTTTCAATACAAAATTAATTTTCTGCAAAAATAGTTATTCAACTATTTTGGCACTAGATTTTTTGAAAAGATGATATCAACCCAAAAAGGACGAGTTTTTAACAAAGCAGTTGAATTTTCAACCATAAAATATGACTTTTTAACAAAATTATTGAATTTTCTACTAAATAATACATTTGTTAATTCAGAATATAATCGTCGGGAGGAAGAAGTTGTGAAAATATAGACCAATTTTTTATTAGAATAAACAAATTTTTAATTGATTCAAATAAACCAAAAAAGATTACTTTTCTATCGTAAAATTTGGATTTTTAATCCAAAAGGACGAATTTGCAACATTATATTTAAATTTTCAACAAAATAGTTGAACTTTTAACCAATTACTTGAGTTTTCAAAGAAAAAAGCTGAAACTTCACCAAAAACCGTTGTATTTTCAACAAAATAATTGAGTTTTCAAGCTTAAAAGTCGAAAGTTTTTGAAAACAGTTGAATTTTCAACCAAAACATGAATTAAGAACAAAAAATATAGTATTTTAAATTTCAAACAAAAAACTAATTAAAAAAAATGCAGCCAAAGAGTTCAATTTTCAACAATATAATGAAATTCTCAAGAACGTAGTTGAATTTTTAATTGAATACTTAAATTTTCAACCTACAAAGATTAATCATCAACAAAGAATGTGATAATTGTATTTTTATCAAGTAAAGATGACATTCCTACCAGCAGAGACGAATTTGAAAAATAAAAAGAAAACAGTTTTTCAACCAAAAAGATTTATTTTCTACCGAAAAAGATGAAATTTCAAAAAAATAAATGAATTCTAAAACAAATAGAAAAATTTTGAAATAAAAAAGATAAAATTTCTACTAAAAATGAAAAAGTTATATTATTAGTAAAAAAATTAATTTTCAACAAAGTGGTTCAACCTTAAATCAAGTAGTACAATTTTCAAGTAAAAAAGATGAATTAAAACCAAAAAATAGATTTGAATTTTGAATCAAAAACATTTGAATTCATCAATGAAGAAAATACTAATTTAATAAATAGTTGAATTCTGAACAAATGAAGATTAATTTTTAATTAAATAGTTGCATTTTTAGCCAAAAAACATGAAATTTCCACTAAAAGAGATGAATTTTTAAACCAAAAAGACGAATTTTCAAAAAACTAGTTGAGTTTTTAACCAAGAAAGATATTTTAGTTGAATTTTCAATAAAAAATTAGTTTTCTGGCAAAATATTTGAATTATCAACCCAAAATGAGGAATTTAAAAAAAACAATTGAATTTTCAACCAAAAAGGATGACGTTCTAACGCGAATCTTTTTCTTGCTTATTTTGGTAAAAATTATTCATGATAAAATGAATGTTTCAATCCTAACTAAAATTTTTTTAAATATAGACACTAAACTCATGATTCTTTCGAATCTGGAGGAATTTCTCATGAATAATTTAAGATTTCTTTTAATTGAGTTTACATATTTTACCTTAATTTTCCTGATAGAAGTCTTTGTTTTTTATTTAAATTTTGTGAAAAGAATGTTTTGAATTTTAACAATGCTTAGAAATGCATTTAAATATTTAGGATTATTTTTTTTTCCTAATTAGAAGATTTAATAATCTAAATAAATTAGTTTCAGAGTCACCCACAAAAAATTGTTAAATTTTCAGCCAAATATTAATACTTGTAGCTCAAAATATAATCTTCAGGAGGAAGAAATTGCAGAAAAAGGACAAAGTTTTTATTTTCCCTCACCGTATTCAAGTACCAGAATGTTTATCTTGTAACATTTTTATCACAGAATCTTTTATAAACGGAATAAAATGATTTCAAATAAAAATGTATTATCCTTTACAGATATTTAAAGAGCCTGTTATAGGAATTTCCTAACTTTTGCAATATTTTTTCAAAATCCCTGACTTTTATCTGATTTCCTGGATTTCGCTGACCTACGACCACCCTGAATTAATACTGATTCATTTTCCATTTCATATTTTGCATTAACAAATCTGCGACACTCATTTCTGCAATAAAAAAATTATCTTTCACTCTTATCAATTAGTTCCCGTCTAGAATAAATGTACCACCTTCCAGACGAAGTCTTTAATTTATCACCCACTTCTGAATTAAAATAACGATAGCATAATGAATGTCCAGTCGTTTTACTATCAAAGTGACAAGTCGTAGACATTTTCAGTTTCGGTCATTAATTAGGAAGTACAACTAAACACACGTTCAGAGTTTTACGAGTAAAAATGATTCAGGTAACAGGTATCGGGGTTTTTTTTAACCTTCGAAGTATCATTTTCGGCTTCTATCCGAAATCTCCAGGAGATGTAGGTCTAGGAAGATCCAGCAGACGAAGTCAAACGTATCTGACAATGTCATCAGTTACATTTACGAGGCTGTGAAGGATAAAGTGAACACCTTGAGGTTGCATCATCGTCACTTTAAATCCCGTTACTGGGTCGTAAAAGTCTTTGACGACTTCGTCGAGCAGCCGTAGCGTACGGGTGAGTTGGCTGCCATAAACTCGAAGAGGACTTCTCCCGTCTACCTACCCTTATCCTGTGAAAGGGCTTGACATTTACTCACCCACTTGCCAATGATCGTTGCAATTATCGCTAACAGAACCAGCCAACGACCAGTTCAAGAAATTATCTCTCCAAATAGTCCAAATGGTCCCACAAATTAGTGATGGGACATCGATATCGAAATATCGTAAATATCGATATTTTGGTTCCGATATATCGATATTGACATATATATATAGTACCACCCTATTATATATCGAGTTGCATATCGATATAAATTGTCGATTTCGATATTTCCCTCACTTCGCGCGCGATTGCTCTTCCTGTTCTTACTTCGCAGTTTCGTGTTTCGTTCATTGTTTGTTGATTTTGAGGATTGAATTAAACATGTTTCCTTTAGAATTTATTTTCCAACAAAATACATTTTTGTGTCGATATTAACATTATTTTTTTAATTTATTCCTCGATATTAAGAATAGCTTATTAATGGTATTCAGTTAAATTAATAATTAATAATAATAATAAATTTAATTAATTGAATTGATAAAATTTGGAGATAATCTTGTGCGCATGCGCGATATTTTATTATGATATATCGGTCACTATCGATATTTTTTTAATTATAGATATTGTCTTTTCGATACTATCCATATCTAAAATATCGATATTTTTGTTTCGATGTCCCATCACTACCACAAATCGCATCCTGGTTGACTTAACATTGACTCGTACTACTTGAAGAGTTTTTTTTAATATTCACTGTTGTCTCTAAGTGAGACCAGTTGAGAATTTATTGATTAATTATTCTTAATAGCAAAGGAAAAATACCGCAAATCTATTTTCTCGAGATAATTATAGGCTTTCAACTTTTATCGAGGGCAAAGCAACTTTGGTAGTCTGGTAATCCGCGGGACTGCTCGGTTATCCAAACTCGGGCATAGTGGGCTGAATCGGGAATTTACTATTCAAAATCAGCTACAGCCTACAATTCTCAACCGATTTTCAATTTTTTTGTTTAGAAGTGATCAGCGATAGTTGAACAAGAGCGTTTATGGATTAGATTGTTTAATTTTTGTAATTTTGTAGTTTTTATATAAATAAACAACGAGCGAAAATGAGACACTTTTAAATTAATATTTTTTATCTTCAAATTAATAACTTAATTAATCCCATTCTCGACGAAAATGAATGAAAAAGTATCCAAAGAATATAAAAAATTTACAGGATATCGAATCTAATTTTTAAAAGCAAATTATATTAGCAAAATGTCAACATATTGGAAATTTTGCTTGCAAAGTATATTTGTAAGTTGACATTGCTTGGTTTCATCAACAGGATCACGTTTGATCATAAAAATTTGTTTTATGGTATAATTTGTGCAAACAAATTCATAGTTTAGGCGTTTATTGGCAGAAAGTAATCGTTTTTATTTTTGATTAAGATTGGTCATTCGACATTATTTGTTTATTTTATAAACCAATTTTATAAACAAAAGCATATTTTGGTCATTTATAGACAGAAAGTAATAGTTTTTTTTTCTAATCGTCTTCAAATTACATAAGTGGTGAGGTTTAGTGTCAAACGATATTATTTGTTTTTGTTATAAACAAATCTTATAAAAAAATGCATAGTTTGACCATTTATAGATAGAAACTAATCGTTTTTCTTTCTAATCGTCTTCAAATCACATAAGTGGTAATATTTAGTGACCAAGAATTGTCAATCAAAATTATTTGGTTATGTTATAAACAAGTGCATAGTTTGACCGTTTATAGATAGAAAGTGATCGTCTTTCTTTCTAATTGTCTTCAAATGACATAAGTGGTGATATTTAGTGAAGAAGAATTGTCATTTGATATTATTTGTTTATTTTATGAAAAAATGCATAGTTTGGCCATTTGTAGACAGAAGGTAATCTTTTTTTATTATTTCATTCAAATTCTATCACTGGAAATGTTTTGTGATGTTCTAAAATAATTAGATTCCAAATTGTACTTCTCAATCATTTCAATGATTTTAGGATCCATTTCAAATTCATTCTTGGTCCACTTAAGGCGCAATTAATAGATCAGGTGAGATGACATAAGGAGCTTATGTATTAAATCTTCATTGGTCGAAATTCGAAAGCAACTTCGTTTGTTGAATTCTCTAAACCGCTTGAAATGGTTATTACGAGCTTTTGCAGCTTCTTCTGAATACGGTGAAATCGATTTACAATTCTTCGTCACTAAACATCACCACTTATGTAATTTGAAGACGATTAGAAAGAAAAACAATCAATTTCTATCTATACATGTTCAAAATATGCATTTGTTTATAAAATTTGTTCATAACATAAACAAATAATATTGAATGATCAATCTCAATCACTAAATATTACCACTCATATAGTTCAAAGATACTAAGAAAGAAAAGCGATTACTTTTTGCCAATAAACGCCTAAACTATGCATTTGTTTACATAATTTGTGTATAAAATAAATAAATTATACCATACAACGAATTTTCATGATGAAGCGTGATCTGGTTGATAAAATCAAGCAATTTCAACTTACAAGGACACTTTGCAAGCAAAATATCCAACATGTTGACATTTTGGTAATATAATTTGTTTATAACAATTAGATTCGATATACTGTAGATTATTAATATTCTTTGGATACTTTTTCATTCATTTTCGTCGAGCATGGGATAATTCAAGTTATTTATGTGAAGATAAAAAATAATAATTAAAAAATGTCTCATTTTCCCCACTGTACGACGCGTTCACGTAATGGTGGGGCTTCCCATAGTTAGGCGCACACTGTAAAAAAAGCTGGTGTAAATTTACATCCGGCGACGATGGAAAAAATTCGTTCGGTATGGGACACAGTAAATAAGCAGAATTCTGTAAAAATACATCTTTTCCTTCTCAACCTGCGTCCGCCGTAAAGAAATACACGCAGGGCGTAAATCTTCCGTAGTCGACCGTGAAATTACGTACGAGTCGGAAAATTACGTCTCCGAAATCTCCAAAATCTCGTTAAATGTTGTCTTCAGCCTTTATAATGGAAAAGATATTTCGACATTTAGTTCCCCAAGAACTTTTCGGTTATTCAAATTTCAATATGTTTTTTCATCTCTGACTTATTCCTAACCTTCCCTGATTAACAAAAATTTCCCTGACTTTTCTCTGATTTGCAGGTTTTCTTTAATCTGTGGCCAGCTTGCAACAATTTACAACTTTTCACAGAGGTGAAAATATTTTGAAGCTATTTTCTGTATTTGAGAGAGAAAACGGAATTTAACCACTTGACAGTCTCTAAATTTAAAAATTCACTTTTTTCAAGTCAAAGAACAAATTATTTTTACATATTCACCGCAACGAAACATGACGTGCAAAACGACGTAAACAAGAATGCAAACGAAAGAAATACGCACCTATTTTAAGAGGCCATTCAGTCGTCACCGGAACTCATCGTTTGGCACGACTTATACTCGAGAGTCCCGAATGGCCCAATTCTACGTCCTGCACATAATTCTGCGGCGTTCGTTCGTGCGGTCTGACTCCCTCGCGATAGAAAAGCACGCATCGTTAAATTTAGATATACTGACGTAAACTTACTATGTTCCACGTCGATCGAATAATTTCCATCATCGGACGTAGGAATTTTACAGTCGACTGCAAACAGAACAACCTTCGTTCTATTTTCACATTGTTACCTGAAGTGAGCTCACACTAGATTGCAAATAAGTACTGCGGTATCGTAAATAATTCAGGTTATACATTATAATTTAAAAATGCACTGCACATATAATTACTAGCTAATTGTAAATATCACCAAAGCCTTTTTTACAGTGCAATATATTATATCCTATTATATTGCAGCTCGTCTTACACATAATGTTGTGAAAATAACTTTAAGTTTTTCAAATATTATTTTGCAAAGGTAAGCATAAAAATGATAAACGGTAAGTGGCATACCTAACCAGTGAAATCTCACTTATTGTCAGTGACACACTTCTAGCTGTTTAAACCAGTGAGATTCCACTGGCTCATTTTAAGAGAGCCCCATCTTCAAAATTATAATATTAAAATTATTTTTTTTTGTTGGGTTCTTTTATTTTTCTCAAAAAAAAAACGAGTTTTGGGGTGTAGGTGCTGGCAGCCAGCACCTTCACTACAGCAAATGTAAAAAATTGAGAAAATCAACAGCGCCAGAATTTCGGAATTCTTTTAAGCTCTACATAACTGCAAAAATTAATTTTCAAAAAACAACCGCTGTCTTCCAAAAATTACCCTTAATATAACTTACACACTCAGCCACCAACTTTCAAAGACTCCCGTTAATATGCATATCTCCACAGTAATATTATACAATACCTATCAACTACTCCTATCACGTTTGAAGAACTAAGTCACAGCTGCCTACAACTAAAAGAGCCAAAAAATTCAAAATTAAAAACAATTTCCACAGACAATTTTACAAGACGCCAATTATTATATCTATTACCACAGTAATATTCCACAGCACCTAGGAACTACCCTTATTACATTTAACGAACAAAGTAACAGCTGCTTCCAATTAAAACAGCCAAAAACATTTTAAATTAAAACTAATGACCGCAGTCACCTGTCTTAGAGTCTAGTTGATATACCCAATCTCCGTATTAATATTAAACAACCCCTAGGTACTACCCGTATCATATTCAAAGAACCAAGTCTCAGCTGCATTCAACTAAAACAGTAATAGATGTGTTAAATTAAAAATAATTACCACAGCCAACTGTTTAACACTCGAGTTAATGTATATATCCCAAAAAGTAATATTCCACAACCTCTAGGTACCACCCCTATCACATTTAACGAACCAAGTCTCAGCTGCCTTCAACTAAGACCACCCAAAATATTTCAAATTAAAAATAATCACTTCAGACAACTTATCAAGATTTAAGTTCAAATATTTATTCCTACAGTCATATTCAACACCTTTAGGAACTACCCCTGTCACATTTGACAAACCAAAGTTCAACTGACTTCAATTGAAACCGCCAGAATTACTTCAAATAAAGAATAATCACTACGAACAACTTTCGAAGTCTCCAGTTGATAAACCTATCTCCACAGTAATATGACACAACCTCTAGGAACTACCCACATCACATTCAGCGTAATCCATCTCAGCTGCTATCAATTAAAAACGCTGAAAAATTGTTATTTAGAAATAATCACCACAGACAACTTGCCAAAACTTCAGTTGGTATAACTATCTCCACAGTTATATTGCACAACCCCCGGAAATACCCCTACCATATTTAATTAAACAAATCTCAGCTGCCTTTAACTAAAACCGCAAAAAAATTTCCAATTAAAAATAATTACTTCAGAAAATTTTTCAAGATTCAGATTAATATGTAGTAATTTTCTCAGACATACTCCATATTCCTTAGGGACTACCCCTATCACATTCAACAAACTAAGTCTCAGCTGCCTTCAACTAGAACCGCCAAAAACACTGCAAATTGAAAATAATCACCACAGGAAACTTTTCAATGCTCAGGTTGTTATAGCTATCTCCACAGTAATATTCCACAACCCTTAGAAACCACCCCTATCAGATTGAACGAATCAAGTCTCAGATGCCGTCAACTAAAACCGCCCAAAAACTTTCAAATTGAAAATAATGACCAAAGTCACCTTTCCAAGACTTCAGTTGATATATCTATCTCCACAGTAATATTCCGAATCCCTTAGAAACTACCACTGTGACATTTAACGAACCAAGTCTCAGCTTTCTTCAAATAAAACCGCCAAAAACACAACAAATTAAAAATAATCACCACGGACAACTTTCTGATACTCCAGTTGTTATACCTGGCACCGCATTAATATTTCACAACCAAGAGAAACTACCCCTTTCACATTTAACGAACCAAGTTTCAGCTGCCTTCAACTAAAACCGCCCAAAAATTTTCAAATTAAAAATAATCACACCATACAACTTTTCAAAGCTCTTGTTAATATATTTAATCCCACAGTAATATTCCGCATCCCTTAGAAAATACCTCTGTCACATTCAACGAACCAAGTCTTAGCTGTCTTGAACTAAAACCGCCAAAAATATTTCAATTAAAAGTAATCACCACAGACAAGTTTCCAAGACTCGAGTTGTTATCCCTATCTCTAAAGTAATATTACACAACACCTAGGAACTACCCTGTCACACTAAGCGAACCAAGTCTCAGCTGCCTTCAACTAATACCGCCAAAAACACGTCAAGTTGAAGATAATCACAACAGGAAACTTCTCAATGCTCCAATTGTTATAGCTATCTCGACAGTAATATTCCATAACCTTTAGGAACGCCTTCTATCACATTTAACGAACTGAGTCTCAGCTGCCTTCAACTAAAACCGCCCAAAAGTTTTCAAATTGAAAAAGATAACACCATACAACTTTTAAAGGCTCTTGTTAATATATTTAATCTAACAGTAATATTCCACATCCATTAGAAACCACCGCTGTCACATGTAACGAACCAAGTCCCAGCTGTCTTCAACTAAAACCGCCAAAAAATTTTTAATTAAAAATAATCATCACAGTTAACTTTTCAAGACTCTATTTGTTATACCTATCTCCACAGTAGTATTACACAAAACCTAGGTACTACCCCTATCACATTCAGCGAACCAAGTTACAGCTGCCTTCAACTAAGACCGCACCAAAACTTTCAAATTGAAAATGATCACCACATACAACTTTCCAATACTCCAGTTGCTATACATATTTCAACAGTATTATTCCGCAACCCTTATAAACTACCCCTGTCAGATTTAACGAACCAAGTCTCAGCTGTCTTCAATCAAAACCGCCAAAAACACTTCAAGTTAAAGATAATCACCACAGGCAACTTTTCAATGCTCCAGTTGTTATAGCTATTGTTATGTCATGGAAAACGCAAAATACTTCCTCTTTAATTGAGTTCCACGTTTTAGTTAAGATTGAAGATCTCGCACAGAGAAGAGGAAAGAGTAGCCAATAAATAAGTTATAAATGAGCTTTAACAGTTTATGATATAAAATGACAATTAAAACTTATTGATTATAAAGAGTTCAACACAAGAAGTTGAAGGAAGAATTGTAGACTTTTCTCTAATCCTTGGCCAGTACCTTCAAAATAAAGGAATCTCATATATTATGGCTTAAGGGAGTTAGATCAATGAATTTTATATTTATTAGAATTACGACTTACCGGTTTATGGATTCGATTGAAGAATCAAATGAGATCTAGATGGTGATTCGTCTTTGAGATCTCCGAGTAGTGGTGTAGAAGAAGGGGTTGTGCACCTTGATGTGATTTCAGAATTAGGTGAATTGTTAATTGGCTTAAAGGGTTTCACTGGTTACGAATGGTGGGTCCAATTCAGGATATAATTGGTTCAAATTATTCCAAAAGATGGGAAATCCCAGATTCGGGTTTCCCAGTGAACAACACTGTCACAAGGGAACACACACTACATGCGAGAAATACCGGTTTGAGACACTAGACACTGGACAGTCGAATCGGAGAAAATCGTAGAAAAATAGAAAAGAGTGTGGAACTCAACTATAACTTCTAACTGTAACTAAGACTGAAACTAACCCATGCTGGTCCTTTGGGGTTTTATAGGGCCTATTCCTAAAATGCTTCGCTGTCTACATAGCTGACGTCACAGGTGTAGTTGACTAGCTATTATATATAGATATACTCCATGGCTTGCAACGTTTTCACTATATCTATAGCTATGTCTTCCAGCTTCCACATGCTTCTATGCTCTATGGTCTCTGGCTACACAGTACTCGCTACAGGTTACAACGTTCTTACTATAGTCTATACCTTTGCTCTCGTGCTGAATATATATAGTTATATTCTACACTCTACAGCGTACAGGGTGCTGACTATCTATATATGTATATGGTTAGACTCAACACTCTACAGTTCGCAATATTTGCTCTATATTTATGAAGTATTCATTGTTAATATAATCATGCAAATATATAAATATATAAATAAATTTACTACCATATATAAATGTCACGAGACGTGACACCTCCCCCTAAGTTGAACGCGGGGTGAAGCATTCAGGTGGGGCTTCGGAGTCCCACATGGAGCGAACGTCCGCGTTTGAACGTATGGTAGAAGGGTCGCCATAAATACTAGATTAATGAAATAGACACAATTGTTCTTTATATATAAGTTTATATATATATATATATATATAAAGAACATATATAAGTGTAGAAAATACAAAAATATATATACGTAATATTTTGAGATCAAGAATTACATCGTATACCTATAGTTTCTACGTGGACGGAAACAATGTGGAGCTAAATGTGCATCTATCGAGCAGCATTTTGCTTTGCAGCTTTTTTCGTAGATGCAGGCTGGCCTTCGTATGAATTTCTTATATTGCATTTATATATGATACACTGAGCCTCAAATGGCGGTAGGTTAGTATTATGGCCTAACGATTTTACAATATATATTGATTTAGAAAAGTCCTACTCAATGCCTATTTCTTTGAGTGTTTGTACTGCAGAGGATTTCGAGAGATTTCTTTCCATGCCATGTTATCTATAAAAGAGGAAAAGCAATATTTTCTTATGTAGATAACATGGCATCGGGAATTAAATTAAACTATACGGTATTATAATATATGGTGTTTATTTGATCAGTAGTTAGCCAACAACTTTTTTTTACATGGCGTAGCAGATTTTGAAGCAATATTTAACTACATATGCAGCGTTGCCACAATAAAGTTGTGTATTTAAATTTTTTTTTATTTTTGATGATAGTGTTACGTTGGGCCATAACTGAAAGAAAATTTGACATTAATTTTCAAGTTGTAATAGTACAAAATGATATCAGTTCACGATTTTTAAAAGATGAACAAGAATGATCATGAACATTTAGTACAGGGAGATGAAATAATGTCTGCGTGAAGCCGCGTACCATAATGTATGTGATTTAGCTTATCAACTCTCGGAGAAAAACTTTCATCAGACTCATGAGTGTCCCGACTTTCATTTCTTATGAGATGAATTTATCACAAAATAGGAAAGAATAATATAAAAATGATAAAAATGTGAGAAAATCAACTTCTAACAAATCATTTGTCTATTAACAAATTTTTTTGTTTAATTTCCACTATTGAATTAACCTTTAGTATCGCTGTACTGGAAAATTGAGGCAATTGAGGAATTTGTTACTCAATTGATAATGAAAAAATACTTTTTTTCCAACCTTTTTTTATTTGTTATAAAATTTGTTTATAATAATTAAAAATATTATTGTTTAATTGTCTCATGTATTAAAACTGCCTCGAGTTAGCCAATTATAAGTACGGACCGAAAAAACGGTGTTTATCTTCAAAACACACCCAAGGTGCACATTCTTTAATGAAATTTGTTTATATTAATATTAATTATTATTTCAATACGAAATTTGTTCATCATAGTGACGTTATGTGATGAATTACTTACAAGATGAGGAAAAATAACATGAAAATCGCGAAAATGAACTTTTAACAAATTATTTGTTTATGAACAAACTTTTTTGTTTATTGCTCGCTATTTAACAATCTTCTTGTAATGTTGCCCTGTCAAATTGAGTTGATGCGAAACTTTTTTCTCTATTTTTAGGAAGCCAGAGGACTAAACTAAAAAAATTGTCATTTTTTTACCATTTATTTGTTCATTTATAAAAAACTGGAGATCTTTTTCAAAAATCGGCCTCGAACATTCTCTCCAGAATTTTCTCAGCCTTTTTCTGAAAAAAAATCTGAATCGATCCACAGATTCAGCAAGAATAATATTTTGAACCAAAAAAATGTACTTTTCCCCACAGTGGCAGCGATCGGTCCTCCCATTTTCGGTCAGTTTTACTGCCACAGTCCTTTAAAAATTAAAGCATCTTTCTTTCGAATTTCGTAAGTCGTTAAACTGGAGGACCTTTGAGAATGCTTCTTCAGTTTTCTTCGTGATTTAAAACAGAGCGGATGTCTCTATTTTTTTAGGTCAAAAACTATACTTTTATATTAACAGAAATCTGTTATATAATAATTTTCACTCGTTTGCCTTATTTCTTAATCATTAACTTCCTTTCAAACTTACAAGCGTGTCTCTCCGTTCAACGTGTTCGTGAATATTGTATTTGAATTTTTTTTCACCAAATATTGCATACCAAAGATTTAATTTTAAGTTTATTTTCCAATTAAATATCTGGCATTGAGGAGGACCCCTATCCGTAGTCGAAAAGTTTGCCAATTAATGCTTTCATAAAATGCATGTTTGTAATTATATATTGAACTTTCCACAAGACCCTAATTTTAATAATTGGGTCAATTGAATCTGACATCTTTCAAAAAAGCAGTAAAGTGGTTTGAAGCTTGTAGATATAATTTAGGCCAGAAATTTTATTAAATGAAAAGTTATTTTGGCTTGTGTCGTTTTGCCGAAAAGTTAATTTTCTATTATTTATGTATTTTTATAAAAAGAGTTGATAACAAATTTGTAGATCTTTTTTAGTTGAACAACTTTTGTCTTCTCATATTTTTTTCTTATTTTTGATGTTATTTTTCACGATGAAAACAAAAACTATGCCTCCTATGAAAAAATGAGTAAAAAATGTGTAGCTCTTTTTTAGGTTAACAACTTTTGTGGCTTTGTTTCTTTCTTAGCTTTCGTCGTATGTCCAAAAATTTAATTTTGTTTCAATGTTTCTCTTCACGAATAGAACAAAAACTACGCATCCTATCAAAAAGTAAATAATGAAAAATTTGTAGTACTTTTTTGGCTACACAGTTTCCATCATATTATCTTTTTTTGCATCTTGCATAGTTTGACCACAAAATTTATTTTTCATCAAAAAAACTAATTATAATAAACTGTCTTTCTTTTTTTTTCCCTGCGAATATTGGTGTATAGAATTTTTAAATCTTGAAAAAAGTGGTCTCAAAAATTTTGAAAATGCTCTAATATTTGGAAATTTCATCCAAAATGGCTGGCTAACGGACTTGACCTTCAGTTCAGCATACTTGAAGGGTATACCAAAGACCAATCCAATCTGTCAAATCTTTCGAAAGTTATCGTGCTGACAGACTGAACATCTACAGACAAACATACACACACACACACTGCCAGTCACGCAGCAGCTAGACACATTTTGGAAACCTGTTTCTCAGGTTCAGAACGTCTCAAAACGTGGACATTTGGTAAAAACGGAGGGGGTAAAATTGTACACAAATTTAATACCTTCTCTGATGAGAATGTAAAAGAAAAACATGTCTGGCCCACCCTTGTCAGTAACCTTATCTTATGAGTTGAACGTCATAAGTAACGTGTGAAATGCTGAAATTCTCAAGTCGCACAAATGTCAGAAACACGACTGGTGGAGGTGAAAGCGAACGTGAATGCAAATGCGAAAACACATAACTGACCTGCTAGAATCACTGGGAATAAACTTTTCTCCTACGATTGTAATCCTGAGTCAATAAATCAACTTTTTTGATATGATAATACATACTGTACATTTTTATCGATTCCAGGGGGTATCTCTATTCAGAAGCATAATTATTTGATTTTTTAAAAAGGACCTTTCTGAACATTTTTACCATTTTCGTAAAAAGCTTAAATTACATTAGATTTCACATTTTATAATCTTGAAGCTTATTAAATTCCTACTCTCTAAATCTGAATCCGTGGAAATTTCACTGATTTAATTAGTGATGGAGCACTTCACTGATGAATCCGTGATTTGAGACTTTTCACTAATCAATTCAGTAATCAGTCCACTGGAGTACATCTGTAAGCTCTTACTAATTTAATCAGTAAAGCGACATAACCTGTACGCATTACAATAAAGTATACTTTTTTTTTTTTTAATCAAGTGCGAGGGTTACGAAATGTCCTCTTTAGGGAGAACATGTCCTCCTTTACCACCTTGCCCCCCGAGTCCTCCCTTAATTGAAAATGTCCTCCTTTCTGACGAAAGTGGCATATTTTTCTTTTTTCATCTTTTACAATGTTATAGTGAGAGATAGAGCTACTGGAGTCGTGTTATTAGTCCTCCTCGGTATGTACCCATATAACAATATGCGCGCATTGTGCCACGCATGGTGCAGGCACTAGTGCAAATAAATCGTCACGCGTGTCACGCAGATCACCGAACAGATGTGTCCGCATATGCGTCACATATGCGTCACACACGTACCAATGAAGTGCATGCCCTGTACGACTAGCTTAAAATATTGAAAATCATAATGAATTTCTAATGAATTTTACAATCATAAGAAATTTTTGAAATGAATCAGAACAAGAATTTCATTAGAATGCAAATACAATGTTTTTTTAATCCAAGAATAAAGAAAACAACGTGTACACATTTTGAGCAAAAGTCGGCAAGGAAAGTACTTCTGTAACAATTGGTAGGTTTTCGAATTTTATTATACTCACTGTAATTCTTTTAATAATGATTTGTGGAGACTGCAATTTTCAATTCTCGAAGATTCCAGAAAAGTTTCCTCTGCCAGATTTTTGTCTTTGTGACCTTCCAATCTTTTTCCATATTTATCAGTAGACGTCAAGATAGTCAAGATAGTCTATACTTTCTTTCTACAAGGGCATCCTAAAACTGTTTATATTTATATTTATGTTTATATTTATATTTATATATATTGTTTATATTTATACAGCAAGGACTACGATGAAATATGAGCGATGGCTGAATGAGCCTCATTGTGCACGCACGCATTTACCCATCACTTTGTCGCGGAATGTGCCTGCCGTTTGCGTGCTTTATGGGTCGCATCGTGCGACTCTCACGCGTGCTTGAAGCGTGCGTCGCACGATTGTTATCTGGGCTTGAGAAGGAGGCGATTGAAATATAATTGAACGATGAAACGAACTTACCTGTAAGTGAAGTTCGATCGTAATTATATGAAGAAGCCTCTTTCGAAGAGATTACAGTCCCACCCCACCAAAGAATTCTAAAAATTGTTTTGCGTTTTTCTCTAAATCCCTAAACCATAATAAGAACTTAGCAATTTTAAATACTCTAAAGATATGAGGTTGGGTTGGAACGCGCAAAGTAGCAGCGTATGGGGGTAAATTTTCTTTTCCCCCATTCTGAACGTAGTCATATCTAGCGTGATGAAGGGAATACTACATTCTGTAATCTCTTCGAAAGAGTCTTCTTCATATAATTGCGATCGAACTACACTTACAGATAAGTTCGTTTGATCGTTCAATTATTGTGGATTGTAATTTAAAATAATTTTATTCTCAATTGCCCAAAATCGACTAAACTGTACTTACTATAAAATAAAATTATTTCGTTTCAAAATGTACAATTAGAAATTTCAAAGAAATTATTTTAAAAACTTGTTGTGTTGAAATTTAAACCTTTGGATCTTTTGATTTACATTTTTTAACAAAAAATTATTACAACTCACGCTTTCCATATTGCTCTTCGAGAAGTTTTTCAACTGATTTCGGATCCGATTCTTTTCTGAATTCACGTCTAATTTCATTTTGAATATTACTCAAGTCCTTGTAGGTAGGCCGCTTCCCAGTCTCTTCAAAAATCTTCTGCTGTATTAATTTTTTTTCACATCCCAGTTCTATTAAGTTTTTGGTTTCCTATCGTTTCGCGCCTTTGAGTCTTCTGACTGCTGCCTGACGTTCGTACATATGCTATAAAGTGTAATTTTTCATGCAATAAATAAATAAATAAAATAAAAATGGTAAGTAAACAAAATATTCACTGAAACTTTTCTGCTGTCGGATGGAATTTGTGTCACTTGTTACAAAAATTTACTTTATTGACACAAACTTGTCATTCGTTCCCAAATAGAATCAAAAACATTAACAATTCACTTCTTAATATAACAAATCAATACGTGGCCTAAACTGACCTTATTTTATCGCCTCAATCGATACTCTATTTGAAAAAGTTACCTGAGATAGTTCATGATTAGAATGCTCTAAATTGATCTTTATGATCTCTAATTTGTTTCCATCCTTTGATGCATGTAGATTTATGAACGTCTTACAATCTACTTTTTTAGTGCTGCAAATAATAAAATGTATGATTTAAAACAGAAAAAATGAAATATCAGGGTGGCCACTATTTTTTAAATTTTTGTCTCCCGGCTTTCTCCCGGTAAATATTCGTGATTTCTCCTGGTTTCAAAAAAAGTATGCTCGATAAGCATCAGCTAACATTTTTGCACGAAATCTGTTGACTTTGAATCATATAAACGATTTAAAAATCCGTTATTAAACCAATTTTTCAATATTATGTTTTAAACATTTTTTCATTTAAAATTAATTAAATATATTTAAAATTAATATAAAATTCAGAGGAATTGAAATTGTATTATTTATAATCAAAAGCTTTCGAAATTAAAACATTAAAAAATTTTGAACTTGAATCATTTTAAATTCTAGCAATTAAAATTTGACAATTTCAAATTTAAAACTAAATTGAATCTTTCAAAGTCAAAGCTTCTGAAATTCTAGATTTTTAAATTGTTATTTCTTAACAAAATTATAATTTAACATTAAAGCTGATGAGACAAATTTTTCTGAAATCAAAAAATGAATTGAATTATTCATAAAAAAAAACGTAAAAAATCAATATTAATTTTAATTGGGAAAACACTTAATATGAAAAAATGTCTACACTGAAAAAAATTTTAATGCCCAAAAATTGTGATATTAACACTTTTTTATACTCAAACCCGTTAAAATTTCAATTATTTCAAGTAAATTTAAATCGTTAAAAAAATTAATAACTCTTAAATTGCTAATTATATTTTCCAAAATTCAACCAATTAAATTCAAATTGCAAGATTAAAACATATGAAAGGAAAAAATACAATATTTAGCGTTCAACATGAAAATTCAGAACTCTAAAATTGTAACCATTCAAAATTACCGAAATTATTCAATTACTGATTCATCAATTTCAGAAAGTTTAATTTTTATCTTGTTTTATTTCAAACTCAAATTTAGTTTTTAATTTCAAATCTTCCTTTAGAATTATTATACATTCTTAAAATTTTCTAATCCAATATTTTTCAATTTGAAATTATTTATTTGTTTAAATTCGAAATTGCTTTATATTTACATAAAAAATTATTGAATTGAAAACTGACTATCAAGGCTTTTCATATGAAATTTTTAAATATTTAATTGCGAAATTGTCCCGACATTTTAAATATTTGACTTTGAAACTAAAATATTTTGAAATTCCAAATTCCAACAAAATACATGAATTTTCTATCAAACAGTTGAATTTTCAACTAAAAGAGATCAATTTTCAACAAAAAATGTAATAGTTACTTTTTCAGTGTACAAAATAAATGTTCAACAAAAAAATAAATTTTCAATCCAAAAAGATTTTGAAAAGATTTTGATTTTACTCTTCATCTCTTAAACCTTTGCCCTCAGGTTTAAATGAACCTCCAAATGTGCATGCCATTTCTAATTCGTAATATTCGATTTTCGGATTCAGTGATTTCTTCATATTTTTCATCGCCGTAACTTTTCTGCTTCTCAGGCAGCTGAGACCCTTGGCCTGCATTTTAACGTCAGAAGTGAGGAAAGTGCATTACTCCATCTAGATGCTTCACTGCGGTGGTTGTTAAACTTATTTTTTAATTATATATATATATATATATATATCCATGTTCCTTCACACGCGTTCGCCAGCTGACGAGATACGCGTGACGTCACGGACATTTATATGCTTCCAGGTATTTCACGTCGTTCCCCGAGAAAATAGTCGGGAATCCGCCGTAGGGAAATGCCTGTCTAAATTCAGTTTTTGAAGTGGGTTTCGAATCCTGTGAATGAGCATGGTATTTACCAGGACGCTTTCTGTCCTTTCTCATTAATAGCATGGCTTATTGAGATGAACGTTTTTCTTTTATTAATTCTCGAGTACTGCAAATTTTAGTTATAGGTAAAAATGAATAAATCCAGTACTCCAAAATTAGAATAATATTTTTTATTTTCGTTCTTTGAGTTTTTCATTGGAAAGTACCCAACTCAATAAGCATGTTCAAATTATAAGCAAATTGTATCTCGTTAAGAGATTTTTTTGTGTCATTCTTCCAATAGATCCAGGTAAGGAAAAGGTGATTCAGCTGAGCAGAATCACATATTATGTCACGGATCATAATTATGACAATTGGTGATTTCTAATATCTCATTAGAGATTGGGTTTAAAATTCAGTATCACAATACTGAATGGTCGGCGTGACTCAATATGTTTTCCCTCATGCACGCATGAAGAATGCATACGATCTCGTTGCGAGAACAGTAACGCTTCAGTTATGCAAAATATATTTCTTACTTTGGTGAAGTTTGATTCGTCTTCCTCTATATGTAACCCTGCCACTTCGATAAAAGCTGGTGTGGTTGGTCTAACTCCTTGAAGTGTATAATGTGTATTTACCAAACTTAAAGCCACCTTCCTCTCAATATCTCTAATGTTTGGCACATCAGGAGATAAAAATTTTCTCATGACTTCAGTTTGAGATTTCTCAGTAGAAGAGAAAAATCTTTGTATTGTTATGTGTGCTTGTACAGTATTTTGTAAACGATCCCAAAATGTTTTGACTGTTTTGCTCCTAAAAAAAGTTGGATAAAAAGCTGTCGATAGAGGATTTCCAATTTGTCTACTGATCCATGGAAATTCTAAACTAGGAGTAGCAGTTATTACAGGAACGTTGAGGATGTGTCCTAGACCACTGAAGCAATTCAACTTACAGCCCTAAGAACATATTTATAAAATTAGTTTCATTATGAAGTTTTGAAGAAAGGATCGTATTAATTACTTCTAAAATGATGACGTCGTAGGGTAAATCTTTTGGAATATTTCGAATAAAATCTTGCATCTTCTCGTGACCCAGAAGTTTACACAAATTAGTTGAACGAGCACCGGCGTGAGTTCCTACTGGACCTACACTACCCTCCCGTTTTGCTTTAATTGTATCAGTTTCTCTTTCGGGAAACACAAAGTTCACTTCAGCCAAATTGAGAACCGTTTTATAATTCGTTGATGAATTTTTGGTTTCATAGTGACTGATAACGTCAACTTGATGCCCTCTTTTTGCTAAACCTTTCATTATGGCATCAAAAAAGATGCTGTGGCTTCGAAACGGCAGAGGGAAGACACCCAATATTCGATAGGAGTCGGCTTCTCTTGTCAGGAAGTATATTAGCAGTATCACGAAGTAACAGATAAAATTCATTTCCGAATTATTTAAAAACAAAAAATGGAACTGTACAAAGTTCTTCTTAGTTTTCTTTAAAAAGAAGAAATTGCGAGTCCGCTTAACTAAACAGCAGATTACGATACGACTGTTTGAAATACAATGTTCAGATATGCATGTAAGTAAGGTAAAGTGGGGCCGAAATTGGCCTTGGGAAAATGTGCCACCTATGATAACACTGCGATAATTTTGTACTCGACCTGACATTTTCCCTCTATCGGTCGAATCACCATGAAATACTGATAGCCGTTGGAAGCCGCTGATAGCTGTTTTGGGCTCGTGGCTAAGGTTAAATTGGGAATATTTTAGGATATTTTAAAAGAATCCAAGGGAATTTTACGATTCAAAAAAAATGTTAGTGAATCAAAAAAGTTTTTAAAGAATGCAAACTATCTTAAGGTAGTGCAAATGTTTCGAAGGAATTTTCAATCGATTTTAGTAGCTTAATAAGATTTCAGAGTATTGAAAAAATTTCAAGTGATTTTGAAAGATTTCGAATAAATATATATTTTAGGCAAATATTTGAGAGAATTTCAGTAATTCAAATCATTTTAGAGGATTTGAAATGATTTAGAGTATTTCAAAAGATTCCGAGGCATTTTCGGAAGCTTTAAAAAGTTTTGAGTGGCTTTAAATCATTTCAGGAAACTTGAAATATTTGAGGGATATTTTAAATTTTCTAAGGAATCTTTTATTTATTTTATTAATTTTTAAATTTGTTAAAGGATTTGGCATATTGTAGGGTAGTTTGAAAGAATCCAAGGCATTTTAAAGAGATATAAATAATTTCAAGGAATTTCAAGAGATTTTAGATGATTTCAAGATATTTGAACAATTTGCATTGGGTATTAAAGGGCTTCCTGGAATTTTAGAAGATATGGAACGTTTTTGTAGGACTTATGCGAGGTTTTATGATATTTTGAAAGAACCCAAGTGATTTTATAAGATTTCCAAAGATTTCAGTTATTTGAACAGATTTTAAAATACCAGATTTGATAGAATTTCACCAGATTTCATTTAGAAATTACCATGAATTTTTAAATGTTTTTTTAATTTTCCAAAATCCTGAAATTTTCAAATTCCTAAGATACTTAGGCATTTCATCAAATTCTTTTGAATTTCCTTGAATTTTTATAAATTTCATCGAATTCTTCCCATATCTCTGAATCCACTCCAATTTAACTGAAATCAAGAGAATTTTGGGGACTTTTCAAATTTTTCTGAACTCAACTTATTTTGATGTATTTTAAATTTATTCAGCTATTTTTGATAAAAATTCAAAAAGTTAGAGCAATTTCAAAATTTTTAAGAACATTTTTCTTAGATTAAAAAATTCTATATACGGCTTTTCTTAGAACTTGTAAAGTCGAATAATGTATCCATACCACATTTTTCGATAAAAAGAAAATTATCACAGTTATAGCATTTGCAACAACAACAAAAAATTTTAGGCCAAACAACGCACGATATGAATAAAAGTCAATAGAAGAAAAACGTTGCTTCTTGAAAGCTATACAAGATCATCATAAGAACTATTTGAATTTTCTTGAAAAATCAAAAATTCGAATTTTGTTCGCAGAAAAAATAATGTTTTGATAGAATGCATAGTTTTTATTTTATTCGTGAAAAACAACATTAAAAATAGAAAAATTATACATTGCAACTATAGTTTGGTTTCGTTCCTCGTTCATAAGCCTGGCTATCTATTCATACATCATTCCGTCAGTCGTAAATAAACTTCCAATATACACGTAATTATCAACTTGTTCTACTGTTATCTCACCTGTTTCTTTAAATACCTTAATTTTTGTATTATTTACGCTAACTTCAAGGCCTATGTTCTTCATGCTAGTATTCAGTCTGCTCCACATTCTCTGCAAGCCCTCGACTAATTCTGACGTAACAACCTTATCATCTGCAAACGCTAACCCACGTAACCTCACTGTCCCAAAATCTACATCTTTTTCTTCGAGAAGGGTCATTCTTAGACATTTATCCATGAATTTGTTTATAAATATTTGTTTTGAATGGTTCCGCAAAAAATTGGGCCTATTCGTGAAATGATGTTCAAAATATGAATTTGTTTATGGATAATGTTTAAATTATTAACAGTTTTTTGTTTGACAAAAATGACAGCATGAGTCATAGGCAAGATATTGTTTATTTTGCCGTACCCTGACATCTTTAGAAATTCGTGAAAACACTTCTGTATCTCTTAAATTAAAATCCCGTGACTTCTTTCGAAATATTACATAATTTCTTAAAATCTCTTGAAATTCCTTAATCTACCATAACAATTTTTTTAATCGGCGAAAATCGTTCTTAAATCCCTAAAAACCCTTAAACTCCTTCAAGTTCCAAATTCTATGTTTATTCTCTTGAAATCTTTCAAAATGCTCAGAAAGCTTCTAAACTTTGCATTCAAAATCTTCAAAGATCTACGTTTTGTTTTAAATGTTTTGAAATATTTTCAAAGTTTCTAAATATATCTCAAACTTACTCACATTTGTTCAGTTCATAATGAAAATTACGTTTTTTTCGTTGGAATTTCATTTCTTTGGTTGAAAATTTAACTATTAGGTAGAAAATTCCTTAATTTTTAATATTTTTGTGAAAAGTCATGTATTTTTTTTCTTGATTAACTGACAAATCTGTTTGGGCTGAAAATTCAACTCTTTTGTTGAAAATTCCTTTTTTTTTGTTTGAAAATTAGTCTGTTTTATATGAGGCTTAAGTCTGGAGCCGGTAATATCAAACATATGATTTTTCAGCGGAAGAATAATAATTTTTTAAATTTGCTGAATTCAATTTGAGAATTGTTTTCGACACTTAAGCAAATGTAATTAAGTGTTTTGGTAATGTTCAAAATTTCTAAAATTAGATTTCAAAAACGACACTTTTGAGATTGACTCCATGAAAATTCTTTATATTCTGCTTTTTATGTGTTAAAATATAATTTTTAATTAGATTTCATAAACAAATTGGTTTGAAAACTTCATCTGCTGATAGAAAACTGACGAAAATCTATATTTTTTTATAAAATTTATATAAATGAAGAACAAATACTGTCGCCTGACAATGTCTTATGATAAATAAAGTCCTTTCTGAATCACTGACAGTCGATTTCGTTACAAAAACAGCATTCATTTATTTACAATAAATAAATTTGTGAATTTGTTCACAGAATTGATAAATATACAGAATTAATTATTATTGGTTAATTTATAAAGTATTATCAGGAAAGGATTTCATTAAGTCATTTATAATTGATTCTGTTGAAAAACGAAAACTGCCGTTAAAAATTAACGAAAATTTGTATTTGTTTATTACATTTATTTAAACAATCAACAATTGTTATCGGGTATTAAAAAATGGTAACAAGGAATTGTTTTCACGTATATCCCGAACGCAATATAAAAAATAAAGTTTCCAAGTATTTTTAATCTTGAAGTAGCACTTACAAACATCAATTTGTTAATATAAAAACAAATTTTTTTTTATGTTGCAACCTATTACATATAATTTTTTAGGAGTGGTTGCCAAAAATAGATCGCACGAATCTCTTTAAAATTTTGGTAACTTTCATCTTTTTTTTTTTAACGTGCAAATCGGATCAAAATCATAAGCTCTAGACCAATTTGTCCAGAATTGATACCAAAAAAACGTTTTTTTTTAAGACAGTTGAATTTGTAGCATAGTCGTTAAATTTTCAAGCGAAAAGATGAATTTTTGACCAAGAATATCAATGTTCTACCAAAAAAGACGAATTTTTAACAAATTACATGAATTTTCAACCAAATTATTTAATTTTAAAGCCAAAAAGATGAATTATCTACAAAAAAGTTGAATTTTAACCCAAAAATATGATTTTTCAACTAAAATGTTTGATTGTCAACCAAACAGTCAAATTTTTTACTAAATTATTGAACTTTTAAGCCCAAAATATGAATTTCCTACAAAAAAGTAGAATTTATAATAAAAAAGTTTATTCAAGAGCAACTAGTTGAATTTTCAACTATAATTATGAATCCTAAATAAAAAAAATCAATTCTTCTTACAAAATAGTTCAACTTTAAGTCAGATGATCGACTTTTCAACCAAAAAAGATAAATTCTCAACGAGGCATGTAGCAGTTTATATTTCAGCAGAAAAAATTCATTTTGAACCAAACAGGATAAATTTTCAACCAAGAAGATTAAATTTGTACTGTTCAATTTTGTACTGAAAAGGATAAATTTTCAACCAACAATGGAATAGCTCAATTGTCAGTTTGAAAAATTTATTTTCAATTAAACATGAAACGAATTTTGACCAAAATAGTTAAATTTTCAAATATAGAGATGAACCTTCAACTAAAAAAATGAATTTTTAACAAAGCAGTTGAACTTTTGATAAAAAAGATGACTTTTTAAGAATATAGTTGCATTTTCAACAAAACAGCTACATTTTCAACTAAATAATAGAATTTTTAACCAAACGAGATAAATTCCAAGCCAAAAATATAATAGTAGCCTTTTCAATGCAAAGGAAAATTTATATTAAATTTATATTTATATTAAATTTACACGATTAAATGCACAGTTTGTAAGAAAGTCTATATCGGAGAAACCGGTAGGAGATTAGAGATACGAATAGCTGAGCACAAAAGAGATTGTGTAATCGGTAACAATAAAACTGGTCTTTCGCAACTTGCTTGGACTTGTAACCATTCCTTCGATTTTAATTACAATAGCATACAAATTCTAGCGAGAGAAAATATCTCTTACAAACGTAAATTTCTCAAATCGATTTTTATTAACAAATATTTTGACATTTGTGTTAACTTTCAATCTGAAAGATGGCATATTAATAATTATTACCAGTGCATTTCAAACTAATGCTTTTCCTATTTTGAATTTGAAACTTCTTGCCGCGCTCAATAGATGTACTATGGTCTTTGCGTTAAATCTTACTTGAGACTTGGTGTTTCTGTCTAATATATACATGTTCTATGTCCTAACCTTAGCTTCTGTGTTCACGAATCAGCTGTTTTGATTATGTCCATCAAAAACAAATTTGCAATTTGAAAAGCTTTTTGTTCCTTTGTCTATCTTCGTTTGTTTTATATAAAGTGTAGAACGTCAAGTATTTTAACCTTCGCTTCCAAGTCCAAAATGGATGGTCGATTTGACGTCGAATCAACGTCGTTTTTTGATGTCGTAAAGTCATCGATATTTTCGTCGATTCGACGATATTATGTCGCCCAATTCGACGTCGAATTAATGACCGCATCGACGTCGTATTATTAATCGTTTCGACGTCTAATTTACTATAATTTCGACGGGACAAAAACTAGTGCAGTAGTTACGAAAACATAAATGGGATCCTGTTTTGGAATCTAAAAGTATTAAATTCAAAACCATTAAGGCTTTATTGACATGAAATTTTGAAATATTTCATAGCGGGGATTACCCTGACATTCAAATGGGATCCTATTTTGGGATCTAAAATTATTATATTCAAAATTATAGGCTTTATTAATATAAAATTTTTAAATATTTCATAGCGGGGATTATCCTGACATTTGAAATATTTGAATTTGAAACTACAATTATAAAATTTAAGATTCAAACACTCCAAAAATTAATCTGAAATTTAATTTTCCGGAAAAACTTTAAACTCAAAGCCTCAAATAATAAACTGTATTAGAATTGCGCAATTAAAACTATAATTTTAAATAGAATTATAGATATTTTAAATATAATAAATGTATTATTAATGAGTATCATGCTGTAGCAAGTGACATTTAAAACTTGATAGATTTTTTCAATAAAAAATGTGATTTCTGTCGGAAAAAGTTGCTGATGTCATTTTTGCCGTACAAAATTGCACAATTTTAAATATTGCATGAAATATTAAGTACCTTCATGATAATTATTCTAAACACTTTGAAAATGATATGCTTTCTAATTGGAAACTTCCAAAACTTACAAAACGAGCGAATTATGAAACACGTGTGATATTACTCTCCCGGTTTTCTCCTGGTGCAAGTTTCTTCCGGCTTTTTACCGGTTCTCCCATTTGGTGGGCACCGAGAGTTGTAACTTACAAATTTCTAACCTAAAAGTGGGACAGCTCACTCACTGGTGTATTTTCCTCCTCCACACTCGATTCCACGAATAGGTCTCTTCATCGCTGGAACTATAATTATTATCCATATTCATAAAAATAAAAATTGTGTACAGGACAAGGCGAAATTAAATTAAAAGCACAGGACGCTCGACATTAATTCTCATGCAGTGCCAACTGGAAAGGGTGACTATTGAGTTGCCAAGCCCATGATCCAACAAACCATTGTCTCGCCACGTGCTTCTAAAAAAAAGTGAATCAATCAAATGGCCCGTAGGAATTCGTACGGCGACCTCCATTTTTAAAGGATGTCAAGCGGGAAGTTTAAAGCAGGTTCAACGCTGCATGTATTAATTGCAGAAAAAACTCGAAAACCGTCTCATAAATAATTGTATATAGCTAAAATAAAAATCAGATGACTTATATGTATAAAGAGTATAAAATCTAAAAGAGCGTGCTATTCAAAAATGTAAAGTGCTTCTTTGTGACATATTTGAAGAATTATAATCCCATACTATTCACACTGTCGATTTTGGAAAGAACGAAGAGAGTTAAAAAATTTTCTTGTATTGTGCTTTTTATTATAAAAATAATTATGAATAATTTGTACTAGTTGTTTACAGTCGGCTAAAGTAATGGTTTTATTATTCATATTATTACAAATTCTAATAAATAATAAATAATTACAAATAAAATAACTAATTAATAATCATAAACGCAATAATTCATTATTAATTGCAAATACAAGAATTGATTATAATTAATCAATTATAATTATTGCAATTATTGCAAGAAATATAATAATTAGTATTAATTATTGTTAAAAATGTTTTTCACATGAAGTCTTCCAAGTGTAACTATAATTTTTATCATTGAATGTACTTTTTGTATGATATAATAATGGCAAAGGTAGTAAGAATATGATAAGAATACAATACTAAATATACTTTTATAATTAAAATTTTTTCATGACTTTCATGATTTATCCAATGGTACTGCTGCAATTCTCGCAGCCCTCTTTTAATTTTGATAAATTGATAAATTGATGATAAATTGTAAATTCCAATTTGTTCTTATAACAGTATACAATAAACAAAATTATGAAATTCAATTCTTCAAAAAAATACATCCATAAGTTGTGAAAGAGCTTTCTTTTAATTCATGCATCTTAACTATACGTATTTGCAGTTCGATATATTTCTTCATTATAATTATAGATTAACACTTAAAGGACACAACTCCAAATACACCTCCAGATATTTTTGGCTGAAAAAAATCATGAGTGATTTTGAAACAATATAAAATAGGAAAAAATTTCTCCAAACCCTCAATGGTAATTCAACTAACCGATGAAAATACTTGAAAAAAAAACATAGACAATCAGAAAAAATCAGAAAGCCCGTGGGGTCACAGTGACCCTAAGTGTCCTTTAGGGATTAATAGTTTAAATTTACAATTTCTAATCAATATAAAACTATGTATCTTCAAGAATTGAAAAAATTCTTATTATCTACTATTAAGTATCTAAGTTTGAGAAACTCTGTGCTTATCATTACCCGAAATGATTTGAATCGTAGTTAGGAAAGCGTCTCTGCGTTGTTATTGTAACCAATATGGAGGTCGTTGTACGAGACGCAGCTTGAACGTATTTCGTACCCCCAAGTGGTGGGACCATAGTTTGTTGGATCATGTGCCAAGCTGGTACATACCGCGCTTGCGCAGTTCGTTCCTTTGAACGACTAATAGGAACTTGGCGGGCACTTCAAAAAGGTGGAATAATAAAATCATTGTATCTTGGTTACTAAAAGTAAATAATTTTTATTTGATTTGACAATAAATATTTTTTGAATAAATATTAATTGCATTGAGCCACGATGGTAAAATGTCACATCCACGTTAAGCTGGATTTGGATGAGTGAAAATGTCAAAAAAAAGGTTAGGTTTCGTCATGAAATAGTTTATATATTAGCGTAGGTTTTATAACATCGCATGCAGGATTCGACGTCACCATTCTGACTGGGTATCCAACCCAGTCACCATTCTGACTGGGTTAGATCAAAGTCTCACTTTCAAATAATATTTTTCTTTTTATCATACAACGAAAACTATTATGTATTTTGCAGCTTTGAGAAAGACACAAAGCCGTGTCGAAACGGCGGAAAAATGTATCGACACTTTTATTTATTTTTGAAATAAAAGTTTAATCAACACTCGACGATGACAAAAAAAATTATTCCCTTTCCTTCAAAGATGGTCGAATCTAAACGTAAAGACCTGGCAAGGGGAAGGGGGATCTGGAAAACGGGTAGGGGCTTAGCATGTATCCGGACGTATAGACACTACCTTCAAGAATAGCGATTTGAAAGTAAAAAGCTTAATGTTAAAGTTGTTAAAACTGTTATGTTATATTCTTTTTTATTTTGTGTGACACCATAAAATTGTATTGTAAAAAAGTGCAGGAAAATAAATTTCATATTTTCAAGCAAAATTTAACCAGAACTTTTTCAGGGAACCTATATTTTGTTATATCGCTTTTTTCGTATCTCGTATCGTTTTGGCAAAAAACATGAATTTTCGTTTTTCAAACAACAACAAAGTTCTCTATTTAAGACACGAACAAAGAGTGGACTATCATCGGACATACTCTTTACATCGATTACAGGGGGGGATGGTGGGATTTTTGAGTAAATTGACTTTGAATATTTTCAGAACCACCTCTTTTGTTAATTTCTAAGTATCAAAAAATGTCAATTGATTTTGAAAAAAAAGATGCAATATTCCAGCAGAATCAGATAAGAAAAGATAAAATACCTATATGTTAGATTAAAAACGATCACACTTTTAACTACAATTTTGACCATTTTTAAATTACCCTTATTTTAAATTTTTTAAATTTATTACGTCAAGCTTATTTTGATGGGAGGCTGTCCGAAAAATCTTGCTAGTAGAATATAAATATTTAATAAAAGAATGTGATTAGTCAACATTTTCAGCGTTAATAAAAACATGAGAAACTTGAAATTAAATTAATTTAAAAACTGAAACTTGTTATCGTAAATACAATCAAGTAGGCTATGCCCTCTACACCAACACATCTATTTTTTTCTTTTAAATGCAAATTCAATTTATAGAAGCAACAAAAAAAATTGGCGAATAAGCAGGCCGCTTCTTATCAGTATAAGTAATAGTCATCTTCTTTAAGAATTTAACATCGACACACTGGTGAAGGTCGCGACATATCTATAATTTATGAACCAGTCAAAATAAAACATAATTTAAAATTGGAAACTACATTTTTTGAACCAACATAAACTTGAAAACCAAATTGTGCAACGAAAATGCACAAGAATGCTTAAAAAGGATTATGTTCATTAAAAAACTGTTTTTTTAAAAAAAAGATACTCCAGAAAATTAATTTATGTAAAATAATTGCACAAAAAAAGTTAAAATAACAGAAATATGTTTTAAAATAAGATTGAGAAACGGCTCATTAGAGAAAGATATATGACAATTGAAAAAAGAGGAAGAGAAATTGTAATAGGAAACTAATAGGGAATATTTTTATGTTATTCTAATATTAATTAAAAATCAGAATTGAAATTAAAGTTAATGATTGAGAAATTATTAACACAATTTACCTTTTTATCTTTAATATTTCTGAGAATTAATTGTATCTTTAAAAACAAAATTTAATAAAATTTTAAAATTGATTTAAGATCTCAATCAAACGATCGCAAGAGTTCATTTGACAGTTAATCGGTTCAAAATATCTGATGAAATCAAAATCAAGAAAGCTTCAATTTCAATCTATGATGAAAACTTATCTTTTTGCAATTTTTTTCCTCAAATCCAGTCAAAGATGTCATTTCTTCTCTCTAAAAATTATTCTCAATCACATTGAACAAAATTAAACATTTTTCCTTCTTCTGAATATATCCACACAAAAATTCATTTCAACTAGAAGAAAGTAATTTTTCTTAAAATTTGGTTAATGCACAAAATTACACAACAGAAGTCAATTTATAAATAATTACATATCTATCAAAAAGAATTTTATTTTGGAAGAATTCATTTTAACTAAAAGGAAGTAATTTTTCTTAAACTTTTGTAAATGTACAGAATCACACAACAGAAGCTTATTTTTGAATTATTACATCCCCATAAAAAAAAATGTTGTATTTTTTTTAAATATGTGAAATTATTGGAAAAATCTACCATTGTGCCTAGATCAAAAAGTTTTTGGTTGACTTGGTCAAACAAAAAAAATTTTTTTTAAATAATAATTTAACATTCAATACTTTCGTTGAAAAATATGTATTTTGTTGTAAAATCGTCTTTTTTGGTAGAGAATTAATCATTTTGTATATATCGTGTGCTAATAAAAAAAAATTATTATAAAAAAGTCCATTCTTAAATTATTATATTATTCCTATCAGTAGCTTACAACATTGTATACGATACTACAATAATCATTCTTATATTATAAGGAATACATTCATTAATATTCTTCAGGATTACACGAAGATAAAAAATCATTTCAAAATCTTTTAATTGAAGAACATTTACATAAGCGAATTTAGATTTTTTCGAGATTGTTATTATTATAAACTTTTTTCTATAAAGAAAAAAAAATAGAAAAAAGCGACAATTTTTTAAAAAAAAGCATACTGTAATGCACTACACTAGTCATTTTTATATCTAAAAAATTGCATTCATCAATATTCTTTAGATTTCCACGAAAATAAAAAATTCTTTCATTATTCCAGAGCTATAAACCTACAAAAATAAAAACTTTGATAATATTTATTGAGCTTCTGTAATCATATCTAATTTTTTTGAATGATTTAATTTTTAAGACGGATTTTCTGATAGATTTGCTGTAAGTTCGATAATTTAACAGAATTACTTATGTAGAATTTAAGCTCTATAACTTAAAACAAAATTATTATTTTTTCAACTTGAAAAAAAAAGATATTTTAGATTCAAATAAAACCCTGGCTAATATTCAAGCGATAGTTGAATTATTCTCGTAATTTTAATCCACGAAACTTATGTCTTGAAATCAAATAACAGTTTTTTTAATATACTCTCTTTTCAGTAACTGCTAATGAAATTCTACTGATACAACTGGAGAAAAGTGAAGCATCAAAAATAGGTAGAAAATTACTCATTTGATGGTGAAACACTACTAATCACTTTGTGAATATATATAAATTTATTTAGATTTTTAATATATTATTCAAAAAAAGGTTACAGGAACGAGAAACGTTACAAATAAAAAAGATCAATAAAAGAACGTGATTGTGTAATATTTTCATCTTTATTGAAACAATGAAAAGGCAATATTGTGTAGCTTGTAAATATTCCACATCACCTCCACCGAAATATGTTAACAAATTATACCTTTGAAATGGAGAACAAGAATTATTTACACAACTTATCTATTTATCCTCACGTTATTTCTATTTTAAAAAAAAAGTGAAAAAGTTAATATAAAATTGATTTTTATTTTATACAAACTTCAAATTCTTTCGAACCATTTTATATGCCAATAAAGAATCAACAATAAAAGTTCACTAATTGATTAGTAATTGCAATCACTCGATTGATCTATTGGCATCTTGACTTCACAATGAATATAAAATTATTTTTTTTTTGCTTTCAAAGTCCGCAATCAGAAGCTGAAGGTGCATTTATTATTGCTGAAAAAACATGCAAATTTTCATGCTTTTCCTTCTTTAACGCTAATTTTGTCAACTTTAAGAAAAATAATTAATATACGTTCATTTCCGCTAAACCTTTAAATGTTGTAAAAGTTCCTTCTTATAAAAAAAATATTTTTCAATTCCAGCTGTAAATATTTTTAACTCAACTTTACAAATCATACAGTCCTACTCTATGCACAAGGTAAGATATCTCACTTCTTTTATGATGCCTGTTTTTGAGGATTTCAATGTCATGCACTTGAACTTCTTTTTTGACTATTGCCTCACAATTTACAATCATTTAAAAATGGTAACATATATCATTTCCAATCGAAATTCAAAAGCTAGAAAAACTAAAATTTAAAAGGCAAGTAGAAAAGTTAATCAATTTGGAAAAAATCGGAACAAAAATATTAAACAACTAAATTTGTTGATAACTATGGGCATTTTTCTCTTTCATTCCTCCGTTGCAATCAGTTATTCATTTCACCTAATTTAACGTTGAAATTATTATAAGTAATGCATTCAAACACCAAAAATGCAGCGAGTGCCTCGAAATACATATGAAAAATTTTATAAGCTTCAATTGAAGAAAAAACTTTAAACTCCGTTACACGGAAAGTGTCATTTTCTCAAAAATAAAAATTCCAAAACAAATCTCAAGGCACACATTTCAAACTTCTTCCTCTTATGCTAAATACACATAGAAGCGCATTTTTTAGCATAGTCAATATTTTTGAGCAGGCGCACAGTTTTCGCATAATATTGAAATTAGTATGTCCGTAAGCTTAATTGAATGAATAATATTTTATGAATGGAAGATCAAGAAAGGATGTTTTTTCTTTTTAAATTCTCAGGATACTTCCAAGTAGTATGTAAATTACTATCTGCTTGATCAAAAATATATGAAAAATGTCTGCAAAGAAGTGCTGCGGACGTTGTTTTAAAAATTCGAAACATTATTACTAAATTTTAAGTCATCATACTTTATCTTTTATTTTAAATCAAGGTTGGTTGTGTTTCCATTAATGAAATTATAGCCTGACCCTGTACAATATAACGGTTCGTAAATTAAACAGTTCAAAGAAAATATAGTATCTTATTTATCATTCTTACAAAGAAGTATTGCGAAATATCACAGGAAAGTAAAAGTCATGTAATCTATATTACTAATGTTTCTTTTTCTATTCCCTTCAGCTTTCTTTTAAGCTTCTGCTTGATGTTTTGTTGCCTGCTTTTGCCTTTTTCGCAGTAAAAATTCTTCACTCATATTATTTTTGTTTAACAATAATACAAACTAATATTCAATAATATGACGTATTCATTATTTGATGATATTTGAAACGAATTACTTTGAAATTCGTCCAACACTACGATCACATTCAATATTTTGTAAAGAACATATAATTATTTAGTGAAGAGCGTGGGTCGCTCTGGCCAATCACAGGAATCATAGAGAGTATATACAAGAACAATATAACCTGAAATCTCAATTTCAGGTTAGTCCTGAAGAAGTGAACTGCAATGTTCACGAAAAATCGGCAAGGTTTGTACTTTTGCAAACGACTGAAACCCGAGAAACCTTTTTTAATTATAATGAATCATCGTGAAAGCATTAAATCTATTATTAAAGAACTCTACCCTTTGCAAACATCTTAATACAAATCAAGTCTACATAGAACAACTTTGCTTCTCTTGAAATAAATAATACAACATATCAAATTTGTCTTACACACTACATCAAAAAAAAAACCAATAAAAATAATCCTTTTCCTATCAAACACCCTCAAAGACATTCGGTCTACATTGTACCGCATATCATTCGACCAATCCCAATGGATTAGAGATCTCTCCACTCAAAAACAAAAAATAAAATTTGACAAGTTACTTCCAGTAAGGTACATACCACTAACTAACAAAGTAAAAAAACATCTCTGACCATCTTCTCAGCAATGAACTAATTTCAACCTTATTTAAAAGAAATAATTTTTCAGTCGTTCCCTCCAAAATACCGAGAAAAAAAAAGCATTAATAATTGGGAATCCACAGTATATACCCTTCCACCCGAAAAAGCCAATGACATATGGCGTTGGACGGCCAACATCTTACGCCAAGCTCAACTTTTCTCCTCAAACTCAACAAAACCAGAGAAAACACGGCAACTAAAGAACTCAATCAGAGAAAAGACATCATAATGTTTCCCGCGAACAAAGGCAACACGACAGTAATAATGAATAGAGTGGACTATAACAACAAAATCATGGACCTGCTAACTGACAATAATTTAAAAAACTCTAAAAAGACCCCAAAAACAATAGTAAGAAAAACAAAAACCCTTCTAAAAGAATCTAAACTTGACAGCAAAACGATATCTAAATTGATACCTACCAATCCCATCTCTCCAAGACTTGACGGACGCCCAAGAATCCATAAAAAGAACATTCCAATTAGACCGTTCGTCAGCGCAATAAACTCACCAACTGACAACCTAGCACGGTTTCTCACCAAAGAACTAAATCCTTCCACAGGAAACTCTATCACACACGTCCAAAACTCTTTAGACTTCATCAAGAAGATCCAAAGATTCATATTCGACCCCAAAACATCCTAGTGAGTTTCGACGTAGGATCTCTCTTTACGAAAGTACCAATCTCTGATACAATCGATATTTTGAATCCTTTGCGAACTTCCCCTCCGATCATACCTTTGATATAACACTGTCTCAATATTACATACTTCTCTTTCAATAACCAATTCTACGAACAAAACTCAGGAGCAGCAATGGTATCTTTAATCTCACCTATAATAGGCAACATCTTTATGGAATATCTAGAAACTAAAATCTTCAACCAATCCAAGCTTCAACCGGAATTTCAGTGCCGTTACGTTGTCAACACTTTCGTCATCTGATTACATGGACTAGATGAACTACACAAATTTTCCAATTTCATCAATCGATTACACCATAATATCCAGTTCACTATGTAAATTGAAAAAAAAACCCGGAAAATTGCCTTTCTTGAACGTACCAGTTTACAAAAGATCTGAGAACACATTAGGACATGAACTTCATAGAAAACCCTCCCATACATGCCTACATGCCTCCTCCCACCACAAACTATCTCAGAAGAAATCGGTCATCAATTCCCTTGTGTACAGAGCTATCTCCATAACAGATAAAGATAACTTACAAAAGGAATTACAAAACCTTGAGCAAATCCTAATATAGAACGATTACGCACACAAACAAATCGAAAAAGCAGTAAGAAAATACACTCAAAAAAACAAGTCAACATAGCCTACTAAAGAAAGAGAGAGAAAAACGACCAGCATCCTACCCTACATACAAGGTATCTCAGAACACATAGGGAAAATTCTCAACAAACAGAACACCCAACCGTATTCGAACTACCTGCGAAAATAGGAAAACTTCTGAACAACCCTAAAGATGTAAACCCTCTCAGTGATCCAGGAGTATATAAAATCCCTTGCTCTTGTGGCAAAGTCTATATTGGAGAAAACGAGAGAGCGGTGAGCCAACGTGTAAAGGAACATGAGAGTAAAGTCAGGCTAAAACATTTCGCGCAATCATCACTAGCTGAGCATCATATCAAGACAGTACATAGCATTTTATTTGACGGAACAACCGTCATCGCAAAAACAAACAATATTTTTCCAAGAAAAGATAGAGAAGCAATCGAAATCTTAAAACACCCTAACAATATCAATAGGCGCAATGGATATGATATCAATCCGATTTGGCTTTCCGTCCTCCCGGGTTTGTTAAAAAATGAGCTAATTGGCCAATCAGGTTTGACCAGTCCCCACGGTGGGGTGCTCTGACCAATCACAGGCATTGTAGAGAGTATATATAAGAACAACATAACCTGAAAAAGTGAACTGCAATGTTCACGAAATGTCGGCAACAGTCGTAGTTTTGTTCACTATTGAAACCCGAAACACCATCTTTTATTGAATGATTTTAATTATATTATGTGAAAATTCCTTGGGATATTGTTTATAAATTTATAACCATGTTTTTTCAGGTGTAGGTATTAAAAATATAGTTATCAATTTTTCACTTTTCTATCTTCGTATTCGTTAAGGTTATGAATAGGGAGAATATTCTTCAGCCAATTTGGCAAAATTTCTCCTTATTCCAAATCTCATTGTTCAGTATTCTCAACTTTCTTGTAATGATACTTAATTTTGTTCAATAATGACTGACAATATGCTGTATTTATCATTTCAGGAAAAACTTGACGTTCTGTACACAAGAGATATCTACAGTACTGGCCACTGCCTTCTCACATTAAAAAAAATATATTGGACAGATTTTTTCTTTCAATTAAGATCATCATGGAAACCACCTTCAGCTTACGAACTAGGCTGTCCTTTGCTTGAGGCAGATTGAGGCAGGAAGCTAATTCATAATGTATGACAAGAATTACTCATGTGCGCAGTTTTACATTGAAATATTATCGGTACAAGTTAAAAAATATTCAACCGAAACTTGCAAGATAAATGTATGTAATAGTATTTTGTGTATCAAGGGCGTCAAGAAGGCTATTATGACGAGTGTGAATTTGCTGCCCGAGCGAAGCGAGGGCCGCAGTCACACGAGGCAAAATAGCTTTACGCCCTTGATACCCAACTCTGTGCCTTGCCACAAACGGTCCTTTAATATTTATTAATATTTTCCGAAAATATTTCCGCGTTATTTCAACTTTCATTTTTAAATATGGGTGAAAAAATATTAATCTCAGGACTGACTTGATCAGCTGGTATACTCGTTACATGGCCTTAAGGACATGTATAAAAGCCAATTCCTACCAAAAGAAGTAACGTCCACGCGAAATGAAATATCGAGTTGAAAAGTTGGGAAATTAAATAAAATACACCAAGGTACGTTTGTCTGGTCCTTAATTGAGAAAAAGGTCCTAAGTTGCGAAAGAATGTCGGTAAGGTCTGGTCCTTAATTGAGAAAAAGGTCCTAAGTTGCGAAAGAATGTCGGTAAGGTAGGATCCAACCATTTTTACAAGACCTTATTTCTTTGCATGCACTCAGTCAAACCTCCTTTCCACTAAAAAGATAAGCCTCACTCTCAACGTCGCAACTTCATTGACTCAAATAAAATATAACCACTTTCAACACATTTTTCAGACTCACTGCACTTACTAACTACAGTCATAAAATACCATCTTATACGATTATATAAATGTATAACATAGAATACACATATCAAAATCGGGATATGAAAAAAGAATATATGCTACTACATACAGAACACTTCGCTTGATATATAAATTCTTATTGTGGCTGTTTGCTATGTTTTTATACAGACTTACAAATATTTAGTAAGCCAAAGAACGCTTCAACGCTGTTGAAGCTTCAGGCTCGCCATGGGAATTGCGTGAGGAATACATGCATTTGAAGTTGGTGCCACTCTAAATTCGCTTGGCGGAAGAGTGTGCACCCTGCCACATGTCTTTGCATTAGCTCCATTCTGAAAGTATACAGTAATAATTAGAGTTCTCAAAATTTTTAATTATAATATATTATAATAGAAAACATATTAATATAAACTTTTAAACATTTTTCGTTAAGGCCATATAACACCTACCAATTCCTAATTTACCCACATTTTTTTCAAATAACTCCCCCGATAGCACTTAATGTTCCAGCAACTTTATTGAAACTTTGCCACCACCTTGCAGTAACCTCGCCAAAGTCTTGCACAGCAAAGGATATTTTCAGATAGATGCAATCTAAAAGAACGTTGGTATGGTCCTAATTTTTTTAGAATTATACAAAAATATTATTTTTAGAAACATTGTTCAGTAATTCTGATAACGTAGGACCCTACAAGCGTTTCTTAGTACATTTTTATTTAATTTCACCAAATTTCAACTAAATATCGTCATTTTGTTTCAACGTGAGTTGTTGCGAAAAAAAATGTCAGAAATTGAGAGTTGTAAAAGTGGTCTTTACAAATAATTTTGTCTTTTTAATTGTCTTTTGCCCACAAAGCCTCACAATCGCACTAAGTTACTGAGTGAAGGTTTTTTAAAAGTTAATAACTAGTATCAAAACGAAAAGCAAGGAAATTTTTCAAATGACATCCACTTCTGCGTGCCTTAATCTTTTTAGCCTTCTAATTCTTTATTCTATTTCCATTCTAGTGTTTAAATTTCCTTTTTTTTCTTGGGTTCAGGAAACCAAGTTTGAGCTTTAAAGAAACATTTTTATTTTGATAATTTTAATATAACCGCTTATCGTAAAAAGTTTTGACATATTACCCCTTGACTGCAGATGACGTGTATACACGTCTTGGACTAGGTGCGAAAATGTTACTAATTTTCAATTAGAACGAAAAATGATTAGTAATGGAAAGATAGGTTGACAAAATAGTGTTCATCCAACATTATTCGTACGTATGCTTCAACTATTGTGAGAAATAATGGTTGCCTGAATTATAAATAACGAAGGAATGAATCGCGTTTTATATAGAGAAGAAAACAACAAAGGAGATGGAACAGGAGGAAAAAGGACGAATTTCGAATTTGGAGCCAAAGTCGACTTCTTTACCGAACACTGATTGTCTTCCACCTGTACGCAATGACGCTGAAGAACTCGAATACTACAATTGAGAAAAATATAAATATTTCTCTCAAAATTGCCCCGAACCACAAAGGAGGCTAAATATATAAAAGAAATAAAAGTCTACGCAATTCCATGAAATGCATCATTGATGCTGATAGCTCGTAGTATACCACCGAGGCGACAACGGAAATAACTGGAGGATAAGCATAAATTAAAAAACCATTGGAATTAAAAAAATTCGGATGTATTTATTGTTGATAATAAAGGAAGAGTTTTTGTTACCTATTTTTAATTTGGGACCTCATAAAAAGAAAACCTGGAATGCTATGAAGTTCTCAACGTAGAGATCAAGAAACCACAAGAGACACTGGCTGTTAAATGATATACAATTCAAATTTATAGCTCATCTTAAATAAGTATAGAGGAGTTATTAGCCATAATTTGTTCCATTTAGGATACACGGACTTGGTTCCAATGGAAATTACGGAAAAGTCTGGAAATCAACTTATTTAGTCACATCCTTATCGAGACAGTGACAAGGAGCGCAAGGAGATTTATAAAATTTACAATAATTTCTCAAACTAATGCATAAGTTTCTTAGATCGTGTAGCGCTAATTTACTCATCTTCTACTTGGACGATATCCTGATTCCCGGAAAAAGTTGGGAAGGCCTGAAAGAACGACTTTTTCTCGTGTTAGAGGCCCTCTTGAAAGCCGTTCTGACAATACATTTATCGAAGTGCCAATGTTTTCATGGAGGTCGGATTCTTTCTTACACCGAAAAAAGTAGGTAAGTGGCTCTCCTAGCAGCTACGGCTGTTGTCTCACATGCACGAAGTGCTGCGCGCCTTAAACTTGGTGTGCATTTTTTCTCGTTTTGGCGAGTTGCTGTCCCGAAGTGGTCCTGCCGTCGCACGAAATGCGTGGCATGCTGTACTTCCAGCGCTAGGACAGCCCATGCCAAACATTTTTCCGTGTTGGTATGTACTAAAGTTTGCAGAAAGAGCAGGATCCCTGCTTGATTTATTTAAATCTAGCTTCAAAACCCGTTGGGAGAAAGAAGAAGAGGAAACTTTTAAAGATCTGACGCAGCTTGGCTGAAATGCTCTCACAACGCGGAGATGACTCGACATCGTTTGCGTCCTATGTTGTTTAATTAAAAATTTGTAATCGTCACATATTATCAATCTGAACGAATTCGAATTTAACATCACGCATCGTCCTGGAGAAAAATTAGTACATGTGGACATGCGGAGTCGAGCCTCTATTATTAATGTACACAACGATTTCCCTCGAAGATGAAATTTTTATGTTTCAATATGCTGACGCCGAACTACGCAAGAAGCGTGAAATTCTGCATAAGAGTAAAGAACAGAGATCGAAACGCGAAAAAGAAGAAGTCTTGATTTAAGATACGTTGTACCTTGCTCCTAATTTGTTATGCAAGAGTCTAACTATTCTTTGTCACGATCTGGGAGAATATTTCTAATTAAAAAGAAATATGAAGAGGCTGGAGCATCATTGCTATTTTTCAGGATTGCGCTGATACATACGCCAACATGTAAGATTTTGCATATATTGCCTTTTTACAAGAACTGATAGAGGTCGGCAGCCCGCAGTGAACTCCATCCGATATATTCGGGTAAGAAACCTTCCCAAACTGTAAATTTGAATCATCTCGTGCCCTTTGTTTCAAGTTCGCACATAAACAAATATACTCTTGTGACAAAAGCCCTTTTGAATTACTATACGGATACTTTCCAGGACACGAGGAGGGGATTTTAAGAAATTTAACATAGCACGAAAATTACCAGGATCCGACCATTCTCCGTGAAGCAACTCGATTAATCGAATAAATTGTTGTGATGACGTTGAATCTAGTATCAACAGGTGATTCTACCAAACTTCAACGAAAATATCGAGGGCCGCTTGTTAATTACAGTACCCCCCCCCCTCACCTAAGAGCCATTTACAAAATACGTTATATATTTTTCAGAAATTCCCCCCCCCACCCCGCTTGATGCTTTTTCCATTGTTCTTATATAGAACGATACTTTGATAGACCCCGCCCCCTGAACGTATCACGTATTATGTGAATGACCCCCTATCGCGACTACTCCTACTCGCTTTTTCCTCACTACTGACTTTTGAAAAAATGTTGACATTCAATGTAACCTATACCTATTCAATACAATTTGTTTTATATGCGAACACTTACATGTCTATCCAGAGTTCTCAAATTATTCATTTTTTTCTGAATAAGACTTGTAACAAACCAGAAAGCTTTTTAGGATTGGTATGTAAAATTAGCATCATAACCTCTGAATGTTCTCTGCTTTTTTTTCGTAAACTGTAAAATTTTAACATTAACCTTTTTGAATAGATTCGATATTCTCAACCAATCAGATATGAGGATAAAACGCAAGGGGTGAAAGATTTTTGAGATGGTGGGGACCTCACCTAATGCGAATCCCAATCCCAGACTTTTGCGATAGGTGGCAGGGTACTGTATAAAATTTTCCCTGGCGAAATTTGTATATCAGTTAGATAAAGCTTTCCCCATAGTTGGATGAAGAGGAATAGGAAGTACAAAGCGATGATTGATCCATGAAATGGGGTGTATCATTTCAAAAGTAGTTTTTTGTGCTGAAAGCGAATCTGATCTCAATTTTTCGCTTACACGTAAGGTTTTAGAAATTTTTTTAGGATGAACTCAATTGAGGCTAGCCGTGGTAAATTATCTACTTTATATAAAGAGATTATTTCTCTGTTATGTATTTTGCGAACGATCAGTGCTGCAACTATAAACTTTAGTATAACGTTTTCTATAAAACCTTATTTATTCGGACATTTTCAAAGGTCCTTTTTATTACCTATCTAATATCGCCAAAATAAGACGGTTGTTGTATCCAGCGGTAAGAAACGCATCTAAATCATGTAAATTCTTTTTTTTTTTAGTACTACTCGTATATTGTGCAGAGTGTGAGAGACATGGGCGATTCCAAACGAGGTAACTCGCCTATCTCTCTCACAAAGCGAAGACGATATTTTTTCCAATTACCGCGATGGAAATACGACTTCGATTTCCGTTAAGAGAGAAGGAAGTTAATGATTTCACGATTGAATGATCCAACACTTAAAATTAAACGTAACGTCAACTGATAGCAACGCAAATGCAGGTTATACGAAGCACGTATAAACTGTGTTACATACTTTATGGTTACTTACGGACACAGAACCCATAGTCCACGTCTGGTAGCGTTAGTTTCGATCACCACTTTTGTCAACTTCCATCGCTCTCTTAACGGGCGTCTGAAGTCGCATTTTCGGCGCAAAAATCGGAGAAAATTTCCTATTCACACTAAATTTCATGCTTTTGCAATAACTTGAGAAAAATTATAGTGTAAAATCTAGACTAGATCAAAAGACATGACTTAAGACGTTGAAGGAATTGCGATATAATATCCACCCTTTTCGCGACTTGTAAAAAAAGCAAGTGTATAAACAAATTGAAATGATTTAACCAATTATTAATAATTAGTAGACAAATTAATGGACATTCAGAATTTACCAGTTCATCATGTCATGTGATACATTATGCAAAATTTTCAATATGATAATTGAAGCAGGGAAAACTAAAAGGTGCTAAATCCACTTTTGACGAAATTGAGTTTTCTTCCTAAATCCTACTTTCTCATCTTTTTACACCTATTCAGTGGGGAAAAAAGGTTTTACAGGTTTTTACGCTAAAATGTATTATTTTCATGTATTCAAATATTTTAAAATTTCCAAGAATTCAAACTAAATTAATTAAGTATACTAAAATATTCATTTTTTTAAAACAATTGTATGGTTATTTTAGGATTTTAATAAGTATCCAATAATTAGAGATATTATTATCAATATCCAAAAATGTTGCACTAGTACTATAAATGTTCAATTTTTCTGTTGAATAGTTATTTGTTTAAGAAATAAGTAATACCAGAGGAAGATAAACGGTGCTAAGTTCATCGCCATTCCCATTAGATTATTTCATGCACATGTAACGCCATCTATTTTTTCACACAATGGATATTAAACTGCTTCATCCCCTTCCATAGAAAATATATAATTCACTCAATCGGTTGTAAATTGTTCCTTTAGAAACGTTTCTTGTCTCTCCTGTAAAATTAGGCTACTTGGACTTAGCGCCGTTCAGCATTCCCCGCTTCAATTATTGGCCTACATATTACGTGAAAGTCTCAATTAGAACTTATAGAGGATTCTACGGGACCCCATAAAAGGGCTTAAAATTGAATAATTTTACAAATTGTGTCTGATTCTCATTCCTTTAAATATTATGATTATTGTTACCTTTGTGACATATCTTCCCATTTATATCGCATATTGACAAAAAGTTGCCTTTTTGCCATGTGAAATAAATGCGAATAGAGGCACGTGTTAATATTAACAGATTTCGCTCAAATTAGAAAATCATTTTTTTCGCTTACCAGTTCTACCACTCCACCAGTTAAAAAAATATTATAAAATTTGTTATCGAATTTGTAAATTCTGAGTATTAGGCATCAGTAGTCGTTAAAAAATGAGTAAAAAAGTATTGTGGTACAATTTTGAAAAAAGAACACCTGTCCTGCCAGATGAACCTTCTTGCACTCCAGTTTTTTTGTACCCTGCTTGATACCCTGAATGTATTCAAAGTATACGATCAAAACAATTTGGGGGTCCTTTTCGAAAATCGTTTTTGACTTTTTTTCATTTTGCAGATTCTAAATACTGGGCATAATTACTCGTAAAAAAGTGAATAAACAAGTCTTGTATAGAAGAATTTGGTGAAACGAACACCAGTTTTTCTAGAAAAGGCTTTTATTTTTTTTTTTTAATTAACTTTCAATATTTTTTGAAAAAGGACCCTACAGACTGTTTTTATTTTATACTTGAAATTACTTTAGGCTATCACGAAGTCAGAATGTTCAAATAAACTTCGATTACAGAAAGGTTAATCAGCCTTTTTCCCAAAAGGGCCTTATGGATGACATTTACGTGGCCACCATTTTAACTAAAAAATTCTTCCTTAATAGTTTTTTGACTCGATTTTGAACGAGTAATTAAAAAAAATCCGAAAATTCCAAAATGCTCGTTTTTGAGAAAAGAAACGCCCAACATTCTACAAAAAACCGACGATAGCAAAAAACTTATAGGTTGAAATTGATTTTGGTACCGTAAAAAAGTGCAACGAAGGATCATTTGATAAGACAAATTTTTTCAAAATGTGAACATCCATTAAAAACTTGACATCGAATATTTCGACGATTTCATCATACTACTACTTTATACTATCATACTACTAGATTATTATTAAGGGTGATTTTCAAAAAGTTAGTCTTTCAAAGTCCCATCCATTTTCCACAATTCTATTGGTTTGTTGTGTGGTCACGCGGCATTGTTATTTTCATGTCCGCCTGATTATAACTATGATTATAAATTATATATACATAACTATAAATCATATTTGGCGAACAGCCATAATTCTTTCTTTCGTCGCCTAAAAGTTCTAACCTCGCCTGTAAAGCGACTTCGAATTCTGAGTCGCGTATTCCCGTAAAAATGTTAAGGTTTTTATGTGCCTATGTGCTTCCGCCCAAGATGGTTTACCCAACCATCGGATCATCCTTCACAACCCGGTCGCTACACCCCCCCCCCCACACATCATTCCACGTCATCCCAGTCGCAACAAACTTTTTTTAACCTCTAAACATAACTGATTAGAATAAGCAGCGTAAGGCCAATATAAATATTGTTAGCTCTCACAGGCTGATCTCAATTTTAGGATAAGACTTGAAAATAATTATTCAATCTATTCATAATAAAATAAAAGTAAACAATGACCTATATTTTCCCATAATATTTGTTATCAGATGTCTGGTAACTCTCCATATAATTTATCATACTTCTTTTTTTATAATGCTAAATGCTGCATAATGCCACCTCGGCTAAGAGCTATTTCTGTTAAAATTGCATACCCATCACAAATTCATCCCTTGATCTCTTGGTTTTATATTTTCATGCTGTCTAGGGTTAGACTTAATATAAAAAAAAATATTTTTGCCGAGTTTCAAACTTTTTGATAATCACCCTTAAGTTAAAATTAAATTTACATAAATAAGCAGTTCCCCTCATGAGATCTACAAAAGTTGTACATTTATATATCATTTAGATATGTGACTCATATTTTTATTTTTTCAGAAAAAAGATGTCAGTAACAAACAGTGATGTGACTCCACTGGTAGTCTGATATAACTATGGACGATCATTTTCTCTGGACTAAAAATAATTGTAGCCACATGTCCGATGGATCTGGAAAGGGTTTTAGGCGAGTAATACCTGTAGTAAGTTAGAAAATTCTATCTAGAGCAGTTTTTTTACTATAAAATTTTAAATATGTACAAAATAGAACATCTTGAGGCGCATCTGTTATTTTCGTCTAAAGTTAATAGTAAATGATGATGAATGAAAAGTGCGCGTCGATTCTTCGTAGAAAGTCGTAGGGAGAATGTACGCTAAGTGGATGAGCGTACCAAGGAAAGTAAAAACGTCTTTGAGGTTTTCTTTTCAAGATTCTTGGTTAATGTATTCTCCACAGATATTCCACTTAAGCTCCTTGGTACGCTCATTCATTCAGCGTAACACCCTCCCTATGACTTTCTGAGAAAAGCAGCAACAAGTTTCCGACACACCATTTAGACTCATCTAGTACTTTATGTAGTAATTTAGTAGAATCAAATATTTAAAGCGGTTTTAAGTCTTGTTTGTCTGTAGCGAGAATTCCATGTTTACTACACCCAAGCATCTTCCAATACAACTTACAACAAAATATAAACAATTAACACAGTATTACATGCTACATCAACACATTTGATCAAAATTTCATTATATCGGGATATCAGATTTTTGGAAAATGTGATTGCAAACCGGTTCAAACAAAGGTTCTACTAATTTTAAATGTCTTAATCTATTAAAAATGCATTCAAATAACAGGTACTTAAAAATGAAATGGAAATATTTTGATTCAAGTGATGAATACAAATCGAATTGGATTGTACAAAAAAGCTTTTCTAATCTATCTTAGTGAGAAGGGTCCAGAGCGTGTATAGTGTAAGTCGGCGATGATAAGCTAGTTTCACGTTCGCGACTTTTTTAAATAAGAAAACACAGGAATATCATGTTGTAATGTGCCCTTTATTTTCATAGAAAATATCATGAAATCTACGCCAAATACTAGAATTTGAATGATGATAAAAAAAGGTACAACAGATATACTTGTTTTATGCAAGGAGATACGACATAAAGCATGCTTCCATGAATTTTAAAATACGTAGTGAAAAATAGGTTTTCATGATTGCATAAAAAAATTAAAAATATGCATGGAAAGTGTGCAATGGTCTTTAACGATATTATTACTTCATGAAAAATTTAGTCTTACTGATTCACTCAGTAGAATTTGCGTTGCTTAGCATCTCCGTACATGATGCTTTTACAGTAAATTGAGCTTGTGCGTCGAGTTTCATTCGTAGGGACTTACACCGTTCGGCTCTAGGCCCCCCACGAGTTAGCAGTCACATTTTGTGAACTAATCTGGAGCCTTGGCATCACCTGCTGTTGATCGTTGATGTTCACGTTGACTGGAGTAGTAGAAACGACTATGGAGCCAGAGGATGGATTTTGGGCACAGGAACTCAGGTGTGACGGCCAGTGTTTCTGTTGGCAGGGATAGTCACAGTACGCCGTGTTCCAGCAACAGTAGAAAAGCGCTTCGCGACCGCACATCGCGCACCATTGTTTTTTCTTTATTTCCTCGACGCATCTCAATCTCTCGTCTTCCGCCTGCTTACGAGTCTCTGCGATTGCTCTTAACCGCTCTGCTTCTAGACTCGCCCGCATTTCTTTAAGCGTTCGATCTGGGGGCAAAAAGTGTTAATCAATTATTTGAAACTTTGCATTGTAAGGCCGTTAGGGATGTGGAAAATTTTTAGAGTGAACCCGGGCGATGGTCAGGTTGGGCTAATTTTGGTCTCGACCTACCGGCTCAGACTGAACCCCATTGACATGGACCGACACGAAATCCTTTGCACACCCCTAAAGATAGTGCAACCAAAAAGCAGTTTTACATTCTGTAGTAAATACTACCCTAAACTTGAAATCGAACAATTACAAAGCACGTCCATACTCTTATATGCTTTAACATACATAGAATATTAGCAATATAGAAAGATAAGGAAGGGGAAAAAAGTAACCTTGTAAACGAAAGATTGTATTCCATTTCTTGCAAATATTTCTAATTAAGTACAGATACTATTTATGGAAATTGAAGAGTCGGCTGTACAAATATTACATTTGACTAATTTCATGAACCCGACTTTCTTTGACATTTTTCATGAGTATCAGTTTCAATCGTTAAAACCCGACATTTTGAAAAGTAAGCTAAAATAAGCTTCTACCATAATAAAAAAAGGTTATTAATTGAAAAATTTAGGTTTCTGCCTATTTACATATCTTGCATCGAATTGAAAAGTCTAGGTATTAGTTATATTTTTTTAAGTTTTAAGAAGTAAAACAGAAAAAATACCCATATAAAAAGATAAAAGTTTTTCCATCAGAGGGAATCTGTATTATCATCGGAGTTGGTAACGATCGATCATATGCAGATAACTTTCAAGAACTATGAAACTGGAAATCAACAATATCGATCTAAGGTAACTCCTTAAATAACAGAAGTTCTTAACATCATTTCGGATTATATGGAATTTGAAAATTTATAAATTAAAAATTAATAATTTCTGAAAAAAGATCTTTCTTCTTCGCTCCGGTGGGATTCGAACACCACGTCTTCCGATTGGCAGTCGGGTGCTTAGACCACTAAGCTACTAGAGAGATCAATGGCAGATGCTTTTTCTAGATATACGCTTTTCATAACAAGGAGTTATGTTTTGAATACAAGTTAAATTAGATAGAATCTGTATTAACATCGGAGTTGGTAACAATTGATTATATGTAGATAACTTTCACGAACTATGAAACTGGATTAGGTTTTAAACAAAGTTGATTTCCAGTTTCATAGTTCGTAAAAGTTATCTACATATAATCGATCGTTACCAACTCCGATGATAATGCAGTTTCCATCTAATTTAACTTGTTTTCAAAACATAAATCCTTGCTATGGCAAGCGTATATCTGGAAAAAGCATCTGCCTTCAATCTCTCTAGTAGCTTAGTGGTTAAAGCACCCGACCGGCAATCGGAAAACGTGGTGTTCGAATCCCACCGGAGAGAAAGAGAAAGATCTTTTTTCAGAAATGATAATTTTTAGTTTTTCCATGTTGCTATTCAATATAAACATATTTTTAGGCTTTCGTAGGCTACGTTGCAAATGCTTACAGCGACGTTCGAATGTCGATATGCCCGTATACTTTACCATATTCCTACACTGAAAAATTTTTGGGCGAGCTGCTCGCCCACATGATAGAGCTGCAACACCAAGTGCATCAAGCGCTGCTTGCCCGCAGCTTGATGCGGACTCTCTATCTTGTTGGGCACTGTGTGCCCACATTGGAAAAGCTGTAGGCCCAACAGTGTTGATACAGTAACGCTTTCTTTAGGCAGGAGAACGGCATCCCCGCGCCGAGTTTCGCGCGGCGTTTGTTCCATGGCAAACGGTTTTTCGTATTCGCTTGAACTTTGACCACGGTGCAGAATACGTATAACATATAACCTACAAGATTCAATCGCATGTTAACGTAAACAGAAGTAACTGGACTTTCAGGATATAAATATATTAGACTTATTAATATTAAAAATTCTGTGGTTGAAAATTTTACAATTTTGTATGATGGTACGGTTGTTTGGATTATTTCTTCTGCTATTTTGAAATGTAATAATCTGAATAGATTGATTCAGAATCAACCACAAAAAATGTCTCTTATTCTCTTCCGGATTTTTAAACAAGTTTCAGGCATCTTTTTGTTATATTTACATTTGTAAAATGAAGTATACTTTTAACGTTTTCGAAAAATTGTATTACCAATTCATAAATAAAAGTTTATTTTATACATAATGTTGAAAATTCTTTATCCTTTATTCATAAAATAAAACATAAAAAGTACGTGAGAGGCTTTTGTTAAACATAAACATACGTGATTATTATTAACGAAGTATCTAGGCACACCGAAAATATTTGGCCTATCGCTCACCGTATTTCGGTAAACCTATTGGGCGTTCTTTCCAGTTTCTCTTGGGCACACCGAAAATATTTCTTAAACGCTCACCGAATTTCGGTGAACCTTTATGGACGCGGACTTTTATCATTCAACCAAAAAGGTTTATTCTCAGCTAATAATTTTGATTTATTTTAACAAATTATATAAACAACTGTCTATATGTTTCATTTAATAATAACAATTAGAATTATTGAAACAATTTTCAGCATAAAATCAGTCGCAGTACTTTTATACAAACAAATTTTTTTATACATGACTATCACGCAATTGTTTATAGAACTTCTTAATAAAAATTGAAATCGTTAAATAGACTGAAACTATTTTATAGAACAGGCAGGTAACTTCAAATAACATTCTCAAGTATTTTAAAATTATTTTCCATGCCGGCAAAATATTTTATCTCGTAAAAGTTCTATAGATATCTATTTGTTTAAAACATATTTTTATAGCAGTAAAATGTCTTTTAAGCAATTTATATTTAATCATTATTGATTTTTGGTGTACTTAATTGTTCACGCGATCACACAACTCAACTGTGTCCTACAGCTTCATTTATCCGCGAAAATCTGATTTCTGGACCCATGGGGCAATTGCTTTCTCTTTTGTGGGACTGCAGCGTTCCCAGCATGCGGGAAAGAATCTGCTCGCACGTTTGGCACTGTTGCTCACTCAAATGTGGTTTCGCCGCTGCACTAACCGCCATGGTGGCGCTGCGTTCCCCGCTGCTTGCCCAAAATATTTTCAGTGTAGCTCTTATAATATTTGTATTTACAGGTTTGAAATTTGGAATGAATATAAATCAGCCCTAGAGTATTCGAAGAATCAGTGCTTCAAAAAGAAGAAAAATGAGGAAATTTGATTTTGGTCCACTATCTTGAGAGCTTTTCTTTTAGTACAAATACAGGAAATTTTTGAACGATTTTCTAGTAAGGTAATGAATCTAAATGAAACTAAGTAAATTCATAGTATATATTCAGATTATTGTAAGCTCTAAATGCCAGGTCTAACTATTTACACTGGAAACTAGATTTGAGCCCGGTTTCGATTCTGGCCTTGGACACGAATCCATGGACTCCAAACGTAAACAGGCAGGGCCGCACGAACGCTTTCTGTTCGATTTTGGAGCATGACCTAACCTAATGCAACTAACGCGCTGACTGCGGCCCTCTGTTGGTTGTCACGCTTGAATGAACACATCCTCCCTTCTCGACCCCGCGGCTCCTCTCAACGGAAACCGCCGCGCGGCATCAGTTCGGAATGCACGAATCCAGTTTGCTGAAATTCAAAGTCCAGTGTATTTGTTTACAAGATATTGCAATTTGCTAAAAATGTTCAAATGACGATATCTCGAGAACAGTTTATCGTATGTGGAGAGAAGCGAAGCTGAAGGATAACCGTGGAGAATAGACTACAGGAGCCCAATGTAGTGTACTGAAAAACGAGCACGTTTTCAGACAAAGTACACGCCTAAACATTCCGAGCGTGGCGTTTGTGTTCGGGTATGTATTTCGTCGGAAAACGCGCTCGTTTTTCGTGAAATCAATGTACAGGACTTTGGGCTACTACAGTTTCTTCTCCATGGACGTAACCTTGGAGTGATGAGAGACCGGACACTTGCTTCTCTCGACCTCCCATTGTACCAAGGTAACGCCTCATCTACGCTTCTCCCCACTTAGGCAGGTTAAGCCTAAACCTAGAATCTGGCATATATTCATTCTCTGTGGGTTTTCAAACAGATAATTTGTAGAATCCATTACTGACTGGCACATCTTAACAAAAGAGATCATCTAGGGAGAGTTGAGACACGTGGGAATCATTTATCATGCCTCAGAACCAATCGAAATATGGAAGTCATCTTTATCGTCCGATTTTGAAAAAGCAACCAATCCCAACGTTGAAATTATGAGTTGAGGTTAGGTTGTTTCTACAATTATGACTAAGCGGCTGCGTTGGCAAACATTTTTTCGGGACGACATCCGTATTTCGGCTCGCCCTTAGTGGTTGACACTCACATTACTTGTGGTAAGAGCTTATGTGTCCCAACTCTCCCTAGAGCATCTCTATCTGTACCCACTGGAAACTCCAATTCAGCAACTTAGACCCTCAACTTAAAGAACATACAACTGATAATTGGGCCCTATTCTCAGCGAAACCTGGCGATCACTTGTATCAAAATACGTCAATATAGAGAGGACAAGAATAAGCTGAGAAGATAAGTGGGTGTTCTCCAGAGCCAATCTGCAGATTACTTTAAACCATTCTGTCAATAGATTTATTAGTCTCACCTGTATTATATTTCAATTCATCCAGTTGCTGTTGGTGTTGCCATCTCATTCGTTCGATTTCAAGTTTTAAAAAGTGAATTGTAGCTTGGCAGGCATCGTTTGACGTCTGTCCGACGTCGGCATTTTCCAAGACTGTTTCTCTGAGGGCTTCCTCCATAATCTGAGCCATGCGTTTGGCTAGTTCCAAGGACCGCTCATGCAATTTTGAAGAAAATGGACCTGCTTCTGGAGGCGGTAATTGCTGTTGAGAGACGGTACTCTCGGTCCGCTGAGGAGGAATATAAACCATAGCATCCGGTGACCCGGTTGGTGTTTTCGGCGGAAAAGAAAAATTAGGAGGTCTATTGGGGAATGACTTCTTCGCTTTGCTTTGTTTCTTTTGTGAAACGGGCACCTCTCTTGGTTCTTGCTTAACTGGAGGTACTGTTTTTGGACTGGATTGTTGACTGGAAACTGTATCCGTAGGTAGCTTTTTAACTTCCACAGCTTTATCACCTGCTAATACGTAAAACCGTATAGGTGGACTGGTGACAACAGAGGAAGTAGCACTGTTATTTGGCGATTTAACTTCTAACACAGTGGTCGGCTCTTCACTAGAGTTTAGTTTCGGATCTTTCACAGCATTCATTTTATCAATTATAGTCTTTTTGGGTTTGTACAACTTATTATTATTAGGCTTAATCGGCTTAAGAGCGATTTTCGGAGTACTTGTAGCGAGGAATGTGGAAATTACTTTAGGAACTATTTTAGGCGTAGTAATTTTGGTGTCCTTCGTCATTGATTTTTGACTTACTTCTTCTGCAGATTTGTTAATCGTCGAGTTACTTCTTAAGCTACCACTGCTTTTGTCTACAAGAATGCTCAACTCTTGTAAAGCCGGAACCTCCATCTCCTTCTTATGGCTTTTCGGCCTTGGTTTACTTTCATTCTTCTTAATGAAATTCGAAGTCTCAGGTTTTTTAATAGCTACTATAGGCTGCTCTTGATCAACGATTGCAGGACTGCTTATAGCAATCGACTTTCGCTGGAGTCTCTTCTTCGTGATCCCAGGTGTTGTCGGTCTAGATTTGACAGGGCTCAAGATGCTTTTGTCGGTCGAAGCATTACTGACATCTTGCGAGGTCGGGTCCGTGCTTTCCCAGCGGTTTCTAAACGACGGTCTTTTTTTCAAGACCAATGACTGTGTCTTGGATGAATGGGGAGAAGGTTCGTAATTAGGTAGCATTATCTGTATTTGCGTTGAATCGAGGGGATTGTACTGAAGTTTCGAAGGAGCGAATTTGAACTCTCCAAATACGTGCTCCAGTTTTCGACAATGACGAGCAACCTCTCTCACACACTCATCCATCTCGTTTTTCTTCTTTCGAGGGAGTGGAAATGGTGGCTCTTCTGAATACAAGAACACATCCTTAGGTAGCACCCAAGCACGATCGTGCTCTCCAAAAAAGCGAACGTCCACGTGTCCTGCTCCGTTTACTCGAGGCATTGCTTTCGCTGGCCAAAATGGAAAGCCCTTTAACTTTGCCCACACGATTAAGTGAGGTCGATGACAAGGCTCGATAAACCAACTCGGCAACGGACGTGGCAAATTACGACCATGCATGTAGCAGTCCGGACAAGCCTCCAATTCCGAGACTTCCTGTCGCGCGACTTTCACTATCTGCTTTGCTGCATTCGTTATCTTTGACGGATCTGCGTAAACACCTCCACCTGTTATTAAATGTCAATATTAGGTCTACTTATGAGCAATTCTATGACAAATGATTTGAAGAATTTCATCGATAGCCAACGATTTTAAAAAAAGTGGGTGCCTTTGTAAAATATTGAACGAAATTAGCTTTAATATCTTTTAAAAATAAAAACACCCCTAAATATTTACATTTATTAAACTGGACAGTTTTTTTGTATGTTCATTCAAACTGGGAAATCCTTGGTTAACACTCCCTAGCAAGACATTTAAGCACTCGAAAACTGCGTCTCTTTGCAGATAATTTCATAAAAAGAAAATCTTGAAAAGTATCTAAAGTTATGAATATTAATTAAATTTCAAATAACTCTCGAGTTTATTTTACCTTTTAAAAATATTTCAGGTTATTTTATTCAATATCTAAGAGAAGATATACATGAACTTTGGTTAAAATTGCTCATTGTGAATGCAATTCTTCAGATTACTTGACATGTAATTGCTCTAATCTTAAAAATATAAATTTCAAATCAGCGGAGCCCCTGTCTCATTTTAAACAAAAACATTTATCATCCCAGCAATGAATTAACATTGTTTGCATCTATAACGCATTCGAAAAATTTATAGACTTATGGAGTGTTTTCACTAGTGATGTGCCAAATGGCCTCGGGTAGGGTCGGGGTAGCCTGTCAGCCCGACGCGGTCCGAACAAGCCGAATCTATATCTAAGAAGTCTAAATCCAAGAAACAATTGATAAACTCAATAAAAAGCCCTTTGCACAGTAATTTGGCAAAATTGTAATCTAATTATATTTAAATAATTCACAAATGTAATTTGAGAGAAGAGAATGAACCGACTTATGGGAAGGGGAGGGATTGGCAACTGTATACACTGTTCGCCGAGAGAACGACCCCGAACGCGCACAGGATGAAACGAAGTGCATTTTCGGTGTTTACATATGTTTTTTTTTTGTATGAAGCTAACCAATTGCAGACATTTTAGTCAGATCATATTATCATACGTACAACTCGAAACCTAAGCTAACTAGCCTGAACGCAACACCAACAACTATTGCTGACCTTGACAATCAGCTTAAAGCTATTAACCACTCCTAATTTACGGCAACCTGTACAACGTCAGCTTTTTGTCAATATAATTTGTTTTGTCAGTTAGGTCGCAAAATTAACGTATTTTCTAGACATTATAAGTTCTTTAATCAATGATAGCTATAAAATAATTTCTTAAAATAATTTTACATTTATTTAAATATTATGCGTTTGTTCAAGTATATAGTTTACCCGAAAGAAGCAGGAGAAACCAGCTTTTTTCGTTTTCTAAGTATACTCGTCAATTCTTTAACAAATTGAAATTTGCTTAAACAATCTTATTTTCTTCGAATATTTTGTGTTTGCCATTTTTTGAAAGATTGAAATATTTTGAGGTTCTCCTTCGTTTTCTAATAATACTCTTGAATGTTTAAATAAATTAAAAGTATTAAAAAATTTTATCACGAGCGTTCCTGGAAAAATAGATAACTTATAACAATAAAATTTATGGAAAAATAAAAAAAATAAAAATATTTTGTCCTCTCTACCGATAAAAACACATGAAATCAGTACAATAAAATAAATTTTTTAAACCATTTCAATTTGTTTCAACATTGAAAGGTATTCTTAGAAAACAAAGCAGTACCTCCAAATATTTCAATCTTTCGAAAAATGGCAAAAATACAATATTTGAACAAAATAAAATTGCTTAAACATGTACGAGTATTCTTAGAAAATAAATTAGTACAGTGGAGTCTCACCTATTCTCTAAGTCCCTTATTCCCTAACGCCGTTTATTCCCCGTCAGCTGTAGACGGTTATTTCCATTTGCGCAGTTCCGGAAACTCCCACCACGGTCCCGGTATGTTCTCCTCCGCACAGTGGCTGACCAATTAAAAAAAGAGGCCCGCAGAGCGGGAAGCCTTGAATTGAGTATTGTTTCAATACATATCATTATATATAATATATTATATATATGTATATATTTATAATTATTATTGAAATAAATATAAATACAATAATTAAATTATACATATATAATCAAAATATTATATGAAAATATTGTGTATCTAATAAAATATTCGATATAAATAATTGTTATTATTCATTGGTAATTTTACATGGAAATAGAGACTTGTTTACAAAATCAAAAATTTTAGTATTTTAACAAATATAATCAAACATATATTATTTTCAGAAATATCTACATCAATTCAGATGATAAAGAGAAAACCGAAATTGAAAAAAACACAAATTCCAAATTATTGCAAAAAATTGTTTATAAAAGTCATAATTTTTGATGTTTCATAAAAATTGTGACTAGTAATTACTCTCACAATAATTTAAAGCATTTTATCCAAGAACAAATTTTTTTCGACAAAAATTACAATATTTTGCGATTTTTTAATTCAATTTTCTTATAATAATAAAAAAAATACAATAATCAAATTATTTTTATTCTGAAAATACTTCTGTGTTGGTTTAGGATGTTTTTTATTATATGAAAACCGTTGTTAAAAAGTAAATAATTATTTAGTGAAAAATCTTGATTCTCTCATACTTTGAGTAAACATTTCGTTTACAAAATTTGGAAAGCACAAATAGTTTGATTCTAGATTTTGTAATTTATATCAAAAACAGATTAATAATTTCTACTACAGTAATTGTTTTTAATCTGTAAAATTTTTGAAAATTGATTCGTTAAAAAAAAAGAAAGAAAGAAAACGAAATATATTTACTTCTGATTGAAAATAAATCATCTGATATTAATTCCATTATCAATATTGAGAAATTCAAAATTAATAATTAATTAATGAATGGATGCAACGAATGAGGCATTTTTTAACTTTTCAAGGTTTTAATTATTGATTCACTCATTGGTTAAAACATGTTAAAACATTTGTTCACATATTTAATCACGCGGTGCTTTGCCAGTATTTCTGATCCTGTGAAATCAAATGTCTTTAGAAATCAAATAGACTATTTCGAATGTTGTTTTTCTAATTTTTGGTTCATCTAAAATCCAGATTTATAGTTCCTAATAATATAAATATACATTATTTAGATTTTCTACTACTATCTTGTTCACAGAAAGGAACGGTTTGTTGCCTATTTACATTCTGTTCTTATAGACATATGAAGATTTACATACTGAATGTTCCATTTTATAGTAAACAAAATAAGAAAATAATAAATGAAAATAAATAAAATTTATTTTATCGTTGTTTGGTATAGTTAGAGTATCATCAAAATTTTTGGAAATAAAATTTGTAGAACCATCAACTCTATTTTTGTTTCTTCTAGATATATGCATTGATAATTCATCCAAAAATTCATCTTGAATATCATATAGATTTGTTCCTTCAAAAATTACTTCTCCAAGCTTAAATATGATAACAATTAAATATTAAGAAGATAAAGAAGAACCATCCTTATCATATTGACTAAGATTGTCGGCCGATTTTTTTTTCTCCTGAATTGAATTACTTATGGGGGCATTGCTATAAACTTACATCAATATTTGCATTCTCTATTAGAGAATCTTTTATCGATATATTTTACTCTATCTTTAGAATTATAAGACATTTGTTTATTTTATTGTGAGATAATTTAATATGCAGGATCACCTGACATCAATCAAAAAACATCCAAAAATAGTGATCATTATTTATTATTATTCGTCATCAACGATGGTGAATGAATATCAAACTACACTCGAATCTTCGTAAGTATAAAATTAACAGTTTTATTAAGGACTTTGAATAGTTTGATTAATAATTTTTTATTTTTCACATAAAATAGTAACTTGGGATGAGAAAAACTTGTGGGACAAACGAAAAATAATTATTCCAAAAAAAGCGCTTGCTATTTAATTTTTTTCACAATCGCCTTAACAATTTTTTGAAAACAGATGAATTCAAATCAATCACTGCTCGAAAAAATAAGCCATGATTCATTAAAATTCAACTGTTTTCCAAAATTGATTAGAGTCTATGATAAGAAAACATCTGATTGGAAAAAAAAACTATAAAATACAGTTTTTTGTAAATTTTGAATTTTTATATTCAAAGTCATGTTTTTCATTCGAAACAGCATAATCAGTAATATAATTTTGATTTTTGAAATCATATATAAACAATTTTTTCTATGACTTAATTTTTGGCACAACTATCTTTAATATTATCATTTTCAACTCAATATGGATAAAATACGTTAATCTTAAATATGAAAAGATGTCGATATTTTTTAGCATCTTAAAACCTGAAATGTTTAGATTGGAACACGTAGCTGATAGAACGTTTTGCGTACTTTTTTATTTATAATTTCAAAATTGAGTTTTATACATTGTAAAAATTTACAAATTGTTGTTTGATATCAGAACTTCATTTAGATATTTTTCGACAAACTTTGCTAATCGAAGGATGTGTGTAAAATAAATGTAAATGAAAATTCTACATGTAAGTCAAACATATATGTCAAACATTCATGTCGTAAATTATCGAAATTCAGATACCTCAATTTTATATAAAGATGTGTCGTTTCAATTAATTTAATGAAAAGCAAGCCAAATACAGCTTATTATGAGAAACTCTTATTTCTCTTAAAAAATATTAACGATAGGAAAAAAAATTTTGAATGTGATAACTCTTCAAAAATCGTTTTTTTACATAGTATCCTAAACGTATTTTTCTTTTTATATGTTTAACAATTTGTGCGATAAAAAAAAATAGTTGCGATAAATGTTTGTCTTTTTCAATCCGGCAGTTTCTTCATTTTGCATCCTCATAGAGGAAGCTTTGTAATGGTAAAATTTTCGAAAAAATGTTAAATCATTTAATTAAACCTTCCTCAATTTAAAAACGTCTAAAACTATTTTCTAAACTGGTTGCAGATAAATTGATGAAATTTGTAAAGCTTACTTTCACCACTAATATCTTGAAACTGACCGAAGGATTTCTAAAAATGTTTATTGCATTTTTCAGCACTCAATATTTTAAAAATCGATTTTTCATGGTAAAACTTGTTTCACTAACATAATTCAAAGTTGATGCAAGAATATAAAAGATTCCTTGGTTCGAGAAGAATCGATTAACTTATAATATCTATTTATTTGATTTTTCAGTACAAATTTTTTCATTCTCATAATTTAAAGTTGATGCGAGAATATAACAGATGTGTTGATTCGAGACGAATCGATTGACGTATAATATTGATACATTTTATTGAAGAGTAAGGAAGCTATGGCAATGCATAACATTTGAGAAAACGGGATTTTATAGAAAAACTTTTTTCACTAAAATAATTAAAAGTGGATGCATGAATAGAAAAGACTTTTGGATCATAAATTTTCAAAGAAAATAATCCTGACAATTTTTGTTAAAAAAATCATAAAGCTGGGAAGGGGAAAGGGTGCGACAGAACATTTTCGTTCCCTTTTCCAGTTTCAAAAAATACCATTTCAAATACGAAATTTGATTTTTCTGATTTTTCATTGTATTTTTAAAATTGTTAGTAAATACATACAATGAGTATTTCAAAAGTTCGTTTCTCAAGATGACCGACTATTTCAATAAAACAGAGATTGGCTAATCTACTTTTGAAAATTGTCATTTGAAAGCGCATATTTTTCGAATCATAAAAAAACTTTTATCACGACACATAAATCATTGGCACCTGGGTGACTCTTCCAAGAGATTATTTAATATAAAGCTTTGGCGGGTGACATGTACTATTTTCCTTATTTATTTATCATTTTTCCAATTTTCCAGAAATAAACCGGGAATTTATTTATTGGGTAAAATCGGAAAAATTGGAAAAATCTCACGAGTGAAATATCACTTCGAAGATGAGGACCACCATCGGTCTTTTCTTTTTTATTCGTATGTAGGTTCCCACATTACTCTGTGACACATTACCATGTGTATTAATTGTTTTAATAAAACAATAATTTCATAATTCAATTACTTTCAGTCAGCTGGATTTGGACAACGTTACCTTGCTTACAGGGCAGCAGTAGCCGCAAGTTTTTTTCACAAAAATAGAAACATGTTAGGTTTGAAAAACTTGATGTTTTGGTTTTTGGGAATGATATGCAATGAAAAACAGGCTTTATGCGTATGCGGTAAGAAAGAAAAGTTTTTTTAAAATAGTAATATTCGGGATAAAACCTTTTATCAATGACAAACTAATGTTTGTATTATTTTTGATATTTATGAATCTAAGAAGCAAAATGTTGTTCAGATTTATTTTGAATGTACCTGGATAAACACCCAAAGAAGGGTCGAAACGTTGGATTTATAACAATTATATAATAAATCCTCATTATCGAACGTAAGACCAGACAAATTTGTTTCCATTCTTCTCCTAGATGAGTGAAATTCTTAATCTTGAATAAGAATATCTATTTTACAGACTGTTGATTAATGGAAGAAATACCATCCCAGCATATGTCAATTATTTTGTTGATCGCTGCTCTCTCGATGATGAAGCCTTAACTATTATCTAAATTTAAGATATTTTTTGCTTGAATAAAATCAAATGTTCACAACTACCTGATGGAATAATGTTTCATCTATTAGAATATTGCATCTAGATGATATGAGTATTTTAAATAATGTTGGAAATGTTATATTCCGATCAATGAATGTTTCACTAATGTGATGTCATATCAGCTTTCTGCAAAAATTTTCTTCTGCAACTCGAATTTTCAAGATTTTTGTTCATAGAACAATTTTTCCAATAAAATAGACTTATTTGGTTCAAATATAAATGAAAACGTTTACGAAATGACGATGTTGCTGCTGACCCACTCTACCATAGTTCAAATTTTTATACCCATCTGTCTTTGTACTAAACAAATTCGGTTTTCCTCTTTTCATCTGCTTTTGGGAAAATATTGATTCGTCAAATATTGGTACTTATTTTCTCCATCGTTTTTTAATTAAAGTGCTCGTAATTTTTGAAAAAGCTGAGAAATGTGTTTCAACAAATATTTCTCAAGTTATACACAAACAATCATCGGAGGACAAAGAATGATCATTCAAGAAGGACCATACATAATTAATATTTTGTATATATTAATATATTAATATATCAATGATTTTCCAAAATCGATCTTGTTACTATTCCAGATGTCTTAGGGCAAAGAAAAGTATCTGAAAAATAAAATTACTTAATGTTGAAGTTACGAACATAATTTTTTTAACAATTTACTGTTGTTTTTGATAAATATTCTCTTTGAATAATGATGGTAAGATGCGGCTTTTTCTAAAATTTTCAAATTTTTGTCTACTTTTCACTTAGAGTGTGGTATTAATTAATGGAATTCAACAAACATAATAGTTTTGACAAATCATTATTGTTTATAACTATCTTTTTCTATAGTAATGCTATATAATTGCGTTTTTTCTGAAATTTCTCACTTTTTGTCAACTTTTCACTTAGAGCCAGGTAATGATCATAGCAATTTAAAAAATATAATTGTTTACACAAATTGAAATTGTTTATAATTATCTGCATCTATATTAATGCTAGATAGTTGTAGTTTTTTCTGAATTTTTTTAACTTTTTGTCAAATTTTTACTGAGAGTGAGGTAATAATTAATAAAATTTACAGGAAATATTTGTTTAATTAAGTTATTATTGTTTGTCTCTTCCTATATTAATGCTAGATAGTTGCGGTTTTTTCTGAAATTTTTCACTTTTTGTCCACTATTTATATGGTGAGATAATAATTAATGCAACTTACCAAACGTTTTTAGTTAGCAACAAACTCTTAAAACAATTATATTGTTCAACTTACGTTAGTTATTACCTCACAAAGCGAAAAGTGAACAAAAATTGGAATATTTCTGAAAAAACGGCAAATTTCTAGCAATATTAAAAAAGAATAGTGTTGAAAATAATGATCAATTGTTTAAACAATTATTTTTGTTAACTTGAATCATTACCTCACTCTTATTGAAAATTCGATAAAATTTGAAAATTTTAGTAAAACTGCAACTTTCTACTATTATTCTGAGATAATATTATTATAAATAATAATTAATTCTTTAAAAAATTATTTCTGTTAAATTTAATTGATTGTTGCCTCGTTGTAATTGAAAAGTTGAAAATAAGTTGAAAAATTCGGAAAAACTGCGACTTCTTAAATCTATTCTATGAGAAAATTGCTGAAAATAATAATAAATTATTTAAACAATTCAGTTGAATTGAAAATTCGATTGAAAAAATTTCTACAGAGAAGAACTTAATGAATACAAAAAGAAACATTTGAATAATACAAAAATATATTCAAACAAACAAAATTTTCAAAAACAATGACAGAAATTTCTAAATTTAAAAAATCCCGGTTATACGTGATCTTAAGAAAAAAATGAATAAAAATGAAAAAATTCTAAAGAAATTACAAAATATAAATGTTAAAAAGATAGAAAATTCTACAGACAAATAACTAAATAATTTATCAAAAAATAACTAAAAAATTTAAAGTTTTGAAACAAACTCCAGTCTCAGTGTTCTTCACAATCATATAAATAGAAAAATATTTTTTTTAAAGTTCTACTTAAAAAAGTTGAAAAATAAATAAAGCAACGATATAATTTATTGTAACTTTTATAACTAACTGAGACCAGCAGTTTTTTCAAATTTTTTCAACATATTAAGTTGTTAGTTATTATTCATCATATGCGATTTTTAATTGTTCTTAAATAAATTATTTTGTTATTTTTTAAATTTTCAAGTTATTTTATTTTATATCTCATTTAGTTGTTTTTTTGGTAGCATTTTTCATTGCTTAAGACGTATTTCAATTAATTATGCACCACCAGTGAATAGACTAACATTTAAAATATTGATAATAATTTAAAAATTTATTTTATAAAAAAAATCTTCGAATATTTGCTTTAAATTTTTTCTGATACAATAATTAATAATTTCGTATTAAAAGCCTTTGAAATGAATATATATATATTAAACAACTTTTAAATGGAAACGTTTCAAATTAAGCTTCTTTAGATTAGGATAATTTAAAATCTTTAAAAATTTGTTATTATGTCGAAAAATATAAATTAAATGAAAAATCTATGAGATACATTTTCCTCAAATCAAAAAATAAATTCACCTTCATTTTTGCAGTTCAAAACGAAAAAATTTTCAAATACAAACCTTTAAAATCAAATAATTCTAAAAGAACGTTCGAAACAAAAAATAATTGGCAATGAAAAACATTAAAAATGAAAACATTTTTTCTACGGATCGTTAAAAATAAAATGAATCCGAACTTAATTTAAAACTTACAGAGAAGTTCAGGGAGTAACAATTGTGATATTAAAACTTTTTTATACTCAAACATTCAAATTTTAATTGAAAAATTCAAACTTATGGAAGAAAAAAATTAAAAATTCATCGTTCAACACAAAAAGCATTATTGAGGCAAAGGGATAAATTTCAGAAGATTAATTTTTATGTACCTTGAATTTAAATGAGATAATTTTAATTTTTTCATTTCATATCATTTAATATTCAACAATTTATTCAAAATTATTATTCACTCTTTAGATTTTTAAATTATTCATTTTCTTAAATTGCGATTTATTTCAAAATTCAAATAAATTTTAAATAAGTTTAAGAAGAGCATTAAAAATTAAATTATATATATTAAAGATCATAAGTGGCCACAGAATCAACTTTTATGAGTTTAACTTTATGCGAGAATTATCCCACCAATAAAAAAATAAAAAAATGAAATTTACTGTGGCAATATTCAATGCTAATTTAGCCGGAAAATAGTTGGAAATATGCGAAATATGAAGATTGCTTTGGCATGTCAATATTAATTCAAGTGCATGTCATATTTTTACGTGACTCATATTTTTAAGCGTTTTAAGGAAATACGCGTGAATTCCAAAATATTATTTCAAGATGAAGAATTCCAAAACAAGTTACAGAAGTTTCAAAAGAATATTCATTCTTATAAGATCTTTAAGTAGTTGCATTATTTATTTTTGAGTTTGTACATAAAATAGCAACTTTTGATCAAAAAGGCATGTGCTTTACAGGGAAAATTGAAAACCAAACAAATTAGAAATGCGATAAATTTTCGAAAATTAATTTTTCAAGCAAAATATCTTAAACATATTTTTATTTGTATGTGTGTAACAAGTTGTGTAAGATTTGAAAAAATCGGTGAGATAAACGTTTGTCTCTTGTCAATCCGGCATGGATTTCCCCACCTCAATCTTTCTTTTCAAATCAAGTGAAAGTATCGAAAAATCAAATAAACAGTACTTAAAATAGAATACACATAGAAGCATGAGAAATTCGAAATTTTTGACAATAAAAAGAAAGTCAAAAATTAAAATAGGCGGATTTACAATGAGCATTTAAAATGTTTGTTTCCCAAGATGACCCAGAATTTCAATAGAACAGCGATTGGTTAATCTCCGTTTGAAAAGTATCATTCGAAAGCGCGTGTTTTACGAATAATAAAAAACGTTTATCATGACACATAAATCATTGCCACCTGGGAGACTCTTCGAAGAGATTATTTTACATAAAGCTTTGCCGGCTGACATTTAGTATTCCCTGCGCACTTCATTGTCTTTATACCTACATTCAAGTTTTAGAGAATGAAACCAAGTGTTTATTTACTGGGTAAAACCGAAAAAAAATTCAGAAGTAAAACACCACTTCCAAAATGAGGACCACGATCAGTCTTCTCTCGTTTTTTGGTACGTAGTTCAAATTTTCAAACATACATGTGTTTATTATTAATAATTAGCAGTGAAGGCACATTTGCGTTTATTAGTATATGTCAGTTTGACATATTCTTTAGATAGTTCATTATTATACAATTTATCATAAGTCAGATTAACAGTTTACTACAATACTTTAGTTTGACATATATTTCGTATACATCACTTTGACATATTATTAGTTTGATAATAAAATGAAAATCAGTATACATAAATTTTACAGTTTATTATTATCCTTAGTAGAATAGTTTATCAGTATACATCAGTTTGACTGTTTATTATTATACGCCAGTTTGACAATTTATCAGTATGCTTTAGTTTAAAATTTTACCACTATACTTTAGTTTTACAGTTTGTTATGGACCGTTAGTTTGATAGCTTATTAGTATACGCCAGATCGACAGTTCATTATTATATATAAGCTTGACACTTCATTAGTATTCGTTAGGTTCACATTTGAGGAGCATATGTTAATTTGACAGTATGTTACTATATGTCACTTTCACGGCTTATTAGTATACGTGAGTTTTACAGTATATCAGTATACGTCAGTTTCACATATTATCAGTATCAATGAATTTTACAGTTTATTAGTATCCATTAGATCCACAGTTTGTTAGTATACGTCAGTTTGACAGTTTATTTTTATACATCAACTTGACAGTTAATTAGTTTACGTTAGATTTACATTATATTAGTATATCTCAGTTTGACACTTTATCAGTATACGTCAGCTTGACAGATTATTAGTATATGTCAGTTTCACGGTTTATTAGTATACGTTAGTTTTACAGTGTATCAGTACACATTAGTATGGCAGTTTATTATAAACTTTAGTTTGATAGTTTATAAATATACGTCAGTTTTACGGTTCATTAGTTTATGGCAGTTTGACAAATATGCAGTATACATCAGTGTGACTGATTATTAGTTTGACAATTTATTAGTACACGTTTGTTTGACAGTTTGACATTTGAAGACTATACATTAATTTGACATTTTGTTACCATATGTCAGTTTCACGGTTTATTAGTATACGTGAGCTTTACAGTATATGAGTATACGTCAGTTTGACAGATTATCAGTATACATGAATTTGACAGCTTATTAGTATCCCTTAATTGAACAGTTTATCAGTATACGTCAGTTTGACAGTTCTTTATTATACATCAGCTTGATAGCTTATTAGTTTACGTTAGATTTTCATTTTATTAGTATACCTAAGTTTTACATTTTATCACACGTCAGCTTGACAGATTATTAGTATGTCAGTTTCACGGTTTATAAGTATACGTTAGTTTCACAGTTTATCATTACACGTTAATTTGACAGCTTATTAATAAACATTAGTTTGAAAGTTTATTAAAATAGTCGTCAGTTTTACGGTTTATTAATATACGTCAGTTTGACATATACTTAGTATACATCAGCTCGACAGATTATTGGTTTGATAATTTATTAGTACACGTTTATTTGACTGTTTATAATTAAAATCCAGTTTGATAGATTATTAGTATATATCAATTTGACAGTTTATTATTGTCCGTTAGTAGAATAGTTTATCAGTACTCGTCCGCTTGACAGTTTGTGAGTATGCACCAGTTTGACAGTTTACTATTACACATCAGTTTGACAGCTTATTAGTATACGTTATATTAACATTTGAGCAGTATATCTCAGTTTGAAATTTGATCAGTATACGCCAGCTTGACAGCGTATTATAATATATTTATCTAAAATTTTAGGAGTTTCCAGTAATTTGACAGTTTGTTACTATATGTCAGTTTCACGGTTTATTATCATACGTTAATTTTATTTTTATGACTGAACGTTAATTTTAAAGTTGATTGCTATATGTCAGTCTCACTGTTTACCAGTATACGCTAGTTTGACAGTTTATCAGTACACGTCAGTTGGACAGTTTATTAATAAACATTATTTTGACAGTTTACTAATATATGTAAGTTTTACGGTTTATTCAGTTTGACATATATTTAGTATACATCGGTTTGACAAATTATTAGTTTGACAATTTATTAGTACACGTTTCTTTGACAGTTTATAATTCAAAGTAAGTTTGACAGATTATTAGTATACACCAATTTAAAAAAGTTTATTAGAATGCGTTAGTTAAACAGTTTATTAGTATACGTCAGTTTGACAGTTCATTATTATACATTCGTTTGACAGCTTAGTAGTATATGTTAGATTGAAATTTTAGTAGTATACCCCAGTTTCACATTTTATTAGTATACGTTAGTCTGACAGTTTATTAGTATACATTAGTTTGGCATTTGAGGAGTATGAGTTGATTTGACAGTTTATTACTATATGCCACTTTCACTTTATTAGCATACATTACTTTGACCTTTATCTGTATACGTTAATTTTACAGTTTATTACTATATGTCAGTTTCACGGTTTATCAGTATACGTTAGTGTGCCAGTTTATTAATAAAAGTTATTTTGACAGTGTACTAATATAAGTCAGTTTTATGGTTTATTAGTATACGTCAGTTTACAGTTACTTAGTTTACACCAGTTTGGCAGATTATTAGTATACTTCAGTTTGACAGTTTATGAGTATACGCTAGTTTGACAGTTGATTATTATACATCAGCTTGACAGCTTTTTACTATGCGTTAGATTGACATTTCAGTAGCATACATTAATTTGAAATTTCAGGAGTATACGTTAATTTGACAGTTTATTACTATATGCCAGTTTCACGGTTTATTGGTATACATTAATTTGATCTTCCAGGAGTATACGTTAAATTGACAGTTTATTACTGTATATCAGTTTCAAAGTTTATCATTATACGTTAGTTTTACAGTTTATCAGTACACGTCAGTTTGACAGTTTATTGATAAACGTTAGTTTGACAGTTTACTAATATACGTCAGTTTTACGGTTTATTAGTATACGTCAGTTTTGCAGTTACTCAGTATACACATGTATGACATGTATGACATGTATGTATAATGTATGACATGTATACACATGTATGTTATTAGTATACTTCAGTTTGACAATTTATTAGTAGACGTTAGTTTGGAAGTTTATAATTAAAAGTCAGTTTGACAAATTATTAGTATACATAAATTTGACAGTTTATTAGGATCCGTTAGTTTGACAGTGCATTATTATACATCAACATGACAGTTTATCAGTAGACGTTAGTTTGGCAGTTTATAATTGAAAGTTAGTTTGACAGATTATTTGTATAAATCAGTTTGACAGTTTATTAGGATACTTTAGTTAAACAACTAATCAGTATACGTCAGTTTGATAGTTTATTAGTAAACCCCAGTTGGACAGTTTATTAGTATATGCCAATTTGACAGTTCATTATTATACATCAGCTTGATAGCTTGATAGTATACGTTATATTCATATTTTAGTAGTATATCTCAGTTTGAAATATTATCAGTATACGTCAGCCGGACAGTTTGTTAGCATACGTTAGTTTGACATTTTAAGAGTATACGTTCATTTTATAGTTTATTACTATGTCAGTTTCACGGTTTAATAGTATACATTAATTGTACCATTGGGAGTATACGTTAATTTGACAGTTTATTACTATATGCCAGTTTCACGGTTTATTAATATACATTAATTGAACCTTTAGGAGTATACGTTAATTTGACAGTTTATGACTTTATGTCAGTTTCATGGTTTACCAGTATACGTTAGTTTTACAGTCTATCAGTATACGTTAGTTTGACTGTTTATTAAGAAACGTTAGTTTGACAGTTTACTTATATGCGACAGTTTTACGGTTCATTAGTATACGTCAGTTTTACCGTTATTTAGTATACTTTAGTTTGACAATTCATTATTATACTTCAGCTTGACAGCTTACTAGTATTACGTTAGATTGACATTTTAGTAGTATACCTCAGTTTGACATTTTATCAGTATACGTCAGTTTGACATTTCTTATTAAATATTAGTTTGACAATTTATTAACATACATCAGTTTCACGGTTTATTAGTATATACGTCAGTTTGAAAGATATTTAGTATATATCAGTTTGACAAATTATTAGTATACATCAATTTGACAGTTTATTATTATCCGATAGTAGAACAGTTCATAAGCATACGTCAGTTTGACAGTTTATGAGTATACGCCAGTTTGACAGTTCATTATTATACATCAGCTTCACAGCTTTTTAGTATACGTTAGATTGGCATTTCAGTAGTATACCTCAGTTTGATATTTTATTAGCATAAGTTAGTTTGACGTTTTATGAGTATACATGAGTTGACAGTTTATTAGTATATGTCAATTTCACGGTTTATTACTATACTTTATATTTACAGTTTATCAGTATACGTCAGTTTGACAGTTTATTAATAAACGCTAGTTGGACAGTTTAATTATATGCGTCAGTTTTACAGTTTATTAGTATACGTTAGTTTGGCAGTTAATCAGTATAGGTCATTTTGACAGTTATTTAGTACACACCAGTTTGACAGATCGTTACTATACCATAGTTTGGCAGCTTATTAGTAAACTTTAGTTTGACAGTTTATAATCCAAAGACAGTTTAGGGGCCGTACTTAAATTACGTAACAGATTATAATTCCTCTCGAAGACTTCCCTCACCCCTATATGGAATCCTAACAAAATATGTCAACACCCCCCCCCCTCCTCCACGCCCCCCTTACTGAACGTAATTTATGGTTTTTAGAAATAATACGATATTTGACTTAAAACTAATGAAAATTTATTCTATTCATGATAATACGTGATTTGCAGAGCGAAAACTTTATTTTCAAAATTCCTTGATTTTTCCTTGACCATTTTTTTATTTTCCCTGATACAAATTAAAAACTTTTGAATTTTTTTCATTTATTAAATAAGACTTTGCTACCACAAAATATGACTTTTTAACAGTAGGATACTTGAATTTTCAACAAAGATATTAAATTTTTAAAAAAACTGAATTTTCAAACTGAAATAATAAATTCTCAACAAAAAAGTGTAATACTTGATATTTAAACCAAAAAAGATGAAATTTTATTCGAAAAAAGTAAATTTTAGAATAAAAAAAGCGAGTTTCCAAAGAATAAAAATTTTGCAAGTATTAAAGAAAAAAATTATCACCTAAATAGTTGATCTTTCGAGCCAAAAGACGAATTTTCTGTACAATAATTAAATTTTCAAGAAAAAAATATGAATTTTCAGTGAAAAATAAATAATTTTCAACCATATAGTTAAATTTTGAACCAATGAGATAAAACTTCATGCAAAAAAACAAATTTTCAAAAAGTAGTTAGACTTTTACCGACGCAGTTAAATTTTCAATGAAAAATTATCAGTTTTCAACAAAATAGTTCAACTTTCAACCAAAGAGATGAATTTTCATCTAAAAATATAAAGCTTCAAAAAAAAATGATTTCTTAAAAAAGTGGTTCAAACAAAATAGTTGAATCCTCAAGCTAAGACGATTAATTTTCAATCAAACAGTAGGATTATTATTGATTAAATCAAAAATACAAATTTTAAAAAAATTTGCATTTTTGTCTGAAAAATATTTCAGTCTGACTTATTAACGTCAAAATATTAGTCTTAAACAAAAAGTAAGTTTTCCAGGAAGTAGTTGATTTATCAACCAAAAAGTTGAATTTTTATCCAAGGAAGACGCAATTTTTGCTCATATAGATGAATTTCTAAATCGAAAAGACAAATTTAAAAAAAATAGTTGAATTTTCATCCAAACCAGATTTTTGTTTGACTTTTAAACATCAAAATAAGAGTTTCAAACTAAAAGTAAATTTTCCACGAAGAGACTTGAATTTTTAACACAAAAAGACTAATTTTTAACAAAACAGTTAGATTTTCAATAAAAAAGGATGACTTTTTGAAAAAATTGTTGAATTTTCAACCAAAAACTTGCATTTTTATCTTAGAAAGATGCTATTTCTACAACAATAGATAAAAGATACAATTAGCTATAAAATACGAATCGAAAATTATTTTTCAAATATCATCCCCATAAGTCTATTTTATAGGGACCCAAAGAAACTCCATGAGTGAAAAATAGGGTCTAATTATAATTTTTTTTGCGGGTTTTTTAATGAAAATTATTTCTGATACATAGATTATTACGTTCTGTTGATAATTATATATGAAAATAACTTGTTTAAACAATTCATGATTGTTTATAGGAATTTTCCCTTAGAATAGCGTTAGAAAGTTGTTGGTTTTTCCTAGTTTTTCTACTGGTTTTTAGTTATTTTAGTTGGAGCGAATAAATTATGAAATAATACAACAGAAATAATTGTTTAAACCTTTCTTTATCATTTTTATTAATATTTTCTTGGAATAATGCTGCAAAGTTGCGGTTTTTTCTAAATTACCAAACTTTTTCTCCACTTTTGATTTCGAGTGAGGTAATATTTAATGACATTTAACAAACAATATTGTTTATAAAAATCACGATTGTTTATAATAATCTTCTCGTACAATAATGCGAGATAGTTGCTCTTCTTCATAAAATTTTCCACTTTTTGTTAACTTTTTACCCAAAGCAAGATAATAATCTATGCTATTTAACAAACGTAATTTTTTCAACAAATTATTGTTGCTCATAACTATCTTCTTCTATAGTAATGCTTTGTAGTTATGGTTTTTGTCTGAAATTTGCAACTTTTTGTCCACTTTTTACTTAGTGAGATAATAATTAATGCATATTGAGGAGCATATTGTTTTGACAATGTACTATTGTTTATAACTATCTTCTTTGAGAGTAATGCCAAAAAGTTTTGGTTTTTTCTGAAATATTTAGCTCTTGTTACTTCTTAGTTAGGAAAGAATACTAAATAGCAATAATTATAATTATTTCAAAAAAGGCTCCCAGTAATTGCTTCACAGAAAGTTTACATTTAATATGATCTATATAGAAAATTTGCAGAATATTTCAAATATCTGTGTTATTGAAAAAAAATATTTTTGAAAGAAATGAAGATATTGTTTCAAAAATTCTTCTCTCTAATTATTTACTATTTGTTCACAAATAAAAAGTCAAAGTAAAGTTGAAAATTTAAGAAAAAACCGCAATTTTCTAGCCATTATCTGAGAGAAGATAGTTATAAACAATAATAAATTGTTCAAGGAATTATGTTTGTTAACTTGTAATATTTTTTATCAGTTTTGATATTTATTTTAGTTTATGATTATTAATCATATTTTATGAAACATCATGAAACATGAAATTAAGCGAGCATCGCGCGCTATTTTCGATAGTTTGAAATGAACTTCGATAATCCTCTTAATTCTTTTTCTTTTTTTGAAAAAATAATTCCTCAAATATTGCTACTAATTTTATTCATATTTTTTAAATTAAAGTGCTCGCAATACCGGAAATAGCTGGTAAATTCGTCCCAAGAAATATTTCTTCAGCTATACAACCAAAAATCATCGGAGGACAAAGATTGAGCATTCGAGAACGACCATACATGGTAATACTTAATATTTTATAACAAATGAGATAAACAAATAATTGAAATTTTTTTTAAATAACTATTCCAGCTGTCGCTTCACCGCAGACAAGCTGGATTTAAATGTGGGGCTTTTATCATATCTGCTCAATGGGGAATTACCGCACAACATTGCTTGTGAGTATTTAATTTTCCTTATTGAAATTATCCTCTTATATGCTACACAGAAAAAAGCTAGACGTATTTTCAGTCGAATATTTGCATTTTTTTTTGAAGAATTCCTCTTTTTGCCCTGTTTTCAAGATTGAACTAATTTGTTGAAAATTCGTTTTTGGTTGAAAATTAATTTCCTTGACTAAAACTTTTAATATTGCATTATTAATTTAAAATGTATAGTTTTTAGTTGAAAATTCAGAAATTTAGTTGAAACTTTCATTAATTTGTTGTAATTTGTCTTTTTTTGCAGAAGATTAATCTTCTTGATCGCAAATTGAACTGCTTGTTCAAAAGTTAAAATACTTTGTTCAAAATTTATTTTATTAGTCGAAGGATTATCTCTCTGATTGAAGATTTAACTATTTTATTAAAAATTCTTTTTTTTTTGTGGAAAATTCTTTTTTCCCCAACTGCAAATTTTACCATTCCATTTTTGGTTAAACATTAATCGTTTATTGATTAAAGATTTAACTATTTTTCTGAAAATTAGTTTTTGTTTGGGTTGAAAATTAATTTTCTTGACTAAGACTTTTAATTTTCCATTACTGATTTTAAATGTTCAGTTTTTAGTTTAAAATTAAACAATTTGGTTAACATTTTAATTCCTTTATTGCAAATTCGTCTTCTTTGGCAGAAGATTAATATTCTTCATTGAAAATTCAACTACTTGTTTCAAAATTAATGAAATTTAATTAAAAATTCATTTCATGAGTTGAAGATTCATCCCTTTGGTTGAAGATTTACCTACATATTTTGTTAAAAAATCGTCTTTTGTTTATTTGAACTTTTTTCTTCAAGTATTAACTGTCTTCTAAAAAATTCTCCTTTCATCTTGAAAATTCAACTATTTGGATAAAAATTGAACTATATGGTTATAAATGCAACTATTTAGCTGACATTTTTTTTTCAATTCAACTATTTGGTTGCAAATTCCTCTTTCTTGGATAAAAATATTTTTTGTTGAAAATTCAATTTTTTTAGTTTGATAATTGAACTCTCTGATGAAAAAGTTGTCTTCTTTGGATGAAAAGTCATCTTTTTTGTTGAAATAAAATCTCTTTTGTTGAAAACTTTTGTTTTTTCTGCAAAAAAAAAATTTTTTTATTGCAAATTTAACTATTGGGTGGAAAATGTAACTAGAAAGTTCGTTAGTTTTGATGTGTGGTATTAGTTATATCAAAACGGATTTAAATTTAAATATTATTGATTACATAACAAATTATAATTGAAGATTAAAATTGATTAGACAAATTTTTCTCAGATCAAAAAATAATTTCACTATTATTTTCACCCTTAAAATTGGAAAATGTTCAATTATATACCTTTAAAATTGTGATGATAGAAGTTTTTTATATTCAAATTCATTAAAGTCTCAATTATTTTAAGTAAAATCATTTGAAAATTAAGAATTTTCAAATAGTCGACTATACTTTTTAAAATTCAAAATTTTGATAGCAAAATTAAAACTTATGAAAGGAAAAAATATAAATATTCATAACACAATTCCAAACTTTTTAATTTCAAATCGCTTAATTTTTAACACTTTATTTCTAATTATCATTCGTTTTTGAAATCTTCCAATCAAATATTTTTCAATTTAAGAAGTTTCATTCGTTTGTAAATTTTTTACTAAAAATCGAATAGTTTCAAGATATTACATTGAAAATTAAAATTGAAAAAGAAATATTACAAAAAAAGATCACTAACGGTTGTGAGACGTGGCCATGAATGGGATTTACCGCGGTCCTACTGGGAGCCGATGTCATTTTTTAGATGACAGTCTCGCCCAGTGGGACCCTGCGTTGGTTGTTAACCTTTAGTTTTTAATTATATATACATATATACACATACTACGCTAGATGATCAATGTGATTGTGAATAAGATCAAAATATAATGATTCCTGGTAAATTATTCCCCGATTCTTAGTTTAAAAGACATTTTTTTGTTGTCAACAATGATAAAGTGTTGAATATTGTATGTTCATAGATGTGGATGGTAATCACTCCTGAAATGTAATCTTAATTTTGGTTTATACTGGAAATGAATAAAGATATTTGATCTCACTGAAATTGTGCATTTCATGTTTAGAAACTCAATTTAATTTGCAAACAAATAAAATTAACATAGCGTGCCGCATGAACCAACACATAGTACTACATGAACTAGTAACAAAAATCCAACTCGTATGATTTAAACCCTTCATTTCTCCCATTATTCAATTTCCTTCTGATTTACAATTTCTAGTTTATACCTATTTATGCTATAATATATTATCAATTTTTAAAATCTTCATACAAAACCCATCAATATCTTATACGATCAAATTAATCTCTCGAAATCTTATTTTTTATTTTCCATTTCACATCCTCTGCACGTAGAGACTTATTTTTATATTTCAATTATATTATGATATTACACTAAGCTAAGAATTCCCCAATAGTTCGGGTGCCTTTTTTCCACCCGAATGATTGGTGCCCTCACACGGCTGAGTCGCGCAGCATCCCAACTATTCGGGTGCTCATCTGTAACAGCCGTGCGAGCACATCAATCCTTCATGTCGAAAAAAAACGGCACTTGAACTATTGGGGAATTCTCCGCTCAGTGTACTACTTATTATAATATATTCCTATAAACATCAACTGAAAGCTCTCAGTATTAATTAATTATCACTCGCATGTAATGTGTAAAAAATATTATGATTTGCGTAAAGCTTAAAAAAATAATGAAAATTATACATATATTATATTATTATATTCACCAATAGAATTGAGGATAACCGTCAAGCATAAGAACAGAGTGTAGACAATCATATCTTTAAATCAGTGGAAGAACGAAATAATGCTTTAATTGAGAATTTGATTTAAAATTTAACTACAGAATACTCTCCTGCATCAATATCTTATATATTCCATACGACAATTGTTAGATATCAGATTACAGACTTTAAACATGCCCTTCTGAGATATTTACATATGATAAGAGTCTATTTCAAGGAAAAAAATTATTACGAATGCCATTAAAACTAATATCGCTATTTGTCTAATCTTTTACGTTTTTTAACAATTGGAAATATGATTCCAAACTTTATAAAATATACCTTTTAAGTTTGTTCAAGTTAGAAAGTGAAAAATAAGTAGCATAAATATTGCAGGCGATTCCAAGTCATTTCAAAGAATTTTTCATGCTTTTGAAATATTCTAATGTATAGAAAAGCTAAAATCGTCACGGTAATCTGGTCGGATTTTGGCTTAAATTCCAGCCAGGTAATCCGGCGACTGAACGGTCGGAAAATATTACTTCAGGCGAGAAATTGATAACTTGATTCGACTTCAAGGGCTCATCGTGAAGAATATTGTAAACTTTAAAATTTGTAATCAATGTTTCTCAAACTACCTAGCATTTTCTGAGACCACGTGAAGATTTGAGCTTAGGAAGAACGAAAGGATTCAATGAATGTACAGGACTGTTCATTGAAATTAGGTTAATTTTTATTGTGGATCACGATTTGATTTTCAGATCACAAAACGGCGTGAGTGCATTCTCATTCGATGTGAAATACTGGAACTTGTATGTGTCAGCGCAAATAATATACGCGGAGGCTAGAGGGTGTCAGACATGGCGGTAAAAAAAAGGTTTACAGTCTGAACCCTCTCTGAAATTTGAGAAAACCATAAAAAATGTAACAGTTCTTCTTGTGAACTTTGAATGCTCGATACCAATTTTATTTAATATGTTAAAACACTGCAAAAAATTTAATGCTGTTTGGTTAGAGAATTTGAAGAAGATAATTTCAGTTTACTGACGTAATAAATTTTACAATCATACTTTGTAAATAATAGCTCATCTAGCATCCATTAGTAAGTTTCGCATCATGTCATGTCTCCGACTATTGCCCGATCGGCTCCGGATCATGAAATCTAACCAGGATTGGTCCTGCTAGTAACCGGCCGGCTACAAAATATATGATTTAACAAGAAATGTATCCCGCTTGGCTCCAGACCAATTCTCGACCATGAAACTCAACCAGGAGCAGTCCGGCCAAGGGCAACCAGAAACCGGAGCAATTTCTATACAGTTAAAATTTATCTGTCAAAGTTATTGAAATTTTTCTATTTCGAACACTTCTTGAGCCTCTAGGATGACATCATTTTACCAAATGTGTAGAGTCCCGAATATGGAAAAATACCGAAGAAATAATTGCTAAAACATTAATTTTTCCAAATATAGAAACTTTTGAAATTTCAAATTCTAAAATAAAGAAAAAAATATTTTCGGTACTCTTATTTCATTCCGAGAATTTTATGTTTCGGGAATATTTATTTTTATTCGAAATTAATGTTGCGATAATTATTTTTCTGGTATTTTTTCAGATTCAGGATTTCGAAATTTCAAAAAACTAGGTCATACCGAATCGCCAAAACACGAATTGGTATAGTTCACCGAAGGCTCTAATGTTGGATCGGTTTCATTTTAAGTAACTTCCTACCCTGATTTTTTCTACTGTTCTCTACTCTAAAATGTATATTTTTTGTAAAACCTACATGAGTTACAGAAATGCCTTCAAAACAAATTAGGTGTGCAAAAATATAAATTTTTCTTGCAATCATTCAATATTTCATCTCAGAGGCACAAACATAGGTTTTCAAAAACTCTTTCTTACAAAATAAAGTTTTTTGTTGATTATAATGTCTTTATGAGTGATTTTACAAAGTTTCAGTATTATGAAATTCCGAAAATAAAATTTCCTACCATATAGAATATCACACACTAAAATTACCGACGCAGGAAATTTTCTATATGATAAAATTTCCAAATCTAAATAATGCAAAAACTGTCCCAGGAAAAGTGAATCAAACAACTAGTGACATAAAATATATGTTAATCTAATAAAACTATTTTAGTTTGTTTATTATTACCAATTCGTAAATTTTGAATTTCGAGTCGTTTTTAATCTTAAACTGCTCCATTCTCATTAATATATGAACATTCAAAACTTTCTTTCACTAATTCCAAATTTCACTAATGGAAAGACTGAAATCGTAGATTTCAAAGTATGAATGTAGCAGTTCAACATTTTAATGATTCAAGACTTTCTTTTTAGAAAATTGTTCTTTTTTTGCTCACAAAATTTCAAATTGAATTTGTTAAAAATTGAATATGTCAGACTTAACTAATATTTTTATTAATAAACAAATTCTAAATCGTTCTATGAAAAAAAAATTGATCAACTTGTGGTTCACACACGAAACACTCTGAACTTCTTTGCGATTGTGTTGTTGTTGCTTAATGGACATTCCGCGATCTCTTCTGGGGTCATGTCTTCAACAAAACCACTGATAATATTAATTTTCACCCGTTTTCCGCCCCTATAATAATCATAGTCGGTCTTAGGTTTGAATATTCCACGAAAAATCGTTTGTTTGCTTAATTTTTCCACTATCGCGAAGACGTCTCCATTGGACGTTATTAATACTATTTGTTCTTCTGTTGAAATGGGCTGGAGGTCTTGAGTTCTTGTTCTCAATCGGATTGGTTTATCAGGAGGAAAAGCGTATCTTCGGAGTTCGAATATTCGGTTTGGATTGCTGTAGGGAGAAACTCGAATAGATCTAAGATCTTCAGGTGTGAATCCAAGCACGAGAGAAAAACGGTGAATGGCAGTAGGGGACCTGGACCTGGCTGGAGCAGAAGGCTGTGCAAGTGGAAGAGATCTCTTCCTAGACCGAAAAGGATGCTCGGCAGGTGCAGAAGAACTGGCAGAAGAAGGTTCTGCAAGAGTAAGAGTTCTTTCTGGCGAATGTTTGTCTGGACAATAAGAAGGTCGTCTATAAGGAACGCCAGGAATAGGCGCGCCATTAGGCAAACAGTCAAATTGTGATGTCAATTCTACAACAAAAAATAGAGGATTATATTTTTTCAAGTACACAATCGTATGTTGATATATCATCAGTTGGAAATGGGATTGTAATTTTCAACGTATTTTTCAACTTAGTGGTCATCTGTTTTCAACGCTTTTATCAAATTCTGCATGTCATTAGAAAGAACTTGAGTTGATGTCATCTTTTATGAAATATCATTACATTTATTACATGTTTTTTGGTTAAAAATTTTTGTGAAACGAGATTCTCGGTTAAAGTGCTCGTTCTCCTCGCATGAACGAGGAAATTGTTCAAACGAGACATAGTGAGAAGACTTTTCGGCAGTCCAGACGATAACAAAAGACGTTCTCGCTGATTTCCGTATCGTGTCGGTCGAATGCATCAGTACTCAATTTTATTCTATTTGCCTTTCTATCTACTACCTATTGATATTAGAGAAGTCTATAGATTTTAGTTATCTCCAGAAAACCCCAATCAATATCTTATACGCACTCTGAATGTTAATGATCAGATACTCACATGTACAGTGTGAACTTTATTTTATGTTTACTTATGATTTGCACAGTTGTGTTCGTGATAAGTTGCTACGTGCAGATAAAGGCGAAAAATTCTTATTTGCGCATAGCTTACAATCTGAAATCTAAAATGTACAAGTATATTGTATTTTTATATTCAACAATAGAATGGAGGATAACTGCTAAGGATAAAAGCATATTAAATTTAATGAAGAATTTAGTTAGAAATGTAACTAATGAATATTCTGCTTCTTCATTAGCTTTTTTATTATATAATGTGTAATATACTTGCTATCTCTTAGAGGACAGAATTCAAATATATCTTTCTGGGATATTTACATTTGATGAGAGTAAATTTCAAGGACTAAAATTTAGTTACAAATGGAACTAAAACTGATGTCGCCACTCGTCATGATATTATGACTTCAATACGATAATTTTATGTAAAAATCGACTGAAATTGCTCAATTTTAACTATTTAATATGCACTTGTAGTGTGAGCACTTTGTTTTGCATTTCCATATAGAAAGCACAGTTAGAAGGTAGCATATGTGCATTCCTTGATTTTCAAGTGAACATTTGGGCTCGTGCGAAATTGCTCCAAGCAGATTGAATCGAAAAAATTCTCATTTGCGTAAAAATTTGAATAAATGTGGTTGAAATTGTAGATACATCATATTATTATATTTACCAATAGGAATGAGGATAACGGCGAAACATAATACTAGAATACAGACAATCCTCATTTTTTCTAATTTGCGGAAAAACTGATTATACGCCTGTAGGATACATCTCTGATTTTTACATCACCATCTGACACGCGAACTATTGCGTACCTCGAAGTTATTTGGGCAATGTTTAAGAAAAAAGGCAGTGAGTAATAATTCATTTCAATCAAAAATGTTATTTTTCGGTTTAAAATTAATTGCTTACTATAAGAAATTTTTCGTTAGTGTTGAATTGAAATTGAAATTTCTTCCCAATAGTTCCAAATTGGTGGGGCTATGGTAGCTACCCAACAGGCGTATTGTATCAATATTGATGTCGACCTCAAGAAAAAATGCTTTATCTCTACAAGCACAGATTGGCAGGATTACATTTTCTTAATTACACATTCGTATGTTGGTATATCTCTAGTGGAGAATGTGGTTGTTATTGCCAACGTAATTTGGGACACAGTTGTTAACTGTTTGAGCCCTTTTGTCCAGTTCTGTATGAAATAGAAGGAACTTGAGATTATGTAATCATTCATATCCCTGCCGGAAGGAAAACTCCGAAATATCTCAGGCAAAAATTCTATTTAATATATTTCTTCCCTAGGTGTTGCTGAGTGTTTTAGGTCCTACTTTATTATTTAATTAATAGCGGTTCAACCTTGAAGATCTTGAAGTATGGAAGGCATTTCAGGAAGGTTTGAGTGTCATAAATTCTTCATGAAAGTTCATTTATTGATATCCTCATATATGAGAACAAAATGTCGTTTTTTTTTTGTTTTTGAGAAATTAAATTATAGTCATTATAGGATTTTAATTCCAGCATTACAGTCACTGTAGGGATGTATTACTAAGGAAGTAAACGTTTTTTCAAAAGTTATTTTAGAGATTATTTCCTTGCTTATTTTTTTTCTTCTGATTGCCAACCTCGACTTTTCTGTTCACTTTGACAGATGGCTTTTTCGTCTTTTCGTTGTCTTTGATTTGCAATTGCCGATCTTGGTAAGGAATGAACGCATGATACAGCATGGTACCTGGTATCGTTGCTGCACTGTCAAATCTTGGTTTAGGCACTTCTAAAACTGCGGAAAAAGTTCGTTTGCTACTGAAAAAAGCCAGCATTTCTTTACAACTCTGTCGCGCCCACTCAAATAGCGCTTTGGCAGTCAGTATATGGTGTTTCGCAGTAGCTTGCAGGCTGGCTCCAGCAGGTCCTCTTTTTATATTTGCTTCTATGCTATCGCAATCTCCTCTATCAGTGGCCGTATCATGTGAATGCCATTCTGCTGAGACATCGAATCTTTTTTGTGAGTTTGAAGATTGGCGCAAGTATTTTTATTTTCAAAGTGTTACCCTGCACCATCTGTGAAATAGCATACCTTTCTCGGACTATGATTACCTACAATTGTAACCATGCTTTTGTGCTTCAATTCTTCATCTTCACAAAAGTAAATAACTGCTGTAAAGATAGTAGCATGGTCATTATTCCAGTAAAACGCTTGCGCTGCGTTTTGAATGACGAATGCATAGTTTTCAGCGAAATCAAGTGGCTGCCAAAGCGTTCTTTGAGTGGGCGCAAAAGAGTTGTAAAGGGACGCTGGCCTTTTTCAGTGGTAAAGAAAATCATGCTGCAACTTCAGAAATGCTAATACCGAGATTCGATTTGCTACAAGTGAGTGCGATTTTTTTCAACAAAGAAAAAAAGAAAAGAAACCGAAGGAATCAAAGGCAAGGGAAAAAGTAAACAAGCCATCCGTAAAAGTAAATAGAAAAGTTGGGAATTAGGAGAAAGAAAGAAGCAAAGATATAAGCATTGAAATAACTTTTGAATACATTTGAGGCAATAGATAAATACACATAATAACAATTTGCCCGCTTACAATAGATTATGTATTAAAAATACACTCAAATTTATTTTCTTAGTATGACATCACTATAGTGACTGTAATGCAGGCATTAAAATACTATAATGACCGTCTCAACCCTGTAAAATGCAGAGAAAAATTCTAAAAACAACAATATTCATAATTGACACGTTAAATTAGTCCGAAAGGGTTCCGCCGAGCAAGCGTTTCAGCAATCCCGTGCACCGTCCCATCGCTGCATCGCATTACTTTTTATTTAATTTCTTGAAAACAAGAAAAAAATGACGTTTTGTTCTTCAAGGCTTCGAAAGAAAAATCCTTGTTAGCGCGTTTACTTTTGATTCGTTGAGATCAAAATTTTAATTCAGAAAAAGGAGTTTATAAATCAACAATGCGTGAGTTTACTCGTAAACTAAGAACTGTTTGTTATTAATCAAGATAATACAGAATAAAAAGAACGATACGTGTAGGGCTGTCCCTAAGGTAGTCGAGTCGTTACCCGACGCTCGACTCGACGCGACTGACTCTCTCTCACACACATATATGCGCCGTGAATTTCTTGGTTTCCAGTTCCGGTATGTCGTTTAACACTCGGTCGGTAATCAAACATACATTGGTACTCGTACTTACATTCTAACACTCGACCAACCTATTACATTCTTGGCCCCTCAAGAATTGATCAGTTGAGACGTAGCGCAATATTGTTCGGACATTCAACTTTTGTTTCTCACACAAGACAATACATTTTCTTGATTTTCCGGACAATTAAATCGCACTTTCTTTTGCATAATTTTTCAAATAACCTGTTTTTCTCGTTTCTGGTTTGCTTATCTTTGTTAAGGCATTTCGCTCGCTCTAACTTTTACATGGTTCGTTCGCATCATCGCCGGTTACATTTCCGATTTCGCTTATATAACATCCGGAATTCGATTTTTTCTCAGAATCGTTGTCATTTCCGTCATCGTTATGACCTTGACCTCGCCAAAATTTTAATTGTGAAACGTGAGCAATTGTACGGTATTTTTTGCCATGTTTCTTACCGAATTTTTCGACTACGTAGGTTTCGCTCGGGAAATTTTGCATAATGACGAATGGTCCTTTATATTACGCCTGCGATTTGTTGCCTTCGCCCTTTGCGACGGGGCTCGATCTCACAAATACAATATCGCCGATTTCGTACTTTACATTCGTTCGGTGTTTGTCGTCGTATCTTTATTTGTACTCGTCTTGCGTGCGTGCGATAGCCTGACTTACCTCCTCCTGTATCTCGCTTGGAGGGTTGTATATCTTGCATTTTTCAGTCCATTCGCGAGTCGTAACTTCGGAAAATCATGGTAAATGACCGAATAGAGCCTCATGTAGCGCGCGTTCAGTAGTTTCAATTACGGCGGAATTCACTTTTCGCGCAGGATCTATCAATTATCGATCCCATTCCGTACATTTATCGTTATTAGCAGCGATTCTCATGGGCGCTAGTATTGTCTGATTTGTTCTTTCTACGAGTCTGTTCACTTGCGGAAAAGGACCTGAATGATCCATATGTGTGATTGCAAAAGGACGCATACCCGCTAGAATAGCGTGCAGTTCTCCCCATTGTCTCTCTCGCGCTTCTTTGTTTATAATGCACGGTTAACAATGAAAAACATGTTGAGCACTGTAATTGTGCATTCTCGGGTTAATAATAGTATCTCTGCAATCGTTAAAGTGTTTTGACGATTCCAAAGTGGCTCGACAAGTCGTGAAAACGAATCACGAGTGTTTTTCGCTTCGAGGGGGGACTACGTACAAACTCACTTCCTGTTTTCCTAGTTTTTTTACTTGATACAAAATTCCGTTGTTTAATTCGTATCCGAAAATCTCGGCTATTTTTTGCTTTGTTCGTTTGCGAGCACTCTTTAAGAGAATTTCCACTCTGTATTTATAAGATTCATCGCTGCGCTGGTTTACTAATATTTCATATTCGCTCGTCGAAATCGTGAATACGGTAGCTTGGTTATCTTTTTCGGTTGCGTTTTCAACGAGTTCTCTCGATAACGCTTCGACGTGTTTCATTCCCTTTCCCTTTATTTGTTTGACGTGGAAATTGTACTCGCACAGTGTGTTTTACCAGCGGGTCACTTGAAGATTCGTCGTATTATTTGCGTTAAGATAGATTAATTCTTGACAATATCTGACGACCTTAAACGTTAATCCTATAAGAAACACGCAAACGTTCAATGGTCCACACGATTACCAACAATTCCCGTTTGCTTGAATGGTAGCACGATTCTATTTCGGATGTGCGGCAACTTATCGCGTACACGAGTCGTAATTTTCCGGAATTATTACTTTGTAATGACATGGTTCCTAAGCCCTCGATACTGGCGTCCATGTGGAGCTCTGTTTTACTCGCGCGCAGGGAGAAACTCAACATATTCGGGCTTGACGACAGTATTGTTTTCAATGTTTGGAACGCGTTTTCGTGATTTTCGGTCCATTCGAATGTTGTGCTTGTTTTAGTCAAAGCGTTTAAAGGTCGGTAAAAACTTGCCACTCCTATGATTCGTCGTACGCCGCGTGCGTCTTTTGGTTTCGGGAATTCGGAAACCGCTCGCGCCTTTCTCGGTCCCAATACAATTCCGTTTCTAAACCTGCGCGAATAAGAACTTCAAATATCAAACGAAATCGCGGTACAAGTTCGGGCCAATCTCGTGCGATCGCGAGGATGTCATCGAGGTAGAACAACAATATATTTTGTTTCGTAGGGGACCTGGAGCTGGTTTCATCATTTTGGAGAAATGAAACGAAGCGTTCATGAGTCCAAATACTGCGCAGGTGAATTCCCCTGTTTCGTCGGAAGTAATAAATGCGGTTTTTTGTCGCGCTTCTGGTCTAATGTTGCAAAAATTTTACTTTCGGCCGTAGCCTCAATATATTCGTAAATTTTCGGCGATGAGGAATTTACGCGCTGGATTTGTGCGATCACTTTACGAAAATCTATAACAAGTCTCGACTCCTCGGATTTATTTTCAACTAAAACCACAGGACTTGCGTATGGGGGACTCGTTTCCGTTACAATGCCCGCGTCTTTCTAATTGCGCACGATCGCTTTTATAGTTTCGCGTTCATCTTTATTCGCTCGGTATGGTTTCATACTTTTCGGAGCAGCATTCGGTTTTCAAACAATATCCATCTCAACCAGTTGCGCACATCCTAGCTCGGTATATGCGCACTGTATTTATTTCAGCACTGGTTATTAGTTTGAGACAATCTTTCATACCATGACCTTTTTCTTTGCACCGACCGCACATTCTTTCGCGTCGTGGTTCCGGACAATAGCGCGATATGTGCCCCTTGCCTTGACAATTGAAGCTCTTCACGGTTTCACTTGTAAAACTTTTCGCGTACGGATTTCCCTCGGAGTCCGTTTTTTTTTTGAGTCGGTGTTTCCTTGGGGTTTCCGCTTGTCGTTCGTCGAGACTTTCTTGTGGAATTTGTCGTTCTGCGGGAGATTATGTTTGAAACTCTGAGTCTCGTTTCGTATCTCGTGATAATCAAGAAAACCGTATTTTTATTTTCGAAAGTTACGACGTTTACATATCGCATCCTTTCTCTTAAATCTAGTCCATACGTGATTTGATCCTGGATCTCGGGAATCGTAAGATTCAATAAACGACCCAAACGTGTTTCATCGTAAAAATAGGAGGCTAACGACTCGTCGGACTTCTGGATTCATTTCTTCATTGCGTCCCAAGCCTAGCTCCAGTGTGAATTTTGCATAAATGCGGCTTCGAATTCACACGAAAAATCTTTCACTCGTGGAGATCCCCCCGAAAACCTTAGTACCACGAACGAGCTGCTCCTTCGAGTTGGTTTTTGGCCATTTGTAATATGGAAGATTCTGGCCATTGATTGGTTTTCGCCGCTGTTCCGACCCGCCCACGAAATTTTTGATAAAAGCTAATTGAAACTTGGAATAACCATGAGTATTCAATTATTATTCAATCATTCATATTCTAGGAAGGTTTTCCTACCTGAATATCGCAATTGAATTATTCATTAATTATTCGAAAGCGTCGAAAATCCAAGAAGTCATGCGTCGATGGGTACCGATGGGTACCGAAGATGGTTTTGAAGAATGCGTTGCGTTAGATTAACGTTCCGTCGCATCATCTCTTGCATTCCTTGCATCATTGTATATATCATCGGATCGTACGTGGGTGGGTTAATAAGTGGGGGATACGTGTTGGGCTCCCATTGGATAACTCATGTTGAATCCGGAAGGTGTCGCTGTGTAAAAACGTAGATAATGTGGCAACGGTCCGTAAAATGGCCCGACGTTGGGTCACGAGACCCGCGTGCTGTAGGATCAACCTTTGGTCTGACGTAATCCGTTCATCATCTCGTCGGTCAGATGCAACGTACCGATGAGATAGAGGTGTTGAAGCGCCGCGGCATTGATTCTTCGGGTTAGCACCCGTATTTTGACGATTTTCAGGGTGTACTAACGTTTCGTCTCTTATACGAGACTTATGAATTTGACTTCCGTGGGCATAAAACAAGAATTTTCTAATGCGTTAATTTATAACGGCATTTCAGTTTGATTCCAATATGTTGCGTTATTGCGCGGAAAACCTTGAACCGGGTCAACTCCGGGAATCGGGGTGGCTCGGGCCATATTTACATTTTGATGAAATCGGTCTAAAGTTTTTCCCCCGATTCGTGGCATAGTTTCGTCGTGTCTCGACATGTCGGCTCGTGCGCGCACCGAAAATTGCGGGGAACGATATCGCAAAACACGTGGCGGGGTACCGCACGACTCGCCAAATTTCAGATCCGGCACACCGATTCTTCGTCACTCCCGGATTCGTAATTTGCGAACACACACCAAAAAATGTTCGTATGTTGCCGGGGTCGGAATGTGTTCATCCCATACTGAGAATGTTAGCACGTTCACTTTTAATTCATCGAGATCGCGATTTTAATTCGGAAAAAGGATTTTATAAATCCACAACGAGTGAGTTTACTCGTAAACTAAGAACATATATATGCGCCGTACATTTCTCAGCTTCCGATTCCGGTATGTCGTTTAACGCTGGGTCGGTAATCACACACTTATTGGTACTCGCACTTACATACTAACATCCTGATTTTTTTCGATTAGAAAAAAAGGGGATAAATTCTCAAAATTTTGAAGAAATGACTATAATTATTCGATAGACCAGCACAAAATCCGAGGATTTCCCCTCCCCCACTTCGGTCAATTTTTATCAAATCGAAAAGTCTGTTCGTTATGTGTTAATGGTAGGCCGATTTCACATGTTTATTTACTTAACACTGAGGTTCTGTTGTCAACCAGTTTTATAAATTGAAAAGTACTACCGATATGTATTCGAAACGTTTCCATTATTATGACTTGAGGGACCTCTCAGTAATTTTTGGTAATTTCAGTTCAAAATGCATCTTTTTGGTTCAAGATCGTAACATTTTTGATTGAATTTAGTTGAAAATTTAATGACTTCGCTGAAAATTCAGAAATGTTGTAAGAAGTCATTTTTTTTCGGAAATTTACCGAATTACTCAAGAGTTGATCCCCTTTAATGAAAATTTTTTTTTTTTTTCAAAGATTTAATATTTTAGTTAATCTTTTTTTGGGTAAGCAATAATTTTTTGAACTGACAATTGAACCATTTCATTTTCAGTTGAAAATTATCTTTTTAGTTAAAGATTAAACTACTTTGTTGAAAATTCGTCTTTTTTCGTTTCATTTAACCGTATTGGATTTAATATAAAAATATTTTTCGTTGAAATGTCAGCAATGATAAAATGTTGAATATTGTATATTCACAGCTGTGGATGCTAATCACTTCTAAAATATAACCTTAATTTTTGGTTTTGACAGCAAATGAATATAGATATCTGTATTTACTGAAATTATGCATTTAATTTTCAGAAATTTAATTTAATTTGCAAACAGATAAAATTAACATAGCGTGCCGCATTAACCAACAGATAGGGAAAATTGAATCATCGATTCTATTTTTCTTTCTGCGCGATACCATCATTTTCATTATAATTCTTTGTTTTCTATTCTAAAATGTCTTTTTAGGGAAAAAATGATCAAACCTGTGTGCTTTACATAAATTCTGTCAAAAAAAACTGTGATGTGAAGAAAATTGTTTGCCTAAAATATAAACTTCTTACTATCCAAGTCACTATTATTCCTTTCAGTGATAAAGAAAAAGTTTCCAAAATGTCTCTATTGCGAAATAATGTTTGTAGTTGATTATATACTGTTGTTTTCGCTGAGCTCTTTGAAATAATTTTAATATTAAAATGACGATATCTCAAAAAACATTCGAGATATTGATTTAAAAAATTCACATGCGTGTTCTTCGCAGAAAAATCCAATTTCTAGCTTATACTTATTCATGCTATAAAATATTATCAATTTTAAGTATCTTCATACAAAACCCAAATAGCCGTGAGAGCGCATCAATCCTTCGTGTGAATAAAACGGCACAAATATTCTGATTTGCCTAAAGCTTGAAAAAATTATCAAAATTCTACATATATTATATTATTATATTCACCAATTGAATTGAGGATAACCGTCAATGATAAGAACAGAGTGTAAACAATCATATCTTCAAATTAGTGGAAGAACGAAATAATGCACAAATTGAGAATTTAATTTAAAATTTAACTAAAGAATACTCTACTGCATCAATATCTTATATATTCTATACGACAGTTGTTAGCTATTAGATTACAGACTTGAAATATGTCCTTCAGAGATATTCACATTTGATAAGAGTCTGTTTCAAGGGGAAAAAATTGTGACGAATGCCATTGAAACTAATGTCGCTATTCATCTAATCTTTCACGTTTTTTCGAAACAATTGCACATTTTATTTCCAAATTTAACTTTAAAGTTTGTGTCAACGAGAAAGTGAAAAATAAGCAGCGTGAATATTGCAAGCGTTTCCAAGTTATTTTAAAGAATTTTTCATGCTTTTTAAATATTCTCATGAATTTAAAAGCTAAAATCGTCGCGTAGGTGAAAAATATTAAAATGGAAATTTCTTTAATTATCTAAAGAAAATTGTTCTCGTCAGTTTCTTGGGGTAACTAAAATAAAATACTGACGAAGAATAAAATTTGTATTTTATTTTGCAGTACATGAACAGGCAGTCCCGGTCAGAAGCACAGGAATCAATAACACATACATTTAATATAATACAGTTCAACATAATATAAAGCTTAAAAAAAAGCAGGATGGCCGTTTTAAGTGAGGACAATAATTTTCGGGGTTTTCCCGGTTTGATAAAATTTTTCGCGGTCATCGAAATAAAAAAAATTTAGCTCTTAAAGCTGACATTTTTTCCATTTTCGGTGCTAAAATCTGAACTACTAATCAAAGCATTCAAACAGCAACTCTAAACTGGAAACTTCAAACAATTTTCAATCAAACATTTCTAAATGTTCAAATGTTTCAATGTTTCAAAACTTTCTTTTACAAATTTGAAATTTTACTAATGGAGCAACTAACATCATAATTTTTAAAGTATAAATGTAGCAGTCTAACACTTTAATGATTGAAGACTTCCTATTTCAAACAAATCGACATCAAATTGTTTAGTTTTGAATATTCAATTTAAAATTGCTCACTCAAATGAAAAGTTAAATATGCCTGAATATTGAAAAATTGTTATCTTTTTCCTTACAAAATTTCAAATCAAATGTGTTAAAAATGGAATTAGGAATTAGAAAATGGAATTAGGATTTGATTTTGAATAAAAAAGTTTTATCATTTAACAAATTTTGAATCATTTTCGGGAAAAAATTATTATTCAATGTTTAATAATCGATCTACAGTTCGATTTAAAAAATCATAAATTAATTCATATTGACAGTTGATCAACTTGAGACTCACACACGAAACACTCTGAACGTCTTTGCGATTGCGTGACTGTTGTTTAACGGACATTCCGCGATTTCTTCTGGGGTCATTTCTTCTACTACGCCACTGTCAATATTAATTTTCGCCCGTTTTCCGCCCCTATAATAATCATGTTCGGTCATAGGTTTGAATATTCCACGAAAAATCGTTTGTCTGTTTAATTTTTGCACTATCGCAAAGACGTCTCCACTGGACGTTATTAATACCATTTGTTCTTCTGGTGGAATGGGCTGAAGGTCTCGAGTTTTTGTTCTCAATCGGATTGGTTTATCAGGAGGAAAAGTGTATCTTCGAAGTTCGAATATCCGGTTTGGATTGCTGTAGGGAGTAAGTCGAATAGATCTAAGATCTTCAGGTGCCAATCCAAGCACGACAGAGAAACGTTGAATGGCAGGAGGAGACATATACCTGGCAGGAAGAGAAGGCTGTGCAAGTGGAGGAGAACTGGCAAAAGAAGGTCTGGCAAGAGGAAGAATCCTTTCTCGAGAATGTTTGTCTGGAGAATCAGATGGTCCTCTACGAGGAACGCCAGGAATAGGCTCGCCATTAGGCAGACACTCAAACTGTGAAGTCAATTCTACAAGAAAAAATACAGGATTATATTTTTTTAAGTACACAATCGTATGTTGATATATCGTGAGTTGCAAATGTGGTTGTAATTTTCAACGTTGTTGTCAACATAGTGGTCAACTGTTCGCAACGCTTTTTTCAAATTCTGCATGTCATTACAAAAAACTTGAGTTTATAATCTTTTATAAAATATCATTAAATACATCTTATTTTTATTGTATATGTACATACACATACCATACTAGATAACCAATTCGATCCTAAAATTGGATCAAAAATCAATATTTCAGGTAAAGAATATCATTTTCGTTGAAGATGTATATCTTTAGTTGAACATTTAACTATTTCCAAAAGAAAGTTAATTATTTTCGGTCGAAAAGTCTACTTCTATATTTTTGGTGAAGAACTCATCTTTTTTTATTGAAAGTGTTATCATTCGGATACGAATTTAATTATTTTGTTAAAAAGTAATTCTCTTCACTTTTGACTGAAGAATCTTTTTTGTGATATAAAGAGGCCGATCTGAATTATATCTAAACTTTGGGTAGTAGGGTAAAAGGTATCGTACTACCATAAATCATAGGGAGAGTGTAGATCCTTGCTCACTACTGGATTATCAGAGAATAGGCAAGAGAATGTGGCGATAGGTTGACATGCTTTTTCTGTTTTTGGTTTTTATCAACCTTTCCCAAAACGCTAGAGTATTCATGGTGAAAGTAAGGTGAAGCGAGGGGGAAAAATTCGTTTGAAAGTCCCTTTTGGCATATGAAAAAAGGGAATGTCAAACATTTCTTTAACATTTAAACAAAATTTCAATCGTGGCAGATTTTCTTTGAAATGCTGTATTTTTTCTTTAACTAGTTAAGATATTCGACTCTCTTTTTTCCACAATAGTGGAGGATTTCACACTCTTATGAAATCCGCTAATAAGAAAAATCTCACTCAAATCAATGAGAAATCTTATTCCTCTCATGACTCAATTTCATTCTATTTTTCCTTTCTATCTTTTAACTATTGATATGAGAGAAGCCTATGGATTTTAGATATATCTGCAAAAAAAAACAATTAATATCTTATACGCGCTCTGAATATTAATTATCAGATACATGTATGTACTGTGTGAGCTTTATTTTATATTTACGTATGACTTGCCCAGTGGTGATTGTGCTAAGTTGTTACGTGCAGATAGAATCGCAAAAATGCTTATTTGCGTATAGCTTACAAACTAAAATCTAAAATGTACAAGTATATTATATTATCATATTCACCAATAGAATAGAGGATAACCACCAAGGATGAAAACATAGTAAAAGCAATCCTCATCTTTGCAAATTAGAGGAAAAACTTATTAACGTATTATGAAGAATTTAGTTGAAAATGTAACTAGTGAATATTCAACTTCTTCATAAGCTTCTTCAATACATCATGTATAATGTAGACGTTATCTCTAAGGGAACAGAATTCAAATATATCTTTTTGTGATATTTACATTTGCTGAGAGTAAATTTCTAGGATTTTCTAATGATATAATGACTTGAATACGATAATTTTATGTAAAAATAAACTAAAATCTCTCAATATTAATTATTTAATATTCACGTGTAAAGTGAGCACTTTATTTTGTATTTACATATAGCCAGCACAGTTGGAATGTAGAATATGTTATTATTATTATATCATTAGGCCGTTTCCCTTTCGGGGCAGGCGTGAATTGCTCGGTTGGAAAGTAGTAATGTGTGGATGGGTATATAGGTATAGGGTAGATAGGTATATCGGTGTAAGGTATAGATATTTTAGATTGATCTAGAATTCTCGTGTTATTTATTTAAATGACACTTTCATTCCGCAACACTGCTCCAATCCAGGTTGCTGATCAACTCTCTAGCGATCACCCCACGTGGAGAGCCTCACAAAATTGTTATGTGTGGTTCCCCACTTGGGCCCATTAGTATCTGAGGTCTTTGTTTCAGACGTCATTCACTCTACTCATATTCTTTTTATAAACTATTTGTCGCCAAGCTTTTCTGTCCTGGCATACTATTCTAGCTTCCTTCACGTCCATGCATTTCTTCATGCAAGCTCTCGTGTTTCTGTGGCTTCTTATGTCTCTTTGGATTAATGTCTCATTCACAGATTCTAACCATTTTTTCGGTGGTCTACCCCTGGGCATTCTGCCATTTACTTTACCTTCACACACTTGTTTGGTCAGTCGTTCATCTTTCATTCTTTCAACATGTCCAAACCACCTTAACTGATTTCGTTCCCATATGTCAACTAGTGTCTCTTCTGTACCACATTCTTTGAGGATTGTCTCGTTTCGGACTTTGTCCGTCAGTGTTTTCCCGCATATTGTGCGCAGAGGTTTCATGCCAATCGCGTTAATTTTACTCTTGTCCTTTTCTTGACATTCGATTGACAATTCTTCGTCACTAAACATCACCACTTATGTAATTTGAAGACGATTAGAAAGAAAAACTATTACTTTGTCTATAAATGTCCAAACTATGCATTTGTTTATAAAATAAATAAATAATATCAAATGACCAATCTCAATCACTAAATATTACCACTCATAGAATTTAAAGGTACTAAGAAAGAAAAGCGATTACTTTTTGCCAATAAACGCCTAATCTATGCATTTGCTTACATAGTTTGCTTATAAACTAGACAAATTATACAATACAATGAATGTTCATGATCAAACGTGGTCCTGTTGATAAAATCAAGCAATTTCAACTCACAAATAAACTTTGCAAGCAAAATTTCCAATATGTTGATATTTTAGTAATATAATTTGTTTATAACAATTAGATTCCATATCCTGTAAATTATTTATATTTTATGGATACTTTGTCATTCATTCTCGTCGAGAATGGGACAATTTAAGTTATTTATTTGAAGATAAAAAATAATAATTTAAAAATGTCTCATTTTCGCTCGTTTTTTACTTATATAAAAAATAGAAAATGACAGAAATTGAAAAATCGAGTCCATAGATGTTTTTGTCCAACTATCGCTGATCACTTCTAAACAAAAAATTTGAAAATCGGTTGAGAATTGTAGGCTACTACTAATTGTAGTAGGTGATTTTGAATAGTAAATTCCCGATTCAGCCCACTGTGCAGCGCCACATTAGCGGTAAGGACGGTCCCGAATAGCTCCCCGATAATCTTCAACACGGGACGTGTTTAGTTTTGTCGTCTGCAAAACCAGGCACTTTTACCAATTCTTTCTTTGACAGTTACCACTTCAACAGTGATAGTATTTCGCACTCTTGCACTTTCTAACTGTAGAAAAACAGAATATACCTTTTCTTATAGTGTGTGTGTGTGTGTGTGTGTGTGTGTTAATTAGTAAAACGTGTTGATGTTGCTATGATAATAAGACAAAGTTTAATTACTTTTAAACATTATAATCCGATACATTGAATAAATTTCACCCGGATATTTTTTTTCTTTTAACAAATAAGAATTAAGAAAAAATATGAAAGGTCCGGGAATCCTGGGCTTTGCCAATCTGCGAGTCTCTATTTCCTCTTCGTAAATTTTACGCCGTGATTATACAATTCGAGACTCTAGAACCACAGAGTTCCCTCTTGAATTCTAGAAGGTACTTGATTTTGATTTGTTTTCTCTCGCTTCACTCACAAAATGAATGAAAATCAATCGACAACAAAAATGCAAGATAAGATAAAGTCACGAATTTTAGGATCCAGATCGACTTCTTCCTCTTCCATGTGAATTGGCTGGCGGAATGAAGATCATTTCGAATGATTCAACATCATTACGGACAAAGTTTTTATTCGAATACCACGAACGACCTATCGAAATTCAAGTTTTTTCCTGACACACGTAACCAGTAAAATTTCTTCACTGCACACATAATAAATATAAACTTTCCAATTTTTCTAAAAATCTGAGATATACATTAAGGTGGCCCAAAAGAGTAGAATATTTTTTTGTCGTTGTCTCGTCCACCTATTTTCTTTCATTTGGTGTAAAAATAATTATGCAATTATTTATGAGTTCAAAAAGTGTTTAACCCTTGTGTTGCCACTCAAAAAAACTCACAGCATCTGTCATCCGGGTACCCCGCCCAGGAAATTGTTGTTCAAAGTCCATTGTAACTTGAAATAACTATGTTTATTCAATAAATATTTAATTATTCATATTCTGGGAAGGTATTCCTACCCGAATGTCAAAATTTAATTATGTGCAGTGACCTTGATAGTACTGAAACAGGTGTAAAACGTGCGCAGCTACATCGTAAATTTCTTGTTTCCAAGAAGACAGTACATTGCATCAATAAAAAATTAAAAATGTATATATTTTGTTATTATTTATGAAATAATTCATATTTACTTTATATATTATCACAACAAACTATATTTTTATGATATACTGTAGGAAAATCATGCTTTTTCTGTTGGGGTACCCGGGTGGCTCAGCCGTGCTTTTTTTAATTTCAAAATCTTTCGAACTACAAAATTTCAAAAAATATTTGCAATGCAAATTTCGATAGATCGGATGCCCGGGTAGCAACACAACGGTTACCCCAATTTTAATCAGAATACTAAAAATAAAAACCCCCCTCGAAAAAATGCGTAAATGTTTTACTAGTGTGTCACAAAATGAAGCTGGGCCATAATAACCTCATACGAACTAGGGTACTACGCTCAGAAGGCAATAACAATTCTCTGCAGAGTATATAAAGTTATATTTTGTTTCTTTTTTACATTCTCATTCATGCGAGTATAATGTAATCGTCCAAATTTGCGATCTCTGCTTTTTAACGGATCTTTATGTTTCGGCACTCACAGATTCCGAAAATCATACAATTTTGTCGGTGTATGTATGTCTGTCTGAATGTATGGTTACCTGTATGTTGTAGCCACGCTGACCTTTGAAGGATTTGTCGAATCGAGTCAGCCTTTGATAAACTTTTTAAGGGTCCCAAAATGACGGCCAAGTTCGTTAGGCAGATACTTCCGACCAAAATTAAAAATTTTAGAGCATTTTCAAAATTTGAATTATATTTTTTTAAATTTTATTATATTTTTTTTATGCAACTCTTAAGATACTTAGCTTTTTTATGGATCTGTCTCACGACTCAGGATTAGAAAACGCTTTATTTAATAGAATCACTTCTGGTAATGACGGCAGTATCCGTTCAAGAGATTTAACACACAAATATATTTTTTTTTTCTAAAGACAAAAATCAGTCACAAGCTCCTATATCTTGCAGTTGATAATCGTATTGACGAAATCCTGATTGAACTAAAAAGATTCTCATGAACGTAAAAAAAACGTATAGCAGATTTTACTGCGGTAATCTTTCGCAACAACTCATGTGAAATTTTAATTTTAAATTCTACGTAAATATGTTTCTTATGTGTCAAAGTCTAATAAATAAAGTGTTACTGAGAATTTTTTTTTATTCCCAAATTTCTTACAGATTTATATAAAAATTTGGTATCTTGAGAGTTGCGTCTAAAATTGAAAAAGAAAAAAAATTGAACTGTCCAACCTTTACAGAATGTTTTTTTTTTTCATGTAAGGAGAGATATATTTTTTTTTAATTCAACTGTCTATAAATTATTTCAGAAAACTATAAAATATTTCAGTAATATTTCTGAAGTAATCCTAGAACTTGGTCTTTCGAGAAATTATTTGAAGAACTGTGAATGAAGCAAAATATCTTTTCAAACTAATGTGTAGTTTTTAAAAGTATAAGGGTAGTTTTCTTTCCCTGACACACATTTAAAATTTTAGAAGGTCACTTTTAATCATTCAATGCCCATAGAGGATGGTTTTTTACTTTTTGGGGTAGCATCTTGATTAACAATATTTTCATTCATGCCTACCATAATTTTATTGTCATAATTATTACTTTTGCATAAAACGCATTTGTCATTTTTACAACAAAATAATAATAAGCACTTTTTGGCGTTTAAAGGCCTTGGACTATGGGTTAAATATTGTTTATAATTTATGAATAATTGCACAATTATTTTTACACTATATGAGACAAAATAGGGGGGTGAGACAACGACAAGGAAAATATTTTATTTTTTGGGCCTCCCCAATATACATGATACATTGAATGATATACGCGTGTCACAGTAAGCGAGTTAATAAACAGCACTTATTTAATTAAAAATAAGGATTTCATTCTAAAACCTCATTTGCGTCCTCGAGAATGTTTTTCTTTTTTAATTTTGACAAAAATCAAGGGTCATTTCAACAAGAAAACTGTTATGGAAACTGTGTGCGTGTTGTGTAAAAAAAGAAAAAGCAAAATAATGAAATAACGCACTATAGAGGGGATAGCAATCCCCCCCCCCACCCGCGGATTTGAATGTTACATAAAGTGCGAACGTTTTCGCGTCCATGTAGGGGAGTCGCGCCACAATATGTACCTCAGCCTCAGCTGTGTACTAGCGCGTCTGGTTGCGTCTGGTCGCGTCTGGTACGTATGGCCTTGAGTCCATCCACATTATACAGGGTGGCGGCTCTGTCATTTGCTGTCTGCTCTTGACTTTTCAAGCAAATCGAACCCAGAAATTGATTTAAATCTGTCAGTGACGTACAGTTTCAAGTTTTCAATTTATTCCAAAATTGTAATATGCAGCTACTTTTGCAATGTTGTGGTGATCGCAAGTGATGTACTAAAGAACTAGAGAATAATAATAGGACGACGCACTGACTGAATTCCTAACTCTTGAATTTCATTGTTGTCCGTGCTGTTGGCAAGAATAGTCGCGCTGCTGGGAAGGTTATCTTGTTTAAATCGCAAACTATGCGTGCAGCATAAATAAATCGGATGTGGAACAAGAAAAGAGATGTCTTTTTGTCCTGAGGTGAAAAAGTGAGTCGTAGACGTAGAGTAGCGTAGAAAGACGCGTACCGGTAAGCGGGTAACAGGAGAGAGCCAGAAGTGAGCCAGCTGAGTTGAGCTGACTGAGTGGCGCCAGCCATCAGCTGTTGGTGACTCACGCGACCCAGAGCGAGCGAGCGAGCGAGCGAGCCAGCGTCAGCGAGCGGCCAACCAACCACCACCACATATACCTACCGGCGAAGAACACAATCAAAAAGAACGCGATGCGAGGTGATACTGTGCCGTTGTGCCGTAGCCCTACATCGCCACCCAACAATCCAAGTCTTACAATCTTACACACAATATGCATATACATATGTACACAACAGTCTCGTCGTTCCTTCACTTGCATATATAGTACAAGTATGCAATTATTCCCGGCTTTCATTACCTATCCATACATATATGTATAATTATACACCACGAAGCTATTGCACTTTCATCATCATCATCATCATCATCGCCATCGTCAACATCACACACCCACACACACACACACAGGCAGACACAGAGTGGTTCTCAACTTGCGAAAGCGTTCCTTATTCTGAAAAGTTGCATAGGCCCATAGGCATAGGGTATCTTTCTTTTAGGCAGTTCGATCTGTAAAAATGTTTGACCGCGATATGGAGGGTTAAGCCTGAGTCTGAGCGCACTAGATGCGTTCGGTGAGAATGAGACAGACAGACAGACAGACAGACGACAAAAGTGATAGGATGATGATGACGACGGCGACGACGACGACGAGTCTATTTATAGAATGTGTAGACGACGAGGAGCGGAGAAGTGGAGGAGAGTTGAGTTGAAGCGAGGCAAAGCAAATTGTGAGTGGAGGGAGAGTACAGGCTGCACAAGTAGTCATCATTGCGTGGGCCGTGGGCGACGATGACACACTATAAATTTCAGGAAGATCAAAGTACTACGATGACTGGCAGGAAACTCTTAATAATTACATTACAAACTACATTATACATACTCCAATAATTATTATGTATTTTCATTTACACCTGTCAATGACATTAAACTATTGAAATTTAGATTCTTTCAATCAGTTTTCAAAGCCCAAAATGCTATTGTTTCCCCAAAATGGGGAAACAGGGGGTTTCTTTCTTTCTTTCTTTTTTTCAAGAAAACAAACACTCTGAGAAGAAATTCTTCAACGTCAAATTAATCTTGAAATATCTTGCATTTTCAACCTGACAGTTGCATCTACAACCAAATGGTTAGACTTGCAAGCAGAAGAGACAACTTTTTCATCAAATAATTGAATTTTCAAGCCAAACACACGAATTTTTAACAAAACAATTGAATTTTAGACAAAAAAAATGACTTTAACAAAAGACTGGAACTTTCAACACGATAAATGTTCAACAGAAGAGTTGAATTTTCAACCTAGAAATATTTTCAAGTTGAGAAAAAAAATGTAACCAAATTAAATCAAAAAGGCAAATTTTCCAGAAAATAGTTGAACTTTCAACTAAAAAGCTTAACTTTTTACCAAAAATGGAATAGTGAAATTTTTTGATTGAAAACAAAATTAATTTCCAACTGAAAAAGGAATTTTCAATAATACAGTTAACTTTTCAACCGAAGATATGAATTTTCAACAAAAATGATCAATCTTCAACCACAAAAACGAATTTTTAACAACGAGGATCAACTTTTAACCGGCTAGTTGATATGTCAACCAAAAAATACTTAAACTTTAAATAACAAACAGTTTAATTCAACCGAAAGACACGAATTTCCAAGAAAATAGTTTAATCCTCAACCACAACAGATAATTTTCAATCAACAGTTTCATTTTTAATCAAAAAAGGTAACATTTCTACCAAAAGAGTTGAGTTTTCAAAATAAAGAAGACCAACTTTCAACAAGAGGTGAATTTTCAACAAAGAAAGACTTTCCACTCAAGGTAAAAAAATTGTTTTAAGCAATTTGTTGAATTTTCAAGCCAAAACGGACAAATTTATGCCAAAAAACTGAATTTTCAATCCGAAAATCTGACTTTTCAATCAAAGAATAATTTTTCAACCAAACAGTTGAATTTTCAAAATAAAAAGACAAATTTTCAACCAGGAAAAGATTGTTCAGTCAAGGAATACAAACTTTTTTCACCATTTTGTTAAATTTTCAAACCAAAACTAACAAATTTTGACCAAAAAGTTGAATTTTCAACACAAAAATATGCCTTTTCTACCAAAAAATAATTTTTCAACCAAATAGTTCAATTTTCTACAAAAATAGTTGAATTTTTAATCAACGAGTTGAATTTCCAACTAAAAAAGATGAATTTTAAACTGAAAATTACGAATTGTCAACTACGGAAGATTTTTTAATCGACAAAGCAAAAATTTCAACCAAATTTTGGAATTTTGAACCCTAAAATATGAATTTTCAAGAAATAAATTAAGTTTGAATCTTAAAATATGAATTTTCAAGAGTAAATTAATTTCGAACTTTAAAATATGAGTTTTCATCAAGTAAGTCATTGTTCAACCGGCAAATATGAATGTTGAGAAAAAAGTCAATTTTCAAGCAAATAGTTCAATTTTCTACCCAAGTAGTTTTTTTTTGTTTCAGAAAAAAAAAATACAGAGTTTTCACTCAAAGAGTAAAATTTTGAACTAAATATTAGGAATATTACACTAAAAGTTACGAATTTTCAACCAAGAAAGATTTTTTGGGTCAAGGAGGAAACAAAATTTCAACCAAATTATTGAGTTTTCAACCATAGACTAACATTTTTAATTGAAAAAAAAAATAATAATAATTCTGAACAAGTAATATAATAAATAACGTAATGGACCTTTCAACCACAAAAAATTAACTGGCAACAAAAAATAGTTGGATTTTTGGATTGTAGTCCATTAATTATTTAGCTTGCATGTAAGGAAAAAACGAGAAAAAGGGCAAGTCTGTAGCTTGAAAACAGGGAGAAAAATAGGAATTCTGTTGAAAATGGTGGCAAAAATGGGAATAGGGTCAATTAAATAATTACACTGAATTGACCAGACAACTAAAGTTTGCAACGTTTATAAACGAAAATAAATTTGTAGTTTTTATTTTTCCGTAGAATTTTGAAAGTGTGTGAAAGGTGGGTGAAACTTAGCAGGCTGTTGGCGATTATTGGGATGAGACTAATTTTTGTTTTACCTGGCACCAGGTGTGTGAGTAATTAGTACAAGTAATTTCGGAAATGTTATAGTTTTGTTTATAAACGTTGCAAGCTTGAGTCACACAATTGACCAAATGAATCTATTGTGTTTTTTAAAAAGAACTACTGGTAGTTGTTTAGTTGCGTTGACCAAATTTTTTCTTTTCAACAAACAAACAAAACAAAACAAAAACTAGGTTGAACCAACTGTTTTGTTGAATCAAGTCAATTTTTTGTGCATTAAAGTAGAGCCAGATTTTTCCAACAGTGTACGATTATGAATATGAAGGCGTGAAGCGAAGCGTACAACAATATTATATAAAACGTTTGCTTCACACAATCATGATCAATGGATAAAGGAATCCCTACTAATTCATCATGATCTTGTCATAAAAAGTAATTTCATTTACACACTAGGTATTCAATCTTTTTATAGTCAACAATACAACATGCCTTCAAATTATTCTCAAAATATAAATGTTCGTGGTGTGCACATTTTGTATTATTTACACCATGAACAACCGTGACTGTGGCTAAGTTGTTGTTCTTGTTGTTGTTGTTGTTGCTACTGATGCTGCTTCTGCTCAAGTGCACGATTTTTTTGAACATTTGTATTTTTTATGCAAGGCTTATAGTATATTATATAATTATGACATAAATAATGAGATGCTGAAACATGTATGTATGTATGTATGTATGTAGTTACTGTAGCTGCTCAGAGCACTAGCATGGTGAAAATCGAAATGAACGGTCATTGCAAATTCGTTCCTGCCGAGTGTTGGATATCAGTATGTACATACATATTAAGATACGCCTGGCTTTTTTGCCAATCATCCTGGAAGAAAAGAAACTGTTTAGGTAAGTACATGTAAGAGCAAGAGAGAAAGAGACGATGGGAATATCGAGGGAAACACATGTATGTCAGAGATCACAGCGCAAAGGGAGCTCAAAGAAGGGGAAATAGGGTAATTTTCTCACGATAAAGGGGCAAATAGGGGAAAGATAAAACATTTCTTTTTACATGTCGAAAAGAACAAACAACCGTTTTATAAGAAATGTTAGATTTTTAAATATTTTTCAATGATTTTTCAATTATTTCTGTCATTTGAGAATTGATTTTTAAAAATTGGATATACTTGGGTCGTTGGAAATCCACTCACAGTGAAATGAAAAGTCCGAAAAAAAAAGTAAAATTAGTTAAATACACAATGTTAATATGTTTAACATCGTTCTCATAAATATTTCTTTCCAAGATTTGTCACTTCTTCCTTACTATAATTAATATTTTCAACATAAATTTAAAACTACACTCTTCAGCAGAACAAAGTAAAAATGCTAAAATTAATGGAATCGTTTGAGCTGAGGGATTAGCAATTTGTGGGTCGAAATCCAAAACACATATAAAAAAAATTATGAAACCGATGAATATCTTCTGTTCTCTTTTTAAAATTTACAATTTAGAATTTTGAAAATTCAGAAATAAATTGTGCCGCATTTAGAATTTTTTGAAAATGTACAAAAACCTGTTTTTTGGATTGATTCGAACCTGAAATTTCTTCAGCTTGAACCAAAGAAACATGTTATTATTTCTTATTGATGAGAAACATGTTTTTCTTGGTGTTTACTGTGACGTACCAAAATCGCAACAAAAATAAAATCCCAAAAATCCTCAATCACGACAAAAGTTTTTTTTTCGAAAAAGCAGAATGATAAAATGTTTCTTGGGTTCAAGTTGAATAAATTTCAGGTTCGACATAATCAACTATTTTTAATATGTGTTCACATGATTCAATAAAAAAAAAAACACATCTTTTTGTACATTTTCCAAAAATTGTTATTGAGCAAAAAATGTATTTATAAATTTCGTAATTTTTTATTGTTGTTCACTGGTACAAGCTGTAAATATAACAATTGGTCATAATTTTGTAACTGATAGGAAGAATTAAAAAATAACTTATTGAAGTGCTATAATTGCTTGAATTATTATTCAATAATGGGTATAGTTAGTAATTTCAGAGAATTTTCCGCGCAATTCAAATACTGCATTGTCAAATATCGCACATTTAAAGAGAAAAGGGGGAAAAAGGGGAAGTTTTTGAGAATAGGGAGAAAAGAGGAATTTCGAGAGAGAAAAGGGGAAACTAAGCAAAAAAGGGGAAGACTGTGCAGCCTGATATATGTTATATTATGTAAACAACAAGTCGAGAACCCAGGCAGGCAGGCAGGCAGGCGGTGTCGTACTATGAGTTATTTATAGCCGATTATTATTGTGCAAACGTGCCTTTTACGTAACTACACAGGCACACACAAATAAAATGCAAGCTCATCGGTCACTCGCGATATGCATACTCTCTGCACTAAACTAAACTAAACTAAAACAAACTAAACAACTCAAGAACCAAAGAAATAGTAATAGTAAGCAGCTCCGCTCTCGCGGCCGTCCGGCGTGGCGCCTCAATTGCCGCCCCGTGTCTTCCTTCATTCCTTCATTCCTTCATTCCTCACTCTTCAAACCACCTTAATTCTCTTCTCACTTTACAATAATACATTCTACCAACATACATTTAATTTACACTCAATTATGAGATAAATGTGACACTCTTGCATAAATCGCCTGCACTATATTTTAATTCAAAATTAAAACTCACGGTCTCAGCGTCTCATCATTCACAAATTAAGAATTAATTTCTTTATATTGCACAATGGCTGAACATTATGTACTCAAAAACGTATTCTGAAGGTCAAAATTTCAAACATAAGAAATCACTGTTTTCAAGTCAGGTATGTACTCTGTATTTTATTTCGAAATCACTGTCCACTGACCAAGATTCTTCTTATACCGTCCGCATATTAGGCAAATTGTAGTTTACGATTTTTTCACTTCAGATATGTATACTTGAGTTGCAATTCATAAAATTTTTTAATTATATTCAAAGACAAATCTATTTCGAAATTACGATGAAAGTTTTTACCACTTTACAATATATCTTTTAAAATTTTTGTTTACAATATAGAGCTTGCAATTTCATATTGAAATTTAAGAATAAACAACAAAATGGAAGAACTTTTATTCACATATCTTAAAAAATTGAACAATTTATAATTGTATACTCTCAAAATTGAAGAATTTCCAATTGTTACTCTTCAAAATGGTAGAACTTTCAATTATTAATCTTTAAAATTGAAGAGTTTTTGATTTTGAAACTTAAACATCACGCAAATTTAATCATTACAATTCAAAATTCCGTAATTGTTACGCATACTTGTTTGATCTCAATGTTGCGCTGTGTAAAACCTTTAAATTCAAATGTTTTCAATTTCGAACATTTATAATTAAAAATTAAGCAAGTTTTAAATTCTACAATTACAAGTTCTGTAATTTTAATTATTTATATCTGAAATTTCTTTAATTTGAAAATTTTATGACAGAAAACTCTTCCCTTTTCGTCTTCAGAATTATAAAAGTTTCAGAATTTTAATTTATACCTCTCTAAAACTGAAAAGTTTTCAACAAGTATCATGTGATTAATCGAAGGGCTATTGAATTATTGATAAATACATTAAATGTAATTGTAAATCTGGAAGTTGAAATATTAAAAAAAAAGGTTCAATATTACATATGTTTAAAATGTGAATCTTGAAAATTGAATTTGCAACTCTGTATTTTCAAGAATTAAAGAATTTTTAATTCTAACAGTTGAAAATTTTAAAATGTTGAATAATTTTACATTTTTTTAATCAAAGAATTTTAATTTTGAAAATGTACAATTACGAATTATGCAAAGATTGAAGTATGACGATGAAAAATTCTGTAAATTTGACAATTTACATCCAAAATCTCTTGAATCTGAAAAACTTAGAATTGAAAACTAGACTTTAAACCATCGTAAATTCAGAATGTTTATTAAAACCTCTTTAAAACTGAGTTTTCAATGTTAAATCTTGAAAATTTAATTACTGCAAACGGAACAAAAGTTGCAGATTACTGAGTCGCTCAAAATTAAATTTGAAATTAAAATGATATGTAGCTATTTCAATATGGATTTTAACTTATGATCGTTAATCATATTTTATAGCACTATATAGTTCAAATGCAAGCACATCCATCACATCCAGAGGTCTCCGAAGCTAATTTTTTTTTAAATTGCTCATTTTAGATTCCGTTGTCAGTGGATTGTTTCACTCAAATTAAATACATCCACTGTTTCATTTTTAGTGCAATACATTACCCAGATTTCTGACAGAAATAAGAAAATAATATCTGAGAGTATCTCGAGCTCATTTTTGAAAAAATTGCTTACGTGAGACAATAATGAATCAAAGTCAAGAAAAAACATAATTGTTTCAGCAATTGGTTACTGTTTGTGACAATCTTGTCGCCTGAGAATACAATCTTTTTATTGGAGGAAATTTGGGGAATGAGGGCATGAAAATAAAAAATAAAAAAATTTGGATCACCCTACTCATCCAGTGTGTGGCGCGCGTGCGCGCGTTTGGGCGTGAACGTACGTGTCGAGCGTGAGGTATCAGTCAAAAAATCACATCTCAAACAAAACCTAAACACACTGACTACCAGATACCTCTGTCTCAGAGTGACACTTCAGAGTTTAGTACCTGCAATGTGCAAGAAAATACAATAAAAAAAAGAGGCCGTGGTTACGCGTATCGAAAATTCCGTACGGACAGTTGGATGTTTTCGGTACGTGTAGAACCTTCCGAAAACAATAGAGAAAATTAAAAAGTTCAAAGAAAGAAATGAAAAAGAGACGATGAAATAATGTACTGAATGCTGGCGCAAGCAGGCATGCAGGCAGGCAGGCAGGCCGGCCAGCCGCCGGCCGGTGTCTAATCTAATATCTAATGCTACAGCTGACTGACGTGACTCGAGGACACAGTTGTTGTTTTGAAATATCTGCCTCAGCCGCCGCGCCGCGCCGCCCAGTACCGAGCAGATAAATCACGCCGACAATCACACGCAACTGTCATTTGATTGCATAACTTTCCAAATAACGCAAGCTCCAACACTCTTGAAATTTACTACAGGTAACATACTACGAATCAACCAACCAACCAACCAACCAACCAACCACCTTACGCTTACGCTAGCACACGACATACATGCTAAATCTACCCGGCAAGAGACAAATTCAGAATCTGTATCTCAATCAATACAAGCACGCGCTTTTTCCGACAAATCAACTTTCAAGTCAAACAATCCTTTTCACCAAACCAAATAATTATTACCTCACTGGTAAAGATTCATTATTTTATTCAAATTCTACCGCTGAAAAGGAAGGGGAAAACGCGATAAACAAGTGAAAAATAATAATTACTTTAAGAAGAATACATAAAGGCAGATAATAAAAATTCAGAGAAAAGCAGTTAGTTCTCTGATTGTGCATTTTACCTGATGAAAAATCACAGGTATATTGAAAGGAAACCGTACTTGAAGGAACGACATTTTCTACTGGTAGATTTTTCAAGTAGAAACAGCGGAAAAGTACTGTATACTTTTATTTGTAGTGGAAACAGTGTTTGTGGACAAAATAAAATGGATAAAATGTATTTCGCTGAGTTTGAGGTGAAAACGAGGAAATGTCAGTTTTTCCGTCCGATCCGAACTGTTTAAATACTTGCATGGAAATTTCCGTAACACTGTCGAGTGCCCACTACACTACACTACAGTGTCTACTACTCAGTTGTCTGTCTATTCTTCTCTTCTGACCGGGATTCTACGCTCCTGGCCTGCCTCGAGCGATAAGCCAGTCGATTTTATTCCTCTCCACAAAGGCGTCACGTGTGTATGTGCAGGTGTGTGTGTGTGTGTGCGTACATGACATGTGGATAAAATTGGAGGAAATTCCTTGACAGGGCATGCAATTGACAATGAAAAATACGAAGAAAGCAGTCGAGAGAGAGAGAGAGAGAGAGAGAAAGAAGAGTGGCGAAATTTTTGCGTGGCGTCATCGTGAAATCTGAATTTCGATTAGGAAGCACCAAGAATGGCCAGGCCGAGAGGCACAAGAAAGAGGACGACGAGAAACACATGGCGATGGCGGCCGCTGCACAGAGTCGAGAGTGGACAGAGTGGTGAACAGTGTCGAGTCGATTCGACGAGGACGACACGTTTTGATAACTGACACCACACCACACCACACCCACACACACTCATCCAGGGTGGGCATTTGAGGTTTGAACCACTAATCAAAAACTACTCGAGGAGGAGATAGATTGTGCAGCAGAAACTAACCAACCAACTCACCTCGAAAAAAGATCCTCCTGCTCCTCGCACGTTTGGGCAATTTCCTCTAGCAAAATCCTGTCTTCACTGTTGAGCACTGACATATCTTGCCAATTGCACACCACCTATCCCGCGCACCAAATTTTCACGGTTCCAGCACCGGCACGGAAAATCCGGCCAGCTGAAACTCGCACGTCACTAAATTGCCGCAACAAATTGTCGGCGGCGTCGTCGTCGTCGTCGTAGTCGTAGTCGTAGCACACACTCACACAAATCAACACGGGTAAGAGGAAAAAGGGGAAGCTAGGCTAGGCTAGACTAGGGCTAGGCTCTCGAGAATGATGACTTTGTTGTCGACGGCGGCGGTATTGTCCTGCACGGGACAAGGCACGGGACAGCAGCAGCCACTCGCGGCGCGCACACAACGCCCGAACAACGCGATTTGTAAATGGCGGTCTTGGCGGGAAACAGCTGAGGACCCGCGAATCACTCCGCCACCGTCGCGCCGGTCGAGTCGAGTCGAGCGAACAGACTCGGCACTACTAGGGTGCAACACGGGGCGCTCGCTTCTTCCCTCCCTTCTTCCTTCCTTCCTACAACTCCACTACCTCTCTCTCTCTCTCCCTCTTTCTCTCTCTCGAATCTCGATACGCCAGTGACATCGGGCGGACACTTTTCCTTTCTCTATAGTCTATTCTATTCCATCTCGGCACTGTAATCTGTAATCTCTACCTGTAATACTGTCAGACAACAATCAGCAAAATCGGGGACTTTTTGAAGAAAAAAAAAAACTGCAAAAGTCAGGGTTTTTCTGCAAGAAGCAATTCGAGTAAATATCAAAAATAATCAGGGTTCAGCACTGCACTGTGTGGTCGTTCAAAAATTACAGCACACCTTCACCTTCAGGACGAGGGGTTTAACGCAGAATGTGACATCACACATGGAAAATACAATTGTGAACAAAAATGTGTGCAAATGCTTGAAAAAATGAACACTGGTGATTTGATTTTACAAGTACGTAAATCATCTAAAAACACGTACACTTCACACTATTTCTCCTATGCCCTCTTTACGCCTGTTTTGAGAAATCCCTCTTTTCCCCCCGTTTACAAAAAATAACTTCTGCTTTACCCTTTTCTCCTTTTTCACTTAATAGCGAACTAAATTAATAGAAACCAAAAAAGAAATCCAACTATTTCTCGTCGAAAATTCATTCTTTTTAAATGAAAATTTTACTATTGCATTTTTGGTTTAGGATTCAGCTCTTCGTTAGCAATTCTACTACTTCGTTCAACATCGAACTATTTGATTAAAAATTACTTTTTTCTTGATTGAAAATTAATGTTCTCAGCTGCCAAATGAACTATTCTGTTCTTGGGTGGAACATTATTATTTTCACTTTCACTTCATTTTCAAGTATTAAATTTTTCATTAAAAATTCATATTTTTTGGCTATATATATATATATATATATTTATATCGTTGTAAAGTCATATTTTTTGGCACAAAAATTATTAATCTTCCTAATTAAAATTTAACTGCTCCGTTGAAAGTTTCTTTTATTTATTTAAAAATTAATGTTCTCCATTGGCAATTTAACTGTTCCATTATTGGTTCAAACTTGATCGTTTTGGTTAAGAATTCAACAAATTGCTGGAAAATTTGTGCAGTTCCTAATTCGTCTTTTTGGACAAAAAATTAACATTCTTGATTGAAAAACAATTGTTGTAACTGTCAACATAAATGCTCCATTTTTTGTTAAAAGTTGACCGTTTTTAATTTAAAATTCAACTATTTGATTGAAATTTAACTTTTTGGTTGAAAATTCATTACTTCGGGATCAAAGTTCAATATTATTGTAGAAAATTCGTCATATTTGCTTTAAAGTTCAACTTTTTTGTTGAAATTCCATCATTTTGAATTGAAAACTCTGTTATTTTCGTAAAAATTCAACTATTTACTTAAAAATTAACTTTTTCGTTAAATATTACATTTTTTGTTTCGATAATTCATAATTTTTATAGAAACTTGGTCTTTGTTGGTTAAAAGCAAGGACGGTACAAAATTAGATAGCCAACAAAATCGAAATGTTCAAAAAAGCGAAAAAACTTGTGTAAAATCTGACTCACCATTTTAAAAAGATGAGACAAAAGTCTATTCTCAAGCGAAAGTGTTGCCTAATTCAGACCAAAAAAGGTTCATCAAAAAGCGTTATCCATTTTGGAGGAAATAGACGTGCAAGTTGTAATCTCAAAGTAGTAACACTGACCACAAACTCGAGCAGACTCAGCTGCGGAATGCGGTAAAAAATATAATCTTCTGTTCAAATAAAAAACAAATACTTACTCCCGAAATATATAGATATAATTTTTTAGAGTTACAGCAGTTGAAAATTTCTAAATTTTCAAGATAATTGAATAACAGTGAATGCTTCTACTTTGAAATGATGTAATTTTGAATGCTTACTTTGGAATAGTTTAATTTTCAACATTTATACTTGAAAATTCTTCTATTTTTCAGATTTCCACTTGAAAACTCTTGATTTTATAGGAGGAGAAATTGAAAACTCTTTTAATTTTAAAGACGAATAAAAAAAATATTCTAATTTTGAGGATTTTCAAGATTAAAAGAAAGTTGTCAATTCTAAATCTTGCATACTGAGGAGATTTCAAATATAAATTGACAAAATTACACAAATATCGGTAGTAAAACTTAAAACTTGAATAATTTTTTTATTAATAAATTTTCAACTTTAGAAACTTCTTAGTTTCAAAGATGAATTCAAAAGAATTATGAAATTTGGTTGATTTTACAGGTACATACTTGATGATTCTAAATCTTCCAAATTGAAGAAATTTAAAATACATATTGTCAAAATTACAGAATTTTGAATTGAAAGACTTAAAACATATGAAAAAGTTTTAATCGTAAATTTACCAAATTCAATACTCTCTAATTTTGAAGATTTACAATTCAAAATTCTACAATATTTCCCAAGTTACAATTGAAAATAGTTAGACGATATCTTTGCTGTTTTTTCGAAAGATATCGTTATTAATTGACCCAAGTATCAAGACTTTAAAAAAGATTTTCAATCGGCGTTAGGGTCAATAGTATTTATTTTTGTTCTGCAATAAATTAAAAAAATATATATAATTTTTCTTTTTAAATTAAAATAAAAATTTTAGATTTTTTTTTTATGTTTCGTCCTGGACCGACTCACCGGACTCTTCAGTAAGACTATGTCAATCAGTCCTGCCTCAGACAATACCTTTTATAATGTATGCATTTAACGGTTTAAATTACCTAATTTAATAATTTCATGATTTTTGATTTTTTACTTCAGTTTTGGTCCATATCCGTGGCCGGAATAGTATTATTAAAAATTTATTTGTGGTTTAAAAAATGAAATTAATTAAGTTTCAACCCCTATCCGCAGCTGAAATGTATTATATTATTAACTGCAAAATTTACAAGCAAACATAGTGATTTTGGAAAAATACACATCATAATTAGTTTAGGTAATTTAAACCGTTAAATGCATAAATTGTAAAAGGTATTGTCTGAGGCAGAACTGATTCACATAGCCTTACTGAAGAGTCCGGTGAGTCAGTCCAGGACGAAACATAAAAAAAATCAAAAAATTTTATTTTAATTTGAAAAGAAAAATGATATAATTCTTTAAAATGGATTGCAGAACAAAAATAAATACTATCGACCCTAATACCAATTGAAAATCTTCTTTACAGACAATTGAAAATTCTTGAATTTTAAAAATAAATGAAGAATAATGAATTTTTATAGTTTGAAATTATTGAAATGATTTTTTTGGAAAGTTCAATTTTGAATAGATTTAGAATTGAAAAATTTTCATGATTTAGCTTGAAATTTATTCAATTTTCAAGATTTGCGATTCAAAGTTATTTAACGTTTCTGTGTATAAAAAAGGAATTTTGCAGAAAATTCAGATACTTCAATCAGTTACTGCAAATGTAACAATATACTATCTTCCATGCGGCTGTAATTAGTTTCTTCTTTAAAGGAACTTATTCCCCAATACTGCATCTGACTTTAAATGATCCTAAAGTCGGATAAAAATTATTGTTATGTCGATCTAACGTGATGAGAATTTGATATTCCAGTGCAAACCAAAAAATTTTCATTTGGTCGAAACAATTCCGATTGAAAAGAGAATTTCATAAGATATGAAACTGACGATTTACACATATTATTATTATTATTATTATTATTATCATTATTATTATATCATTAAGCCGTTTCCCTTTCGGGGTAGGCGTGAATTGCTCGGTTGGAAAGTAGTGATGCAATATGACACTAAATTTCAACTTTCTCGAGGACCTTCTAGAACTTATCCTACTTTAAGAGATTTACAATTTCTAACAAAACATATTGTTACGCCGTAACAGCAGATCTAATTTTATTTTGACTTACAAAATATCCTAAACGGCTTATATGAAAAGATTATCATTATATACAAAAAATTAGAATCGTAAAATGAGAGCGTACTTCCTAGTCTTGACAATCATTATTTTTAAACCTATTGTAATTGACATGAAAAGAAAAAAGAGTTTCGCATTGGTCATAAATACTTTTCTTTTATTCAATTAGAAATCAACTTATTTCAGCTTTTTGATTTTCACACATATACTACAATATAGAACAGAAAAGCCTACTAAGCTTCAACTAAAGAATTTGAACCAAAAATTGCTTTTTTTTAATAGACGTCTAAATTAAAATTTTTGTTCTAAATTTGGAAAAATACGTGTCATCTAATTTCCTCTCAAATATATTTCACCGCTGAACGATTCTGTGACTTGAAGGATGGAACCGGCATGATTTGAAATGGATTCAATCAAAAAATTGGAATTGGCAAATTAGAGAAAAAGGAAATGTATACTTTGAAAATCTGAAAAACATATTTTCCTTGCTCTTTCTTTTTCTTTAACTGAACGAGAACATTGAACGCGCTACAAGAATATAACCAAATATTATTCAAATAAATAACAACCTGAATTCCATTTGCTAATTAATTCATCTATAATAATAATAAGGTGTGTGCGTGGCTTCCTAATGTTGTGCTTGAGTTCGTTCATCTTGAAGTTTCCGTGTTTCTACTGGTTATTGAATTATTTAGTTTTACTAATTCATTATTACTTGGTGATGAAATTTGTAGTTAAAATATGTTACTTTCGATTCCTATTGAGCCAGTACGTTTAAAATCTCCCATCCGTCAAAAAAGTAACTACGTAGAATCTAAAGAAGCCCTGCACCAAGAAAACAATATTTAAGGGAAAAGCTCTTGATTTTCAGACTGTTTTAGACGAAATTCGCATTTTTTCTCAGCCATATATTCGAATTTTTCTCAAACATCCCCTGCTGATCGTAGGATGTTGCAAATCTCCTACCTGCCAACAAAGTTATTATCTGGAATCCCAAGAAGATCTTTACGAAGAAGATACATAACTAATGATCTATAGGTAACCCGAAGTAAAATATTTTCTGTGAATCGCATTATGTTGGAATCGCTAACAAAGTAACCAAGTGTAATCTACAGAAACCTTTTACGAAGAAAAAATAATCGAGGAAAAAGTTTTACAGATTATAGGCCACCCTAATTATTATTAATCATTCATGATTAATTTCTAGTTGGAAAACAACACTGAGATTCTAAATTTTTACATTGTATGGCAACTCTAACTTATAATAATTCAATGAAGCAGATATCTAGAAACACAGAATAAGTTCTATGAAAAATAGTCTGAAACACTATTTAGTCAAAATTGTTTAGTAAGACCTGAAAACCCTAATATTCATGAACCAAAGCTTAAGAAAATTTTGTACAAGTATGTCAACTTTGTCATTGAGAAGATTTTTTGCAATCATTCAAGATCACACTAAATCCCCAGCTGTCAATATTTATATAGCATTAACGCTGAATTAAAAAGTCCAAAACTCTAGAATTCAATTTTGATGAAGTTTGTCCTTTATAACGGTATATTTTTGCTTTAAAAGCTTTGCAGAGGAAAATCTATTAAAAATTTGAATACTCTTTCTGCTGTAAAATATTCGGACTTGTAGTTATATTTTAAAAGCACGCCATTTAAATATGTTTTCAATGTTAATCTGCTTGAATTTAAAACGCTTTTAATCCGAGTCTGTAATTATTTAACATTGAATTTCTTGTGAGCTCAAAAGATACGGTGCATTTCTATTTTTAAAACATTCCAATTTTGCCATAAAGGTGTACCAAAATATTTCAGATTGACTATAATGATAAGGAATAAAAAAAATAACTTATTTTTGTGTAATAAAAGGAAACGAGAATCTCAAAAATTATTAACTGAAAGAAAAGCAATAATTACATAAACAAAATGTACTTTAAAATTATTCTAAATACCAAAGAAAGAGTTAAATCCAACTATGATTTCCATAATAATATAATAATTCTTTAAATTTTGTATATCCTTTCTTTGAAAAACTTAAATTCTCTAGCTAACCTATAATTTTCATTTTTTCATGACCCGCATCCCCCTTTTATTTAACCTTATCTTATAAATAAAAACAATAAATTACTCTCTAGCATCGCCCGCACTTTTTCACCTCGCTCGATTGCATTTTACCGGTTTGGAACAACGGTAACGAAGGTTGAGTGATGGCCCAAAAGCTCTCAAAATCGCTTTATTAGTCGGAAATTCGAGCGAGTGGCACCACTTTTCCGAATTTACAGTGGGCACTCACTCTCGTAACATTATGTGAGAAATGGCTTAGTCGGATCAATTGAAAAACGCTGGACGAAACGGCGTAGCGAGCGATTCGATCTACTCCCGAATTCCTGATTTATTATCGATGCGCGAGTGATCTCGCGCGCGATTTGGTGGCGAATAAATGCGCAATCGTGCGACAATCGAATCGTTAGTCGTGCTGTTAATGAACACCAACTGACAATGCTCGTATTTTATTTAATAGGTGAAACGGGTGGGCTCGAATTGTGTTTGTAACAAACAACAGCGGCTGGCATGAACGGCGCTTGGTAATGTAGGATCGGATTATTGGATCCTAGGCCGCGGCTGGATGAATATAAAACACGCGCATCTGTAATTAATTAAGTGACTGATGGTTTCTGCTCTCTCGTCGTTTAATGAGGAAATTTTACTACTTCTCAAGATGGAAGCAATACAAATGAGTGTTGCATTTTTGTATTAAATAGTTAATCATTTACCATTCAATTTTCCTGGTACACTCTCTTAACCCTTTATGATCCACTGGGAACTTTAGTTCCCAAAAACGCGTTCAAAAATCTATAACTTTGCGAAAAATTAATATATTTTTGATATATTTGCAGCATAGGCAAGAGAATTATTTCTTTTATTTGTAAAAAATTTGAAACACTATAAATGTTGTTGCATTTATTGACTGTGACGTCATAAAGCACTGTGTGTTTCAGGTCATTTTTGCAGTAATATCACGCACTTTCGAAATAAATAACTATTACGCACCTAAACAAAGTACAAAATACACTATGTTCACTTTCGTGATTATTTTTACTTTTAGTGAATATTTGGAACATCATGACACTCTAAAAATACAAAATGGCTGATCCAATATGGCGGACCAGTTTTCAAAAAATTAATGGATTTTCATGAAACTTGGCATCTGGGGGTTTTTGGGGTCTGTGAATACGAATCTGAAGTCAGGCTTTAAAAATTCAAAATTTCGGATTCACCATGATGAACAAATTTTGAAAAAGTTCTTGGATTTTCATAAAACTTGTCACTCAGGGTTTTTTTTATCGCTGATTACGAACCTGGAGCCCGATTTGCAAAATTAAAAATGGCGGATCCAATGTGGTGGACGAGTTTTCAAAAAATTAATTGATTTCAATGAAACTTGGCATCTGGGGGTTTTTGGAGTCTCTGATTACAAATCTGAAGTCAGACTTTAAAAATTTTAAATCGCGGATTCAACATGTTGAACAAATTTTGAAAAAGATGTTGGATTTGCGATATTCGAAATAGCGGATCCAATATGGCGGACGAGTTTTCAAAAAATTAAATGATTTTAATGGAACTTTGAATCTGGGGGTTTTTGTGGTCTCTGATAACGAACCTGAAGTCAGATTTTATAAATTCAAAATGATGGATTCAACATGGTGGATAAATTTTGGAAAATTTGTTGGATTTTCATGAAACTTGGCATCTGAGAGTTTTTGGGGTTGTTAATTTTAAAAGTTACGTTAACATACAAAATTTCGATTTCAATATGGCTGTGAAAAACGTAGTTTAGTATAGAAGTTGCGTCTTTGATAATTCACCAGTTTCGTTCATTATTTCTTACCCGTAGAATTAATTTGTTTTTAGGACGTGAACAGCCACTTTGAATTATCATCAGTCTTCTGTTTTTTATTTGTTGCCCTTCATGTAAATGTACGGTGAATATAAAAATATTGTTTTTGACTCTGACCGTCCTTTCGCTCTTCATTTGTTTCATCATGGTCTGGTCAGTGACGGCTAGCAGTAGCCCATGGTGCTTGGATCCAATTCCGCCGCAGATTATTATCAGAACCCCCAAAAACCCCATAGATGCCAAGTTTCATGAAAATCCATTAACTTTTTGAATACTCTACCACCATATTGGATCCGCCATTTTGGATTTTGCAAATCGGGCTCAGTCTTCGTAATCAGCAACCCCGAAAACCCCAGAGTGACCAGTTTTATTCTAATTTATTCAATACGTCGTTCAAAAATGAATTCTTTCATAAAAAAGAGAGATTTTCAAAATTTGTTTATTTATGACTGACTATTTATAAATTTACGCTATGCATTCGTCATCATTTTTTTACATTCTACAATGCTTCGAATACGATATCAATAAGACTTTTTTAATATTACTTCAAAAACATTGAATCTAGAGAAAAAAGTTGTAAATAAACAAGGTGGTAATCTGTGTGACCACTATGCGGCGAAGGGTTAACAGGTTATTCACAATCAGGGGTGGATTTTTGCATTTGACTGTGGCTCTAGAGGGCTGGTGCAGTTGACCAAATCCTCAGAATAGATCCAAGTCATTTTATACATTTTGGTTTGTTTATTAGATCAAATCAAAAGTCATGAAAACTTGCAAAACGAATTCCCGACATTTTTAGGGGTATTTGTTACACGTAGGTGTAGTTTTGCATCGATAAAAAGCTATGACAATTTTTTTATCATTAATGACCCTCTCTGAATTAATTGCAACTGATTTTGTGAATGAACAGTTTGTAAAAAAAAACTCGGGTCATAAAGGGTTAAAATGAACCAGTAAAATCTCACTGATTTCTAGTGAAATCTCACTGGTTAAAACAGTCAGAAGTCTGACACTGGCAAACAGTGAGATTTCACTGGTTCACTCAGTGAAATCCCGTTACTGGATTAATCATTGAGGTTCACTGGTTCACTCAGTATCAGTCGTATGCGTTATCGTCCGTCAGCTAGTTACGTATGACACGTATAATTAATTACTTTTGTGCTAACCTTGGCATTAATTTTCTAAAACAGCACCTACAATTGACATCAATAGATGAGAGCCAGGCTGTAATATAATAGGATATATTTCGCCGGGTTGCGTCGCTCAAAGTCAACCTCATGGGCCAGGGGCTACCCCACTTTCAAGCGGGAGGTATTATATCGCTTGCTTATTGCAGCCAGGACCCAAATATTTCCAACATAAACACTAGTACGCAATAAAGTTTATTTTCAACAGTAATAAGCAACACGTGAACTCGAAAAATGGGGCGCGGCGCCGGCATACACGGACGAGACGACTGGAGGTTGATGTCTTGGCCGCGTGAAGCGCTATCACTGCTTGAATATATCATTTGATGCACAACATAATGTGATCGCCAATTTCTTCAGCAATTCTTATTTCCTCAAAGGCGCCATTTAAAACTGCATACAAGCAGAATATTTCAACAGACTTCACAGCCCAAAATGGGAAATAGCGTGGTTTTTCACGGAAATAAGGAATAATAGAGGAACACATTCCCTTAAATTAAATTGATACATAGGTACTGCAACAAACAAACAAATTAATTCCAGATCAAACAGTTGCATTTTTAATTAATAGTTGAATTTTTTAGCAAAGATACGAATTTTCAACAAAATTGTTCTACTTTTAACCACATTAGTTTAATTTTCAAACTGCAATGATACAATTTCCACCAAATAGTTGAATTTTCAAAAAAATAATAATCATCAACCAAGAAGGTGCACTTGCAATCAGGTAGCTGAACTTTTAATAAAAAAAGACGAATTTTCAATGAAATAGTTTCAGTTTCAACCAAATAGTTGAATTTTTAACTTGATTTTAATTGCAAATCGAAAGAAATCGAATTAAGCACAAAAAGATGAATTTACAACAGAATAGTTTAATCTTCATCCAGAAGAGATTATTTTTTAGCCAAACAGCTGCAATTTTGGCCGAAAACGATCAAATGTCTACCAGAAGAGACAAATTTTCAATCAAGAAAGATTTTTCATTCAAGAGAGAAAAAAAAGTCAACCAAATTGTTGAATTTTCAAGCCAAAAACGCGAATTCTCTACAATAAATTTGAATTATTTATCCAAATATATGAATTTAAATTCAATAAATTAAATGAATTTTTGAATAAAACAGTTCAATTTTCAACCCTGAAATACGAATTTTCAACAAAAAGTTCATTTTCAACCATATCATTGAATTTTAAAATAAAAACGATTAATTTTCAACCAATAATGGAATAGTTAAATTTGTAGATCACAAAATTGATTTTCAACCACAAAAAAAAACTAATTTTCAACAAAATAGTCAAGTTTCCAACCAAAGAGATGAATCTTCAGCTAATGAAATGAACTTCTAATAAAATGGCTTAACTCTTAACCAACTTGTTGAATTTTCAATCAAGAGGATTTATTTTCTAGAAAAAAAGACGAATTTACAACAAAATACATACATTTTCAACCAAATAGTTAAATAATTATCAACAACAAAAAAATCAATTTTCAACCAAAAATTAAATAATTGAATTTTCAGGTAAAAAAATTACTCTTCAACAAAAACAACAAATTTTCAATAACGTTGTTCAATCTTTAACCAATGAAATCAATTTTTCACAAAGTAGTTCAACTTTCAACAAAGTAGTTCGTGAATTTTCAACCAAAAAATGTGAATTCTGAATGAAAAATTTAATAGCTGAATTTTCAACTTACGCAAATGAGATGAATTCTTAAACAAAAATATAACTCTTCAAATTTGAATCAGTTAAAATTGTTAATAATTTAAGTCAGTCACTGAATTCTAGATATTAAGAAGAATTAACCTTCAACCAAAAATAGTTGGATTTTCTTATTGGGTTCTATTAATTCAGTTCCCAGTTGAGCGAAAAAAAAAACGAGAAAAAGGGGAAGTGTCTTGAAAACAGGGGAAAAAATCGGAGTTCTCCAAAACAGAAGAAATAAGAGGAATAGGAGAAGAAAGAGTGTATTTCAAAAAAATTTTATTCACAATGCCCTAATTGAATTGCATTGTGCAATTTACAAAGGAACTTTTGTTGCCAAACGAAAATGAATCCCGACTGCCAAAAATGTACAAACACTGACTACAAAAAAAACAAAGTAGGGTAGAGCGGGGTCAAAATTCAGCGGAGAAAAACTGCCACATACGATAACACAAAAAACAAATAATTTATTACTCGATCTTACATTTTTCGTCGATCGGTCAAATCACCATAAACTCCTGATAGCCGCTGGTAGCCACTAAAAGTTGTTTTTGAGATCGTGGCTGTAAGGTCAAGTTTTATTTTCTGCATAAAGTAGTTCTATCACTACCGTTTCTTTTTGGTACCAACACTTATTCTTCCGTGACATTGTCATGAAGTAGGTGTAATTTGATGCGTAGTTATGTATTCTTGTATTGCAGGTAGCTTACTGTTCAAAATATTTTGTATTGTTTCAGAAACGTTGATTGTAAATAATGGGAATGTGTGGGGTAAAAAGTGTTAAGTTTCTACCCCAGAGTTTGATTTACATTAGGCTATTTTGCAATCACTAGCTGTGGAGCTTCTTCTGAAAGCATCCTAGGCAAGTAATGGATCTAGTGTCACATATGCAAAAACTGGGCTCATGAAAAGTGTGTTGTGAACTAGCAATCGAAAATTTTCGTCTGTATTAATTTCGAAAGTGACGACGAATAAGTCTCTAAGCATATCAGTTGTCTAAACATTTATTTATTGTGTTGCTATGTACTGTGAGATCCTTCTGCGCAATTAAAATTTTTTAAATTTCGTTTTATTTATGTTGGTACTTTTTACCCCATCGCTATGAAATTTTTACCCCGCGTGTGAGACAAGAAGTACCACTAGACAAAGTTTGGGAAAGAAATATAACATGATAGATGGAATGCATATAAATTTCTTATGATTATGATTTGGAACTTTAATGTCTTACATATATTATATTAGCCCCGCCTTCTCCTACGGCCAGTTTTGTGTGAATCTAACTAACCATGTGTAGGTTTCTAGTGCTGGTTTATTAGAATGGTTTTATTAGAATGGGTTTGCAAATGTGCAACGAGCTGTCGTTGTACGGCCTTCTGCCTTTGAGTCAATAAATTCAGATTTGCCTGGCTACACCGTTACTCAATGCGTAAACGCATTCATACGGCGAGCATAGGCCCGTAATCGCGCGTATACGCGCAGACCAGTTCCCTTTACAGCATTCTATTCGCTTCTATTTGGTGCTGGCCACTGGTAACATTAACAGAGAGAGAATAGCATTATTGCAACGCCATCCCCTTCCTCGAACCCTTGCTCTACTCTTCCCCACTTTAACTCCATGATACTCGTTCACTGACTACCCCTTCCTCGCTCTTTGCCCTTTGCCCTTTTCGAGCCCAAAACAGACCAGCAGCACCAGCCTATGCATCAGAAACAAGGCCTGGTTCCAGTTCGAACCAATAAGGCCATTTTTCTCTGGTATAATCCAACCGAGCGACCGGTAAACGGCATATAAATCGCTAGCGAGCACAGTATGATATACAGTATACACCGCTGACTGGAATATTAAAGGATTATTTTCGAATAGGGAGGACTAGGGGTGAGACTTTCGCAAGGCTTTAGGCGAGAGGAGACCAATTGTTAGCAATAGGGTGTCTTTGCATTGTTACCAAATTGGATAAGTTGATACTGAATTCACGGAGTTCGAGGCATAGTAAGTGCAAAGAGAGAGGAGAAAGTTTGGTGAAAATAACGAAGTTTAGTATTTGAAGGAGTTGCAAATTGCATTATATTGATAGAGATCATTACACATTAATTTTGTTTAGGTTCTAAATCAATTTTATGATAATTTAAAATTGCATAGCACTTCCCTTAGCCCATTTGTTTAAATAAATGCGGAGAAAAAAGGGTCTGCAAATCTTACAGAATGGTGAGAGCATGCGTTTTTCTATAATATTTACAGCGAATTCTGTAAGATTTAAGGAATTCTCTGTTTGACTTTCGGAAAATTCTTGTATAATTTACAGAAAAATCTTGTGTGACATATCACAAAAATTCGAATAATTTCATGAAAACTATCGTAGAAAAAAAATAAAGTACATAAAAATAAAATTTAAAAATATAGTGAAAAGCTTAAGAAAAAAAATAGTAAAACAAACTAAAGTCAAATTTTCAGTATTCGGTTGAATGAAAATCAAGTTTTGAGTATATATCAATACTACCAAATCTTTTCGGAATTCTTAGAAAATGACGTAAATTGTTTCTATCAAAGTTCTATAGAATTTTCTATAGAATGTTTGCAGAAGAATCATTGAATTTCCTTACAAGTTTTAGTAAATTTTACATTGGAGTTTATAAAATGTCAATACAATATCTATACAAAAAAGTATTTCAATAAAAATTCATAAAATTTGTATTAAACTTCTGCCAAAGTTCGACTATTATTTCTGTGGAGATTCTTTGGTAATTCATCTTAAATTTTCGCAGAATCTCTTAAATTTTTTGGAAAATTTTACTTCTACATTGATAGAGTTTTCATGAAAATTTTACGAGATCTCTTCCATCGAAGTTCCAAGTAGAGAAAATACGATTTTTTGGCATTACAGAAAAAATCTATAAAATTAATTCAGTATTATATATAAATTTCACTATGATTCGTTGGGAATAATTTGGGAGCAGTTCCAGAAATCTCCCATTTTTGTACTTATCAAATTGAATGTACTATTTAACATAAAACCAATTCCACTTCAAATCGGGCAGAGCGGTCCAACTTAGGTTGTCAGAATGATCTGATATTTGGATATATCATTCTATGATGAAAATTAGGGAAAAAGTATTTTGCAGTTTGATCAACATTAATTTTTGTTTGTTACAATCATTCGAAGATTACCTACCAACCCTAAAAAATTGACAGCATTTTTTTCAGAATGCAGCATTTTTCAAACGAGCGTAGATACTTTTAATTTTTTATTTCTTGAGAAATACATGGTATATTTACTACTTTATCTCTTAAGTTTCGTTCTTGGTAAACCACTGCTTCACATTGAAGAAAATTATTTTTGAAAATTCTAATTTTCGAATTTTTCTCGGAGACAATGAAAGGTACAAAAACATCACATAAACGTTCACAGATCTCAAAAAGTTCTACAAAAAATACCTCTTGCTCTTTTGTGATATCTTAGATCGTTTACGAGACAAAAATATATTTAAAAAAAAACATTGTCCTGGCCTCAAAAACGGTTTATCCCGCATAAAACTGATATGATGCCTTTTTTGTCTGAGCAGTAACTTTTCAAAATTATTTGAACAAATAAAAAGGTGGTTCTTTTATAGAAATCTTCTTTTCATGTTTTTGGAATTCCATGGTAAAAATTTTTTTAATACATTCAGCATTTGATTGTTTCTCTTAACATATTGCAAGATATGACAAAAAAGAAAGAGGTATTTTTGTAGAACTATTCTAGATGTGTGAACTTTTATTTGCATATCTTTTTGTATCCTTCGTAATTTTCAAAAAAATTACAAAAATTCGATTAAAAAAAAAAATGTATTCAATGTGAAGTAGTGGTTTACCAAGAATGAAACTTAAAAGACATGTAGCAAATATTATCATCTATTTCTTTTAAAAAATTAGGTGTGCTTTCGGAGAAAATCCACTTTCAAGAATTTTATGAAAACAGCCGCCATATTACCATTTTTTTAAACTTTGGGATCAATTGAAATTCTAATAAATCCCACGTTGAATAAACCGAATAACTAACGAATACTCATCGTCAAACGGGGTATTTTCGGACATGTGGGGCAAACTCGGACATTCCCAAATTGACAGTTCAAATTATTTGAGGGGATTTCAAGGAGAATCATGTCACATGTCAGAAATTATCCAGCTGATGCAACGGTGCGCTCGTTCGGAAATACGCATTTTGAAAAAATTTCTATCAATTTTTGAAAACTCGCAAGTAATCTTGAAATAATTTTTGAAAATAACAAAAAATGTTGTGGACAACCTATGAATTACGCTACCTTTCTTTTTTAACTCCAGAATGATATATTCAAATAAAAGATAAATAAAAAGATAACTGAATTTCGGAAACCCCTTTAGAAATAATGGAAGCATACTTGCTATTGAAAGAAACTTATTAAAGAAAATATTGAAGGGAAAGTAAAGCCCCATAAGCATTATTAATTTTACTACAACTTTCCAACTAGAATTGATGACAATATTACTACGTCGAGTTTTATCTCGAGATAATTCACCAGGGTTGTTAGAGTGTGAATAAACGTCGAGTTGAGTCTTAATAAACCATCTCTATAAATTCTCATTTGGAGGTTGGATGGTGATTTAATTTTCAAGAATAGTTCAGAATGAAATTGCAATACTACCTTCCGAATCGTACGCATGAAAGTGTATAGAAGAGGAAAACCATAAATAGAGGACTCGAAGATCTGCCTGAGCTTGCGGTCTCGTAATGTTGTTTCAAGCACCGTACTGTGATAAATAATCATCAACCAAAGTTTACCGGCTTCCCAAACCTCATGACCAACATTCTCCAGCTTTAGCTTAACCAATTCCTTATCCGCTTTACCTAAATAATTGCTTGTAAATTTGAGTATAATAATAATTATTATTTATCATTACCTCATATAGATTCCCTTCTGAAAAATTTTCAGCCTACCCTTTTTTCGCTAATTAACATCGATACCCTATCAATTCCGCGTGCATGTAAATTCACAAGCTGTCTCTTTCGATAACGCAAAAGTTGCGCGCGTGTATGTAAGCCCGTAAATATGAAAAATATGCGGCAATTAGAGCACGAGACTTCCTCCGATGGCCTAGGCTACGATCACCTACCATTAGTAATAGCGCCACCTCGAATTAAAATCGATTTTCATTCTGCTCAATTTATGATATGAATATTGCACATTAATCTGCCTTATAAATTTTTAAGTGCGGTTGGCCATTGTCCCCGGCTCTTTCTCTAGTTCCCTGCTACGAAAGCCGACGTTTTCTCGATTACGAATATTAGCGAGAGAACATGAGCAGCTGGCTCTTCCGCTTACTTTAACTCTAACATTTTTTCTGCTATTACAGCCATAGGTGGATCGTATCTTCGTATTAAGTAGAAAATTGAACGTTACAATTTTTAATTTTTGGTATTTTCGTTTTTTGTTCGTTTTATTACATTTAATTGAGAGTACTATATTTTTTCATTTTCCTTGGAGCTCTGATTTACAACAAATAATACAACAATTACCCTCCTAAAAGAGCCAAATATTTGATAGCTAAATTTTCTTAATATATAAATATAATAAGCTCTATTTTTGAGAACATCGGTTGGGTTGTCTTTAGTCATGCAATTCCCTACATCGTTGAAAATTTCTCGCCCTGTAACCTTCAATCTGAAGCAAAAAATTCTTTTACGACGAATATATCACAGGAACACTGAGCAATAAAGTGCAGCCGGTATAAAAGCATTTGTTCGGGGAAAGTGTGAAAATCCGAGCAGGAAACTAAGCTTTGAAAGTTGCCTAGTGTAGCTACCGGAGTAAGGGTTGACTAGAAAAAGTGGCTCTTTCGCATTCGCAGGTTCAGTGAAGCGACGTCGATAAAAGCTATAAAAAGCTCTCGATTTCCGTACGCTCAGCAATCGCTCACCTCTTGATGCGCGAGTATTCGCATTCGTGGCACTTCGAATTCTGTAGTGCTTCGCAAGTAAAGTCGTGTAGAATGGACAAATGAAAGCGTATAGATTTTCATTATTGAGAGGCTGCATGGACTGGCCGAAGCTGCAGTTCGGGCTGGTAACGTTGCACAGTGGACTCGTCCCTCACACCGTGGAATCTGCAATAACAACGCTCGTTCTCTGTACAATCTCTCTTCATCTCTCTGTACATAGACCCCCTCCCCCCCTCTCTCCCTCTCTCTCTCTCTCTTTCTCTCTCTCTCTCTTTCACACGTCATTTTTGGTATACAAAAAATATTATTAGATAGTTTTGTAAACTTAACCCACATGTAGGATCCGTGAGCTACGACCGCAATTGTTCTCGGAACAATCGACTTCGATGAAACTGGACCTATATGTCAGTCTAAACTTAAACCAGTAATTAGTCTTTCCTCTTAAGATCCATACACTTAAAAATTGCTTTTGTCACGATTTGCACAATTCTCTTTAAGAATGGTCGCTATCCGCCAGAATATTACATTTTTTTATTAAAAATCTTGAAAGACACTTTCTATAGGATATTCAATTCCTTATCAGATGAATTCTAATTTAAATGATCATCAAATCTACGATAGCTATAATTGTTACAGAAAATACAACGAATAGATTATTTTCATTAGGTACAGACTATAGTGCAATATTTAATTTCTCCATTCGAACATCCGATAGTTGTGTTCGCTTGGATTACTAAGGTATTATAGCGCTCGGCCAGCATGTGGCTTTAGAATATGCTCCATTGGTTAATTTCTTCAAATGAAGTTATAAAACAAAAGAAAACCTTAGGTATAGTGACTCAACCACTAAACGGTTTGGCCACTTAGAAAATAAATACTTAGCTTCAGCTAATTAGTTTCGAAACAGAATGTCAGGTCTAACGCATAAAATAAAATGAGATTTAGGAAACCAAACCAAAATTACCAGGTATTTTCTAAGTCATAATGCCTTATTTTTAGAGCTGTATAAAATGCAGAATAACGGATGTTACGTGAAATTTTTCAATTTTAAACAAAATTCAGACCAAACTAAAAAAAATTGTTTTCTGATAAAGGAATTGATTTAAAGAAGCTAAACAAAAATTCTTCAAAATCCTAATCCATAGATAATATGAAAATTATTGGACACAAATATTTGACTAAAAAACAAATTTGGTATTTCATATTACAAAATCACATAGTTACCAGGATTTTAAACCTATCATCGGACATTCCACTGGATCATTAAATACGACCTTTAGGATCTTTTATACTGCTCGGTACTTAATACAATACAAATTTAACTTCAGTCACTTATTACAAAATCAGAAGACCTCATTTATAGCTTCCATCAGCTTATCCGTAACCCAGTAAAAATAACACTTTGTTCTTCATGTAAGCAAGCTACTAAATCAAGTACAGAAAATATCACAGAATGGTAATAGTCAAAATAGCTCGAGTTATATTATAAAGTAAAGATTCCTTATTCTTAGGACCATTGACATTTACGCTATATGTATAGTTAAAGCTGAAAAGCATCAAGGATAACTCTTGAATCGCATAGCAGGAGGCGGTTTGCCTTTCCGCTTCAAAGCACATCGTTCAGAGTGCTTGGGTCATTTCCAAAGCAAACCAAAACTGGGTGACTGAATGGGCATCGAATCACAACCGCAACTCCGTACGCGAACCGCCACAAACGCAAGCGTAACACCAACTCGATAGGGAACATCGAGGTCCTTTTAGCAGCTTCGCGGTTAAGGCCATTTAACAGTCTATACATAATGAATAACTTTCGTTTGCCAACAGGGATTAGATGAACTTGTAAACTCACGCATCAAAAAACAATTGTTAAGCACAAGAACTCGCTTAACAAAATTCGCATACATAGTCCGCACAAAGGGCTATATTTATAAAACCAAATAACTAGAGACGTAGGGACAACATGAATGTTTTGAAAAACCCCAGACGTTTCATATTTCACATTGCAAGTCTGAAGGTCCCAAATATAATATACCTAAATACCGACGCTCAAACATCACTGATGTTGAATTAAAAATGATTTATTTTATAAGAAGTTTTTGAATTCGAATTACTATTGAGAGCAAAAGCACGGTGTCCACTCAAACTTTAACCAAAATTCCAACCTACTTCTCTGTTTTTCCGGTAAAACATTATATTTCCCCCGTTTAACTTTTACACGTGTATAATCATAATTATTCAACACTCACTGCTTTCTTGTATAAATTTTGAAAATAATTAAACATTTTAGAACTCAAACGTAAAATATATCATGTAAAAATGATTTCAGACTTCACAGTCCAAAGAGCTCTCAAAACAGAGAAAATAAGGTGATTTTTCAAAAAAGTAGGGGAATAAATTCTTTGAAATACTGTTAATGTCGGTACCATATTTTTAAAATTTTAAGTCAAAATATAAACAAAAAGTGTAATTTTCAACCAAAAAAGATGCATTTTCGTCAAAAGCGTCTAGCTCTCTACCTAAAAAGTCGAAACTTAAAAAAAAACGTTTGACACTTGAACTGGATAAAAAAAATTTTGAACAATCAAACTCATTGTTGATCAAGAAAGATTAATTTTTGGCCAAATAGTTGAATTTTTCATTTAAAAAAAAATCATTTTTAACCAAAGAGTTGCATTTACAATCAAATAGTTGAACTTTGCGAAAGAGACGAATTTTCAATACAAAAGTTAAATTTTAAACAAATATTGAATTTACAACCTACGAAGATAAATCTTCAACCAAATGATCAAATTTTTAAACAAAAAAGAATAAACTTCAACCAAAAACAATTGCATTTTCGAAAAAGAATGATTCTAGCCCAAAAATGCAATAGTAGACTTTGCAATTAAAAAGAATTAACTTTAACCATGAGAGATTATTTTCAACCAAAAAAGATGACTTTTCTATCAAAAGTTGATTTTTCGACCGAAAAAGATGACTTTTCAACAAATTAGTTGAATTTTCAATCAGATAATGAAATTTTTCACCAAAGAGATGAATTATGGACCAAAAATATAATAATAGACTTTTCAATAAAAAGAAATTCACCTTCAACCAAGAAAGACGACTTTAATACCAAAAGATGAATTTTCAATCCAAAAGGACCAATTTTCTATCCAAAAAGACGAATGTTCAATAACAAAGTTGAATTTTCGAACAAGAGAAATGAATTCTCAATCAAAAATATAATAGTAGACTTTTTAATAAAAGAGGATCAAGTTCCAGCTAAAAATAGTTGCATTTTCTTATTGTGTTCTATTATCCACTTCATATTTGAGCAAGAGATAGAAAATAAAGGAAGAAAAAAGGAATTTTCTTGATAACAGGAGAGAAAAGAGGAATTCTTTGAAGAGGGTGGAATAAAGGGAGTAGAAAAAAGAGCGTGAAGTCTGTGATTTAATAAACCGCAGTAAAAATTCTTCTCAGGAAAGCTGCTTATGTTATTTCAGCATATATACGTTAATTGTGACGTTCAGCAAGAGAAGGGCCCATTTCGTCGATCGCAGTTTGGGAGATATTCGCATTGTTGTGATTCAGGAACTAAAATATAGATTTTGGATTTTCGATAGGAAATCAAACTTCGAACTATGCTCTGATTGTTTAAATTATACTTTCATGCCTCCAAAATGAAAGGAAGTGAATGAATTTTATATTTGAAGACAAAATATATAACACGTGAGCACAAGGCTCTTTCCAACTTTAAGTCAGTTTTTCTCGAAGAACGGTTTTTTTAAATTTATTTGCAAAAAATTTAGAGGATACCTAAATTATAATTTTTGTATGCCAATTATTAGTAATTAGTTAAATAAATTTAGGTCACGTATGTAATTTACCATGTTAAATACCTATCTAAAAAATAGTTTTCCATTCTCAAATTATTTCTCGGTGCTCAAAATTCCAGGCTAATTCCCTGCTTTTCCAGTCAGAAGCCACCCTGAAATTTCATTTCATAAATCAAACTTCATACTGTGTCCCAAACTTCAACTTCACTTCAAAATAGCATCAAGATGTAAAATCTAATTGGAATTGGAATATTTTGAGTACCGATTACTAAGAATTTATATCCGTAAATCAGCTTTATACATCCACATTACGCAGTATCCTTTTATTTAATTACAGAATTCATACCATATAGAAAGATAGGTTTTTACGTTTTAATATGGGGATGATAATAATGCGAATGACAATGGCTCGCGGGTTCGTGCTATCGCACATGTTATCTCAGCCCCTATCTCTTTATTATGGCGATCGGATTATACTGATATAATTTAATAAACTGTCCATAGATCGGCCGACAGTAAACGCCGAAAAACAATTTTCCATTGAATGTTACCGTTGCATTTGTCGGATTACAATCATTGGCGCAGTTTTCCTAAAAATTGAATTTTTAATTGTACTGTTCCAATATTATTCAAGGTTGATAGAAAATCCCGGTTTCGAAATTCCCTGACTTTTGCCTAACTAATTTTTCATTTTCCCCTACCACTTTAAATTTGTCTTTCAATTATGAAGACAACCTTACACCTATGAGATCAATAATGTTAATTCAAACAAAAATTTTGCTTTAAAATTTATTTTAAAGACTTTGACAACGATCATTTTATAAGGGATCATCCAAAAATTACGTAAGACGTTTTGTGAGGAGCGACATTTGGTTAAGTCCTACTGTTTCTTATGAAGGTAAGGAGGAGATTGGAAGATCTCAAGTAAGTAATGTTTTCACTAAAAGAAACAGTAAATCTAAATATATTACAACTTATATAGGCATTGTATTTTGAACAAAATATATGGACTTTTAACCAAATACTTGATTTTTCAACCAAAAACATGAATTTCTAACCATGAAGATTAATTTTCTACACAGGAGGATAAGTAAACAGATTCCATCTAGGATATATCAAATTTTCAGTTAAACCAATTGATTTTCAAACAACAAAAAAACGGAATTTCCAACAAAATAGTAAAATTTTTAATTAAGAAAGATTTCTCAGTGATTAAAGGAAAAAACTCCTATCCAATATATTGAATTTTCAAGCCAAGAAGACGAATTTCCTAAAAAGCTCGGACAAATTTACCTGACGCTTGAAGCTCGGTTCCTCTAGGTTTTCGCACTTAGTGTACTCGCTATTACGCGCTTCGCCGGCAAATACTCTCTTAATAAGCTTCATCGTTATGAACTGCCTTTATTTTAAATATGCCAATTTTACATGAAAAGGAGAACTAATTTACTTAAGGTTCTATCGACCTTAAGGAACACATTCTCATCAAGAAATAAAAAGTAAGAAATTATTCCCTTTGAAAAGGATTCATGCAACAATAAGAATAATGTAAAAATAACAATGTGACTAAAAATGAAAGCGTAGAGCGTAAATAGGAGAATTTCTTCATCATGTAAATGTAATTTCAATATTTGCGCCTAACTTGTTTGAACATATTTGTAGGTCAACTAAAAATTGATAGAAAATTGTATCGCCATTGGAAATATCTATATATGTCAAGGTCTAAGTCGAATGGATATGTGGAAGTTTGTTAAAATTGGAATACAATATTTGACCTTTACATGCATATTACATATGCATTATACATACCCACATTCCCACATAACAAATAAAATAAATGGCTGTAAAAATGAATGAAATTGAATTATTTGAACCAAATACAAACATCAATCGGACAAACTTTAGTGCTGTTATTAACTTTCTATTGTTTTATGGAATTTCAGCGAGACATATTCTATAAGATTTAAGTCATTCAAAGTAACAAATGACGTATGGTTCATTTATTTTAATTGTTCCAGGTTTGCGAAATTCGAGATTTTGTCATTTAAAGAAATCACACGGAATGAATAGTATTTTTCGACGCTGAAAACAAATCCGGCCGAAAACGGTATCGTACAGCACTAGTCTTCAGCTTAAAAATCCATTTTTAAATTCCATTTTACGATCTTTTTCAAGCTGAGATATGCAGGTTTGACAATTATTAGGTAATATTATTATGAAATGATGATGAAGGTCCAACCAGTGAAATTAAGATCAGATCATGGCGATGATGATCTAGTGAAGACAAGATAACAAATTATGATGATGATTCAGCCAGGGAAACAGATGCTGATAATGGTCTGGAGGCAATCGAAAATGGATTTTCAAGGACTAGAACTATACGATTTCGTTTTCAAAAATAAAAATAAAATCCGTCTCCTCAAATAAATTCAAAATTTTGGCCAAAATGGTCAATTTTTACCATTTTGTACATTTTTACCTTGGAAACTTGAAAAATTTAATTTCATCATATCTTAACTTTGTAACGTTCAGAATGTTTAATAATTTTTAATCTATAAAAATAGAAGAGTATATAAGCAAAAAATCTCGCTGTGTGCAATAATTTCTTATCTAAAAAAAAACAGTTGAAGAGAAAAAAACGATATAATCATAAAAAGCTTGAACCATGTTGCGCTTTGATGCGCATATTTTTTGCTTTTAAGATCCGGCACAAATGAAAAGAATTTTAAGACTTCGCTTATCTATGTAATGACTTGCAACATTTCGCGCATATACGAATAAGTCTAGAGAAAAAAAAATATTTTCTTAATTCATAGTAATTTGCAGAAGTATATTTGTGATGAGCTAAAAACATGAAGTCTATAAAACTTTTAACTTTTCTCTCCATAAAATTATTTTTTATTCATCGTCTAGTATAATTTTAATTTGAGGAACTGTATGAAGATGTACAGACTGTTGACCTATTATTGCATAAATATTGATGCATTTTCTATTATAGTTTAATTATTATATCAGAGAAAACCAATTATTGGCGTGAGCATTGTTTCATCGCATTTCAAACAATTACCATTTTAATTGTGCCTTAGTTTGTTTTTGGGTTTAACAAATGTTGCAACTCAAAACTGAACCGTATTAGGTATACTTTTGAGGGTCATTATAAAAAATAGTTAAATTTAAAATAAAAGATTACAGGATAATTTGAACATAGGTACTGAGTGAAATTTCATTGATTAGAACGCTCAGGTGATTTATTTATTTAATACAGTAAACGGGCAACATTCGTTCTACAGTTTAGATTAAAACTAAGAAAAAAAACATAAACCTATATAGGGCCTTTAAATAAGGCTGCATTCTAAAATTACGTTTATAACGTTTATTACGCAATACTACGAGAGATTCTTATTTCATAAACTTGAATACGTTGACTAATATATTTATATTAAAAAAAAAGAATTGTTGTCACAGGTGAATATATTTCATTATACTATATTTAGTAAAAACATTCAAAAGTGTGAAATTGTCGTCCAGTGACTGAATTTACAATTCGGCGAAGGACAAAGATTTCATTCTATTGCAGTAGATAAAAATATGTTTTCTTAGTTATCTATATTTTTCAGTATTTACTGACGTTAATAAGTATAGTATACTTGACTGGCTATTTTATTAGTTTTATCGTGCACCATCTGATCCAGCATATAACCATTTTTTCCCAGATTTATGCTGGTGATGAACTCTTACAATGAGACATGTCTTCTTCTTTTTTCCAATCTGAAATAGTTATACATATTTATTATACTATAAACAAACTATGCAATGTATGTTACATTTAAAATGTGATTGAACTTTCCCAATTTAACTATTTCGTATTAAATCTTGAAGCGATCGTGTTTGAGAAATTTCAGATTTTAAGCGTTCAATAGTGTAAAACTTGTAAAAGCTGTTTTTCAGAATACTTAACAAATTAATTTTCAGATAAGACAAATTTTTTCTATACAACTCACGTGTTCCATCTTTACACCTGTTGCGGCACACCATTGTCCATTTAGTCATAGTTTCATAAGAATCTCCATTATGTGCACATATGTCTTCACCTCCCTTCCCCTGAAGCATAAATTTCCAGTTTGCAATTGTGGAGAAAACTGACTGTTTCCCAATCAGAAAAATACCATGTAAAATTTAGTTTACTCACCTTCTTCTTGCATCTGTCTACACAAATTTGTGGAGTGATCTACAAGAGATATTATTTTTATTAGTACATAACGTAGCTTTTTACTAATGGCTTGTTCTTCTTTATTCTTATTATTATATTATTTCTTAATAATTTTTATTAATTCTTCAATTCCTTCACGAATTCTTATTAATATTTGATTCTTGTTCTAATTGAACTTTTAATTTGTCAATAATTTATATACATCGTAGTTTTTATAATTTGAAAATTTGCAAATATTCTGCGAGAATTAAAATTTCAGGTAGAAGAACCACTATTTATAAAGTTTTTATATTTTGATGTTTCTCAATTCTAAATTCTATAAAACGCATATTTTCCCAAAATTATTTATATAACACTGACAAAAATAATACGAATTTTTCAAGAGATACAAAAAACTGTCTAACTTTAACGAATTTGATTAAAAAAACAGCAAAGGGCTTTTGAGCTATTATTTACCTTTATTGAATCCCGACAAGAAGTAATTACTTTGAAAAAAATGAGCAATCATAGTTTTTGAGCCACTTGTAAATAGAACTGAACCACAATCTTCTACAGAGACATGAGTTAGCTTCCAAGAAATAGTTAAAGCGAATAAAACGCATATCCAAAATTTGGCACTTATGTTCTCATGCCCCGATACCCTTCACATGCTGTTTTAAATATAATATGAAGAATTTAAATAACTGTGTTAAGTGAAATAAAAACTTACCAGAGTGTTAGGAGGTGGAGGAGTATCATCAGTACCGTCATCACAAGAGGCCAAAAATAAAATTGCCATGGCTTCAGAATAAAAATAAGTAATTTATTTATTTAATCTTGAATAAAAACTCTTCACACCAACTATATATTTTTTGTATAGATCATTACTCACTCAGTAAAAAAGCCAATGCCACTTTCGCCGCCATAATTGAAAATGAAAATGGATAAGATAATTTTATCCTAACAGGGATTTTTCTCTGAAGAAAACTTTCGAGATATCGACGATTATGAAATAATAGAAAATTTTTAGAATGAAAACAGTAGGTGCTACAGTGCCTTATATAGTACCATTTCTGTAGAAATGACACACATATTGCAGTTTTGACCCACTTCCAAATAGCCTTAAGGTCTGGCTATGTTTAGTCATTTTTTATCTGTATATTTGGAGAATGATGACATCTGTTTTCACATGCATTGAAGAAAACATATCAGTTTATAAGCAAGAATACAATAATATTTGAGAATGATGACAGCTGTTTTCACAATGCCTTGTACCCAATATAATTTCCGTAAACATGACAAATAAGTTTAAAAGTTTTTACCCAAAACCAAGTAGTCTCATAGTCACCTTATCTGTGATAATTCCTGATACTGAAAAAATATAACAGTTTATGAGAAAAACAGAAAACAATAATATAGAGAGAATGATGACAGTCGTTTTCATAATCCCTTGTGCCCCATATGACTGGATATGGATATGGATATGAATATGGAGAGGAGGGTGGACAAAAATTGAAATCAGTGGTGTTGTTTTTAGCAAACTTTAAAGTTTATCTTTGAATTCTTTCGATTTAAGAAGATCGTATAACTCATTGAGTTCGTTTTCTGCACCTTAAAAATTAGTAGCATTGTCATATTCATTGTCATAGTTGACTCAGGTTTCCTGAAACATGCATATGTGCATATTTCTAACTAGAACATTCTACTTTTATGTCCCTGAAAGATATTCACGTAATTTAAAAAAATTGAGAAGGAATTCCTGTTTCCGGGTATCTTTTATAGTGAAAAGTATACTCTACAAATATATTTATAATTATAATTACTTATAATTATTAAAAGTTATATTAATGGTCATAACTATACAATTATATAATTATATATAATAAAACATTTAAAACATTCCTAATATAATTGCATATACAATTATATAGTTATAGAGTTATAATTAGGCTATAAATAGATTAATACTCGAGAACAAAAAATTGAAGTTTGAAAGTTCCATTTTTAATTAACTCAGCTTGTCTCAATCCACTTTTGTTAACGCTTTTTAGGTTTTAAATCGATGGCGATACAAGATAAGGTTTAAAAAAGACAGTATATAAATTTCAAGTTAGTTCGACCAGAATCATGTTCGTTCAAAAAAATCTAAAATTCGTTGAATCTAAAAAAAGTCAATTCTGACCTTTCGACAGTTATGGTTATATTTACATCGTTTATTCAGAGAAGAAAGCTCGCACACGTTAAAAACCTATTCAAAGTTAAAATTTAAATAATGATCAAGAAAACATAATTTCAAATTGTGTCCGAAGGAATTCAACATTTAAAATTCAAAATCAAGTTTTTTGCAAAATTCCGCTTGGGATTCTTTTCTTTTTGGTATAAAAATGATCGTTTGGTATCACAGAAATGAGGTCAGAAAAAAACGTGAAGAAAGAGCCTTTTTGGATTGAAGTCACTCGAGACAAACCGTGTAATATGAACAAATTGATGATACTTATGAACGATTGTTCATTTTTATTATAAATTTGATAAACAAATACAAATTATCGTCAATTTTCAGCTGGCAGATTCCTTTTTTTAAACAGGATAATTTTTAAATTACTTGAGGAAATCCTTAGCTTAATGTGCTTTACCAACCAACAATAACTGTTTAATTTTTAAACATTTTTATAAACAAATTAACAACTTGAACACTTGTCAACAAAATTATGTTGTTTTTTGGTACGAAATCGACCTTTAGTGGTTCATAAAGGACCTTATTTATCAGGAGAATATATCAGATGACAGTATTTATTATTTATTTTATTAAATTTCATAAACAAATACAGATTTTCGTCTATTTTCAGAGAGCAAATTTAGTCTTTCCAGCGAAATTAACTCTAAACTACTTGGAAAAATCGTTATCTATTGTTGAAATGTTAAACTATTTCTCTACTTTTCATTTGGAGTGAGTTATTAGTTCATTCAATTTAGCAAAACTAACTATTTAAACAAATTATTATTGCTCATAACTATCTTCTTCTTTATGAATGCTAGATAGCTGTGGTTTCTTCTGATATTTTTTAACTTTTTAACCACTGTTTACTTAGTAAAGTAATAAATAAAGCAAGTTAACAAACATGGATGTTCAAACAATTTATTACTGTTTATATCTATTTTCTCTTAGATATGTGCTAAAAAGTTGCAGTTTTTTCTGATCTCTCAAGCTTTTTGTCCACTTTTTACTCAGTGACGTAATAATTATTGTAAGTTAACAAACATGCTTATTCAAACAATTGATTATTGTTTATTACTATCTTCTCTTAGAATAATGCTAGAAAGCGTTTTTTTCTGAAATCTCTTGTTTTGCTTTGACTTTTTATAGTTATGAACCAATAATAAGTGAACCTCAACAAAAATCATTCTTTAAATAGTATTGTATTGTTTCAAATGAATCATTTTTGCTCTTTTCCCAAAGTTTAAAAAAAAATTTAATTACACAAAAAAGCCATCTTACAAAAGAGAAAAAAACAAAGAAAGGAATAATTAGGAGTAGTTGGGAGGAATAGGCCTGTAAATGACCTGTAAATCTTTGGGTTTGAATTAAAAAGACCGCAAACAAATAATTAATTGTTTATAATATCTCGCAGGACAAGGTAGACTTACAGCAGCCAGAAATTGCATCCGGTACTTTGTTACCACTTGTAGTAAATATTGTTTTTGACTTTCGTCTCTAATAAGAAGATAATTAAAGTCAGATATCAGTTTGACAAATATCTGTTTTATTTCAGAAAATATATTCAAAAAAAGAAAGAGACTGTTTAAAAAAGATTCTGTCCAATTTTTGTTCATTATTTGTGCATAAATAAATGGGCAAAGCAAAGATAAATATTTCGAGAAAAACGCAACTTATCACTAATCTAACAAGAGAAGATATATGAGAGAAAATATTCATAAGCAATGATAAGTTGTGTAAACTCACACCAAGTGAAAAGTGGACAGAAAGTGGAACATTTCTTGAAAAAAAACGCAACTTTTTATCTCGATTCTAAGAGAAAATTGCTAAAAACAATAATAACATTTTTAAACAATTTATATAAATATCTAAGTATCAGTATGAAGTAGTATTTTATGTATGAGAAACAGTTTGCATTTTAAGAAAACCGCAAAAAAAATCATAATTAGCGTCAAAAATGTGCATAACCCATTTTTTCACTTACGGGGTTTTTCTGGCACACTATAAAACAGACTTATGGGGGTGATATTCAAAAAGTAATATTTCATTCGTATTCTATGGCTAATTGTGAAGAGAAGTGTTGCGTTTCAATTCGATTCAGCTAATAATGACGATTCTGAATAAAATTTATTAAAGCGTCTTTTTTTCTAATGGAAAAATTCGTTAAACATCATGGGGCTTGAGCCACCTCTAAATGTTTTTTTTTTTTTTTCAAAATGGACTTATTTTTGTGTGAATACGAATAAATTTTCAGGCGATATGCATAAAAATTTGACGAAAAAAAATTTCCAACGCATTTTTGGACCAACGTATTTTGCAATCTTCTGCAATCCCATACAATCTTGCAATATTGCAATCTAATGTATATCAAAAATTCGAGTAACTAACACCTCGATAACAGTCTATAAGTAAAAATACAATAATATTTTGAGAATGATGACCGCTGTTTTCAGAATGCCTTATGACCAATATTATTTCCGTAGACGGAACAAACAAGTATAAAAGTTTTGACCCGCTCGCAAATAGTGTTAAGGTCTCGCTATATACGATAATTTCTTATGTGAAGAAAACATAACAGCTTATGAGAAAAACAGACAATAATAATTTGAGAATAATGTCAGCCGTTTTTACAATTCCTTGTCCCCAATATTATTTCCATACAGATGTGACAAACACGTTTTGAAGGTTTTGAGCAAATGAAAATAACATTAGGACAAGATTTTGCTGAAATACGAATAATTTTAGTAAATTAAAATAATTTTGTTTTTATTTCATGCCGTATAGTCGCAATTCTAGAGACTAGTAGATTCAAAAATATATATAATTCATTTTAACAAATTTTTTGATTGAATCTAACTAATATACCATTTATCAAAAGACTTGTTTAAAGCTTCTTTAACAAAACAAATCTTTGAACTTATCAATCAAAATTTTGATTGATCATAAGCAATGCATTTATTTGATTGATTTAATCAGATTTTTGTTAAATCAACCAAACTTTTTCCTGAGAAGTGTTCCCACTTTGTTTGTATTTATAATTATATGGTGCTCATTTCACGATCACTTTGTTTCCTCATAGAGGAAGCATTAGTGATTTTTTAAATAATTGACAAAGTAAAGTTTTCATTTTGATCAGTTTAAGAATACGAATTTACAACAACAACAAAATTACAAAATAATATAATTTTTAAGATATAATGATAAATCATACAAATCACATTTTTTATTTAAAATGGTAATTTTTCGAGCTGGAAAAGGATAAGTTCTGTTGCACACTATCCCTTTCCCAGCTTTATGATTTTTTTACAAAAATTGTCAGAATTATTTTATTTGAAAATTTATGATCGAAATGTCTTTTCTATTCATGCATCCACTTTGAATTATGTCGATGAAGAATTTTGTTCTGTTTAAAACAGATCTCTCAAATATTATGAATGAGCATAACTTCCTCACTCTTCAATAAAGTGTATTAATATTATAGGTCAATCGATTTGCCTCGAATCAAGGATTCTCTTCCGTTCTGGCATCAATTTTAAATTATGTTGGTGCAAAAAGTTTTACTATAAAGAACCGTTTTTTCAAATGTTATACATTGTCATAGCTTTCTTACTCCTCAATAAAATGTATCAATATTATAGGTCAATTGATTTGCATCGAAGCAAGGAATTTTTTTCGTTATTGCATCAATTTTGAATTATGTTAATAATAAAATTTTACTATAAAAAAACATTTTTTCAAATGCTATGCATTAACCATAGCTTCCTTACTGTTCAATAAAATGTATCAATATTATGAATCAGTCGATTCGTCTCGAATCAACACATCGTTTCTATTCTCACATCAACTTTAAATTATGAGAATGAGAAAATTTTTAATATAATATAAATGACTATAACTTCTTTACTCTTTGATAAAATGTATTAATATTATAGGTCAATCGATTCGTCTCAAACCAAGGAATCTTTTTTATGCTTGCATCAACTTTGAATTATGTTGAAGAAAAAAATTTTACTATAAAAAACCGTATTTTCAAATATTATGCATTAAAATATCTTTCTCACTCTTTATTTAAATGTTTTATCATTATAGGTCAATCGATTCGTCTCAAAATGAAGAATGTTTTATATTCTTGCATCAACTTTGAATTATGCTAAAAAAAAGCTTTTCTATAAAAAATCGATTTTCAAAATATATAAATTATCATAACTTCCCTACTCTTTAATAAAATGTATTAATATTATAGGTCAATCGATTCGTCTCGAACCAATGAATCTTTTATATTCTTGCATTAACTTTGAATTATGTTAATGAAGAAAGCTTTTCTATGAAAAACCGATTTTCAAAATATTATTAAGCGCTAAAAAATGCAATAAATATGTTTAGAAATCCTTTTGGTCAGTTTCAATATATTAGTGATGAAGATAAGCAACTCTAAATTTCATAAATTTATCTGCAACTGTTTTCAAGTTATCGTTTTCACACAAAAGTGTGACATCCACACACACACACAAATCCGGACAATTGCTTAGAACATTATATTAGACATTTTTAAATTAAGGAAGGTTTAATGAAATGAATTTAAAAATTTTGAAAAATGTTACCATTGCAAGGCTTCCTCCATAGGGAAGCCAAAATGAATTAATAATTAATCAAGTATAGATTTTAGACAATTTCACTGAAGAAAATGTGGTTTTTATCTTCTTATTCTGTATTTTATTATTATTATAATAACCCCATACCGAAAAATGTAACCTGGTCCATAGCATTCCTAATGTTCCAGGATGCGACTGGTACATTTTGGCTAAGGGTCATTAGATACAAGAAATACTGTCGTCCTGTACAATCACAAGCATGCCTTCTTTCCACACCAAAAAAGTTTTATTTTGAACAAATAAACGGTGTCAAAATGTACTAAAACAAAATTGAACGATGATTGGTTCATATTGGGTAATACAAATACTGAGAGCAATTGAATTGTTTTCCAGTTTTGACATTGATCAAGAGAGTGAACATAAATGAAGTTCAAAATGAGTTTGTAAGAAAATGATCTGAAAGAAAAATGAAACCCTAATTTGATCTGTATTGGATTGGCAGTATTATCATTATATTTTTGACAAATAGTTAATTCGTTTAGATATACGGTGCTCCTTCTTTTCCAAAAATCTTCTCGAATTTAGGACATAAATTGACATGCAGACAATCGATTTTAATGCAATGGCTTAAAATCAGGTTCAGGCAAACTACAAACTCAATCCTGAGGCATCGAAAGTACAACAGCTCAATTTAATTGATACGAAAATCTATATCAATATAAAGAAAAAAATACTGATACATTCGGATTTAGTGGTTACTCATTGAATCATCGATTTAAAAAAGTCCTGGTGTAAAATTTAGAAACGATTCTATTTCGATAGAAAGCATGTTGAAATCTTCAAATGTAAGGAGTGCGTTTGAACTTGAAGCCACACTCTTGAAATGATGATTATAAAATTTTACGCCAGCACCTTGAAAATTAGTAGCAATGTCATATTCATTGACTCACGTTTTCCTGAGTCATGCATAGAGGCATACGTCTAGACTCTAGAACCTTCAACTTTTATGTCCCTGAAATATATTTAAGTAATTTCAGCAAATTAAAAATAACGCATTATTTTAAATTATATATTATAGTATAAATTATACTGTGAAAATGGTTATGATTGGATTTCTAGTCTAGATCAAAAGTAATAGAAGTTTTAATGTTCGATTTTTAATGAAGCCAGCTTGTCTTGATCCACATTTTTTATGCATTTCATGTTAGTTGAACCAGAATCATGTACATTCAATAAAATCTACATTTTGTTGAATCTGAACAAAGGCTTTCAAATGATGTCCTTCGATTTTTACATTTCGACCGTTATGGTTATATTTGTGTAGTTTATTTAGAGATTCAAGCTTCTGTGACTGTGGTTCTTTATTGATAATAAAAATACGTTCTCTGTAAAAGTAAAAGAAATTAATTTCAATTTTAATCGACTATAGTTCCTTTTTTTAATTAGTATTGTAAACATTTTTTAGTATAGCAATTAATTTCTTTTAAATTTACAGGGAATTGTACGTATTTTTATCATAAAAAAACAACCTTTCACATGAAGTGTATCAGAAACAAATCATTCCGAAAAAACTCAATGTCTTACGAAATTTGATGAAAAGGGGTCTTTTTGAGAACGTTTTAAAGTTATTCGAATAGGTAAAAGGTGCCTAAAGAAATTCAACATTTAGAGCTCTCAATCAAGTTTATTCCAAAATCCCGCCAGGAGTTTTTTTCTTTTGGGTCTCAAAATGATCGCGGCTCATCAAAGAAATGAGATGGAAAAAAGCGAGAAGTGTGAGCCCTTTCAGGTTAAATGCACTCGAGACAAACAGTATAATATGTACGATTTGTTAATACTTGTGAACAATTTTTAATTTTTAAATAAATTTGATAAACAAATACAAATTTTTGTCAATTTTCAATCTTTAGATTCCTTTTTTTCAACGTTATCAAATTCAAATTACTCGAGGAAATCCTTTGTTTATGATACTTTAGTAACCAACAATAACTGTTGACTTTTTAAAAAATGTTATGAACAAATTAATAACTTCACTACTTGTCTACGAAATGATGTTGTTTTTTGGTATAAATCCACTTCAAGTGACACAGAGAGACCTTATTTATTAGATGACTATATCAGATGAATACATTTGTTATTCACTTCAACACATTTTATAAACAAATACAGATTTTTGTCAATTTTCTACCAGCAGATTTAGTCTTTTTTAGCGGAATTAACTCTAAATAACTTGGAAGATTCATAACCTTATGATACGTTATTAAAGAACAATAATTTCTCCTTTTATAAACAATTTTATAAACAAATTCACAACTTGACTACTTTCCAACAAATGGATGTAATTTTTTCTACGAACTCGATTGAAAATGTTTCAAAACGGACGCTATTTATTAGGCAACTTTGTCCGGTGACATAATTTGCCAATTAATTAAATAAATTAAAAAAAACAATAGAGGTTTTGGTTAGTTTCAACTGACAGATTTAGTTTTTTCAACAAAATTTTCTCTCAAAAACTTGGCCATATATACCTTTCTTAGGTCATTTTATGAATGAGCTAAAATTGTATTTTCCCATACAATATTTTACTAAAAAATCGGCCATTTAGTAATTTTTAAAGAGAGCATTACCGTATTTTTTAATAAAATCTATTTGAATGAATAACAAATGTTGTCTCTTGACAACGTTTCCCAATAAAGAAGGTCCTTTCTGAATCATTGGCAGTTGATTTTGCATAAAACTACATCCATTCGTTTATTACTTGACTAAGTCAAGTTGTGAATTTTTTCATAAAATTGTTTATATGATAAACAATAATATTTTGTTAATAAAGTCTCATAAGGAAATGACTTTCTAAGTAATTTAAAATTGATTGGTTTGAAAAAACAAAATCAGATGTTTGAAAATTGACGAAAATCTGTAATTATGTATAAAATTTATTTAAATAAATAACAAACATTGTCGTCAGATATAGTCTCCTAATGAATATGGTCCTTTATTAGTTAGTTGGAGACGATTTTGTATCAAAAACAACATCGTTTTGTTAACAAGTGCGTTAAGTTATGAATTTCTTTATAAAATTGTCTCTAAAATAAAAAATTATTCTTGGCTAACGTATCATAAAAGAAGGATTATTCTAAGTAATTGCACATTTATTCTGTAGAAAAAACGAAATCTATCGCTTGAAAATTGACGCAAATCTGAATTTGTTTATAAAATTTAATTCAACAATTAACAATTATTATCGGGTATTATTGAATCGTACGTTTACTATATTGCAGACAAATTTTAGATCAATTTTCGTAAAGTAACGAAATGGCTGAGATATGCATTTGTTTAATAAATTTGTTTATAACAGTAACAATTACATTTTATTTTTTCAAACAGTACATTAGCATTATTTTTACGTACATCAAGAACAAAAAATTGAAAAATAAAGTCTCGAAGTGTTTTTAATCTTGAAGTAGCACTTTTACTCATTAGTTTGTTCATTCAAAAATAAACAAATTTTTTTGAATGATATAACCTGCTGGAAATTATTTTTAAGAAGTGTCTTTAATGGTTTTATAATTTTCACATAAATGTTTCACATAAATGTTTCACATAAATGTTTCACATAAATGTTGCAAAAAAATAGAATCGCATACAAGAAAAAAAATGGTTAACTTCAAATTTGTTGTTAAATAAAAACATAATAAAAACAAAATTTAAAAATCGGCTCACACAAACCTCTGTGGAATTTAGATACATTCAATTATATTCAATATTTTTTTCTGTACACGCTTCAAAAAATTTCAATTGCAAATATGTATATGATTGAATAAATTCGAATTTTGCAACTTTTAAATTAAACTGTTTCGTGAAAAGCATTCAAAATTGCATCCTTTTTTATTATTCACATTGAATACTGAAAAGTCTTGAATAGTAAATCTCTAAAATAGAATATTTTTCCATTTTAAATATACTAAATTAAACTATCAAGCAAAAGTTTCAAATTACATTTTTTTGAAACCTAAATTCTTGGAATTGAATAATTTTTCATGATTTATTTCAAAAATTTAAGAATTTGCATTTGGAAACCTAAAATTGTAGAACTTTGGATTGCAAACCTTTCAAATTTAGGAGTTTTCAATTTTAAAAATTTGCTATTAAAAATTATGCAAAGAATCAGACTTGTTAACTTTCTTTGAAATTTTATTGGCTTTTTTCAAATTTTTTGCGTCGAAATCGGTCAACATTTGTGGGCTGTTCGTTAATTCAAACCAAAAAAGTCATTTTTTTCCTCACCGTGCACCTCAAAATAAGCAGCTGAAAGAAAAAGTGATGATGTCAAGAAGGGTTAAGGGGGTGAGAAGAGTGAAAGGGGGTTAAAAAGAGTAAATAGGGTGTGAGAGGGTGTAAAAAGGGGGTGGGGGTAGATCGCTCCTGCGGGGACCGACTGAGGAAAATAAGGAGTCGCTCGGCGCCGCCTCCCCATGCTTGGCTTGCAAACTGACTTCCGTCCTCCGTGCGACTATTCAGACGCCGCTGGCGTTTTTACCGGAGAGCCGGGAAAAAAAGAGGGCAAAATATAGAGCTTTCGCTAGCAAGGAGAAGGAGTCTTTTGGTAGCCAGGCTAGCTGGCTGCTACATTCAGAACTGAGGCTCTGAATGTACTCGTTCGTAGCTAGGACGAGACCAGGCAGGGCGTCTATAATATATCTCCGGCCTTATCTGCCGCTCGCTGTTTACTGCCCGATAGACTCCGCAGATAGGAGGACCCTGCATCACCGCCCCGCGAGAGCGAGTCACTTACTTTTATATATCGCTGTTACTTACGTCAGTGCCGGGATTCGGTAGACAAGTTGGAAAATGTTGATGGCCGAGGCGAGATACGACCGACCTACCGTCGCGTCGACCTCATCCTGGATAAGGTCCCCGTATGGAAAAATCTGCGGACGCTGACCCGGCCCAGACAAGACGGTCTGATTTCCAATCTTGACGCTGACCAGATGCTCTGGGCCTGGGACTAGCCCAAAGTGTAACTTTTTTTTGCGTAGCTTCAGGCCTGGTTGCTGGGTCAGCCTATAGTTATTGGCTGGTCAGCCACCAGTTATGAGATGGACAGCCACTAGTTATGGGATGGCTAAGCACTAGTTATTGACATAACAGTCACTAGTTACTGGATGGTCAGCCACTAGTTAATGGCTGGTCAGCCACTAGTTATTGGTTGGTCAGTCACTAGTCATTGGACGGTCAGCACCTAGCTGTTGGCTGGTCAGTCACTAGTTATTGCCTGATCAGTCACTATTTATTGGCTGGTCAGCCACCAGTTATGAGATGGACAGCCACTAGCTATGGGATGGTTAAGCACTAGTTATTGACATAACAGTCACTAGTTACTGGATGGTCAGCCACTAGTTAATGGCTGGTCATTCACTTGTTATTTGATGGTCAGCGACTATCTGTTTGCTTGTCAGTCACAAGTTATTGGCTGATCAGTTACCAGTTATTGGCTGATCAGTCACTGGTTATTAGCTGGTCAGCCACTAGTTATTGGACGGTCAGCCACTAACTGTTAGCTGGTCAGTCACTAGTTATTGGCTGATCAGTCACTATTTATTGGCTGGTCAGCCACCAGTTACGAGATGGACAGCCACTAGCTATGGGGTGGTTAAGCACTAGTTATTGACATAACAGTCACTAGTTACTGGATAGTCAGCCACTAGTTATTTGATGGTCAGCGAACATCTGTTGGCTTGTCAGTCACAAGTTATTGGCTGATCAGTTACTAGTTATTGGCTGGTCAGTCACTGGTTATTGGATGGTCAGTCACTAGTTATTGGATGGTCAGCCACTAGTTAATAACTGATTAGCCACTAGTTGGAGGTTGGTCATCCGCTGGCTGGACATTCCTTATTTTTTAATGACTTGGAAAAATGGATTCTTCACTATAAGTATATTTAGCTGATGAGCATCAAACCTAGACCAGAACAGACTACAAAGGTGATAAGAAAAACAGTCTTGCTTTGATGGTGTGAATTTTGTCCTTTCAATCATTTAAAACACCCTGCAAGTTTTTCGAAATATGTCCAAAAAAAATTTGTGACAAAGAAGTAAATTTTCAGCCAAGCTGAATTTTCAATTGACAGTGATTACCTTTCTACCATAAAAGATGAATTTTCAATTCAAAAGAACGAATTCTCCACAAAATAGTTGAATTATCGACCCAAAAAAATGACTATACCAAAAGACGAATCTTGTAACTAACTACATGAATTTTTAACCAAATAATCGAATTTTCAAGCTGAAAAGTAGAATTTTTTAGAAAAAAATGGACTTTTAACCCGGCAAAGAAGAATTTTCAATAATGAAGGTAATTTTAAATTAACAAAGATGATTTTTCAACCAAAGAGTTTATTTCTTAACTATAAAATATAAATTTTTAACCAAAAACGAAATCGTTAAATTTACAGGTTAAAAAAATAATTTACAACAACAGAAAAAAATAATTTTCAACCAGTTGAATTTTACTAAAAAAAGACCAATTTCTAGAAAAATAGCTGAATCCTCAAACAAAAATTAAATAGTTCAATTTTCGGATAAATAAATTATTTTTTAACCAAAACAGATGAATTTTGAAACACATACTAATTTTATACCAAAAAGGCAAATTTTCAACAAAATACTTCAATTTTCAGCCTAGTTGTTAAATTCTAAAAAGACGAATCATCTACAAAGGTGTCAAATTTTCCACCCAAAAATATGATTTTTAAACCAAAAGGTTAATTTTTTACCAAAAAGTTAACTTTCTACCAAATAGTTAAATTTTCATAAAAATAGGTAATTTTTTAATATAATAGTTTAATTTTCAACAAAAAGTTTGAATTTGTAACCAAAATTATGAATTTTTAACAAAAAGCTTCATTTTCAACCAAATACTTTAATTATCTACCACGCTGTCAAATTTTTAATCCAAAAAGTCGAATTATCTAAAAAACAGTTGAATTTTAAACAAAGAAGTTCAGTTTCTACCAACTTGTTAAATTTTCTTTAAAAAAATTTAATTTTCAACCTAAAATATGAATTTTAGAGCCAAAAAGATCATTATTCTACAAAGAAGTTGAATTTTCGTCCCAAAAATATGAATTTTTAACCCAGTAATATGAATTTTCAACTGAAATGATGAATCATCAACAACAACCATAATAATTAATTATTTAAAAGTAGTTTAAGTTTAAAGGGAGTAGTTGATATTTCAAGCAATAAAGATGATTTTTCAACAAAATAGTTGAATGTTCAACTAAGAAAATCCAATTTTTAATTTTTGATTTAAAATATCAATTTTTAACCAAAAATTGAATAGTTACATGATAAAAATTAAGAACTTTAAACATTAATAGTCAGGCAAAATGAAAAATTGGTCAGGAAAAAATCAGGGAATTTTTAAAATTCAGTTTTGCAGCCAACTGATATCCTACCATTTACATAAAAATTTTAATACTTTGTTGAAAATGCAACTGTTTTACTAGACATTAATTTTTTTGGATACAAAATTCGTCGTTTTGTTGTCTTTACAATTTATATTCCTTGGTCAAAAATCGACTTTTTTGTTTCAAATTCGTCTTGGGTCAATAATTTTAATAGTTTTAATAGTTTTAATACGCAAGGTATTAATGTTCATAAGAAAATTAAATTTTTAATCATAATTGCCGTGTGTGTATTAGGGTGGCTCTAAAAAAAGTTGATTTTAATTTTTCAAAACGGTTCATTATTTTTCGCAATTTTAATTTCATATAAATAATTGTTTCAGGTAGAAAATTTTCAACTTTTAGAAATCAATATTAATCTAGCCAAATATAAAAAAGTAATTTTTTAATCATTGAAAAAGAAATCCTGCATTGAGCAAGAACTTTTTTCTTTATTTTGAACTTTTCATTTTTTAAGACCACCCTGTCATGTTGTGGCAAATATTATATTGTATTCCGAGCAAATTATTGTACTCGCAATTTTAAGAACATCATATAAAATAATATAATTTTGAATATTATATTCTAAATTATACACTAACCAATAAAATTCTACTTCTAGCATTCTCATAAAATAGTTTTCAAATAGAATTTATCGGAATCAATGCTCAATTTATTGCTCATCCAAAAAGTCTGATATTTATAATTTCTAGTTTTGTCTTAGCACTATTTGGTTTAAAACTGAAAATCAACTGTCGTGCCTTTTTTTAAACTATGAATTTTCTGGTTAAATTTTCAACAAAAGAGATGAATTTTCAACTAAAATTATGAATCTTCAAATAAAAATGAATATTTAACTAATTAGTTCAACTGTCAACCAAGTAGTTGAAATTTCAACTAAAAATATGAATTTTTAAACAAAAAGATTAATTTTCCACAAAAAGAATAACGAATTTTCAACAAAATATAAATATTTTCAACCGACAAGTTGAATTTTTTAGTCAGACAGAAAAGATTTAAATTTAAAAACAAGAAAAGTTGATATTTTCACCCAAAAAAGAATTTGTTTCTACCAATAAAGAGGAATTTTCAATCAAAATTTTCAATTAAACTTAAATTTTTGACAGTACCCGTGCAGAACTTGTCCAACTTGTTCCCCAGTACCGATCTGGGCCCGATCGGATTTTCCACATGTGGCCGCAAGGGGGCAGATGGTGTGGCTCGCGTCGGAACCACGTCGTAATTCAATTCAAAGTCCTAAAATCAATTCACAAATATAAATTGGTATAATCTACTTATCTAGCAAAGTAGACTCCATCATTTTCTATTTTCTTTCCGATTTTCAGGTTACACCGTTACAAAAAATCAAACTTTAGTATTTCAAATTTTGCTTGTTTCCCAATAATGAGTCCAAAATACTCCTAGGACAATTATGGACTCATGAGTATACTGTGCGCGCATATGCGTTCGCTTTCACTTCAAAACTTAAAAGACGGTGATAAAACGCGTAAATCATGCCTGCGTTACACAAAATATTTTATGCAATATGAGTGCTCGTGTATTTAAAATGTAGTTGGAGTGTTTGCTCCGATCGCACACGAAAAATAATGTTTTTTAATTTTTATTGGTTCTATTTCACACTTTTTTCTGGTTTCAGGCTACTCCAAAAAACACTTGAAATTATGAATTCTTATACAATCATCTTTGGACAGATTTTTCTTTTTTGCACATTTATACGAGCACTCACAATACAATCACAACACTATCAATTTTCTGTTGTTTGTTTTTAACTCCGTGAGTCTATTTTACCTGAAGATCAATGAGTACTATTTAATATTCAATGTATTCAAAAGAGTTCAGGGTAATTCAAAAATGTTAAGGCAATTATTGCTACAGAACTCGGGAGAATTCTTGCAGAATACTAAGAATTCAGGAGGGTTTTACATATTTCAAACGATGCATGCATTTTAAATAAGACAATTAACTCGTCGAGCAATTTTGTCTAATTTGGTTGCTACAAAAAAGATCCTTTTAAATTTTTGAATATCATTGAAGTGTGAAGTTGCACCAAAGAGTCGAAACCTCCTACAAAAACAAACGGAGCGGAAGTTATACGATCTAAACTTGTATTCTCACACACTCTGAGCGATGGCACATGGACTGTCGGCTATCAAACTCATTTTTTTGATTGGTTAATCTTTGATTGCTAATTACTCGGTAATTATGCATCAAATAAAATGTTTTTATTGATAATTTTCTACTTAGTTTTTCACAAGGAATCAAGAAATATAAATATGTATTTTGAATACTTGGACACCCTGTATATTCTTCAATTCAAATAACATGAGTATGTTTTCCTCGTTTTCTGGCCGTGGTTTGGGGCAGCAAAGTAGGTCGTTGTTGGTGGTGGGCTAATTTACTGGCCTAGGCCGATAAGGTTCACTTTATTGTCCGCGGCAAATGAGCGTGCGTGAATTTCAAATTTTTTTGCCGATTTTAGAGATCGCAAGTGATTTCCACCAATTTCGAAGGTATTAAAGGGATTTTCAGGATATTTTAAAATTTCAAGTGTTTCAAATAATTTCAAGGAATCTCAAAAAATTCTAAGGGCTTTCCAAAGTTCTCAAAGGATTTCAAGACATTTTCAGTTATTTCAATAGTTTTAAAGGTATTTCAAATGATTTACAAAGATTTCAGAGGACTTTAAAAAAATTTCAGGACTTCAAAAAGTATTTCTACGAATTTTGACAGGATCTCAGGTGATTTTACTTGTGTTTTGAATAGATTTTAAAGAATTTCATAAGATTTCAAAAGATTTCTCTAAATTTCAAGAGATTTGCAAAAATTTTAGACGATCTAAAAGGGTTTTAAGATTTTCAAAGCGGCTTTGATGATTTCACATGATTTCAAAGAATTTAAAATGATTTCAAAAGATTTCAAAGTGTATCCATGGATTTTAAATAATTTGATAAGATTGAACGGAATTGCAAAGGCTTTCAAATAATTTTAACGTGATTTAAACAATATGAAGAAATTTAGAACATTTTCAAAAAGAAATTACTGGATATCAAAGAATTGCAAAGATATCCCGGGATTTCACGAGATTTTCTGAAAAATGTACATCAAATTTCCGGAATGAAATGTGATTTCAATTGGCATATTTTTAACAAAATAATTAGAAAGAGGAATCTTACATAAGCATTAATTTGCCCCCCCCCCCCCCCAGTATGTAAGAATTCTTACGATTTTGCAGACCTCCTCTCCTAAAAAGAAGCCTTACGTAATTAAAGGACGCTCCCATATCATTTTGATCCAATTTTGTGATCAAGTTGATCAACTGGCATTTACTGTGTAGTATTTCAATTTCTCAATGATGAAAAAAGTTCAATATATGCGGAGCAGAGCAGAGCATTTCATGGTTTCATCTGATAAGAGTTAACGACCGATTCCGGCAGCAGAAGCGGCAAAAAAAGGCTTAATTACTGCCCTGATAACCTGCATGTATGAATTCGCCTATATCCATTTGACACTCCCCTATTCGCACTTTTTGATGTGAGTGCGCATACCGCGTACCGCCTGCAGTTGCGCTATATTGGAAAGATTGGAAAAGTATCGGGGCAATCAATATAGCATCGACACGGGCACGCAGAACCGGATAAAGAGGATCTTTTATTCATGTCGCGTTTCGTGTCTCACTGGTTTGCCTTTTCTACGCGTTGTCTGCGCTCTCCTAAAGGCATCAGCACGGTGTCTGCTCCCCTTATCGTTCTCCCATATAGACGCACGTAAATCGTGATATCTTATCGGAAGCGCAACACGAATGTATTGTTCAACCACGTGACAGGAGAATCCCGTAAATCTAGTCCCCGAAAGACAAAATAAACGATCGATCATGAACTGCTGCTAAGGGACTCTCCATAAACTATGTTACCAATTTTGAACTATTTTCGCCCCCCCCCTTCCCCACCCCAACGTTAACCCTCGTTATGTATTGCGTCTCTCCCTCCATATAATGCAGCCATTAGTAAAATACGAATTTTCCGTATATTTTACGTTTTTTGCTATTCTAGTGAGTTCAGTTGCCAATATGCTAACTTATGGTAAACTATAAGCTAAAGGATAAAGTTTTTTTTTCAATGACGAATTTAAAACAAAACAGTTGAGTTATCATCCAAGAATTATTACTTCAACAAAACAGTGGAATTTTCAACAAATTAATTAAAGTTTTGACAAAATAGTTGCATTTGGAACTGAATCATTGAATTTATACTACATAGATACGTTTTTTACCAAATAATAGAATTTTCAAACAACGAAGATGGAAATTCAACCAAAAACAGTTGCATTTCTACAAAATACTTTTCATGAAACTTCCCCTTTTTCCCCTTTTCTCTTTTCTTTACTTAAATGCAAACTGAATCAACAGAATTCAATAAGAAAACCTAACTATTTCTGGTTAAAAGTTAATTAATTTTAATTAAAAAGTCTGATATATTTTTGATTTAGAATCCATCAGGATTGGTTAAAAATTCTAATATATGGTTAAAAATATGTCTTTTATTCAAATTTTGTTTTATTTTCAGTTCTAAATGTATTTTTTTTTACTGACAATTTAAATATTCCATTTTTGGTTGAAAATTTATCATTCTTATGTTAGTTAAAAATTCGAGTATTTTCTTAAAAATTGACATTTTTCAGTTGGAATTCAACGGTTTGGTTTACATTCATGTATTTTGTTGACACTATGCCCTTTTCAATAGAAAAATTAATCTTCTTTGTTGAAAAATAATTTTTTGGCTTGAAAATTCAACACTGGTAGAAAATTAAACTATTTTGTTGAAAAATAACTTTCAGCCAAAAATTATATTTCTGCTCGAAAGTACGACTATTTGTTACAGAATTAAACTATTTATTTGAAAATTTAACTGCTAAGTAGGAAATTCATGTATTTTGTTGAAAGTTCGTGTTTTCTGGTAGAGCATTAATCTTCTTGGTAGAAAATTCATTTCTTTGGTTAAGAATTCGACTATTTGGTTAGAAGATTAATTATTTTGTTGACAATTCAACTATTTTGTTAAATTCATCTTTCTTGGTTAAAAATGGACATCTTTCTTAAAAATTCAACTGTCCTCTAAGCACTTCATCTTTTTATCTTCAAAATTTAACTATTTGGTTAAACTGTAGATAATTTTGTTAAAAATATAATCAGTTTGTTAATTATTCAACTATTTTGTTAAAGTCGTCTTTTTTTGTCGGATATTCAACTGTTTAATTAAAAAAATCGTCTTTTTGGATTGAAAATTCATCTTTCAGCTCATAGTTCATCACACAAAATTACGTTCGCCAACGAGATACGCTAAGGAGGGGGGGGGGGGAATAGCCAAAAATTGATAACGTAATTTATGGACGGCCCCTAAGCACGTTCGAGATGGGGTCAACTTTGCACGTAGCAACTTCGCACGTAGAAACTTTGCACATGCCGAACTGTGCACGTCGATAGCCAGACGGACAACCGTGCACGTCGTTGGTCAGGCGGACAACTGTGCACGTGCCAACTGATAACGTGCCATCTGTGCACGTGCACAGTCGTCACTTGCATAACTGTGCACGTCGAAATATCAACGTGCACATACGAGCTCTCGTGGACTTAGACGTGCGCAGATGTCACTTTCCTAACTGCGCACGTGCGCACATGTCACTTCTCCAACTGTGCGAGTGCACAGATGGATATTGCCTCACTGTGCACGTGCACATATGTCACTTGGATAACTGTGCACGTGCACAGTCGTCACTTGGATAACTGTGCTCGTGCACATTTGTCCAAGTGACAACTGTGCATCTTGAAATTTCGATGTGCGCAGTTGTCCAAGTAATATCTGTGTACGTGCGCAGTTGTCCAAGTGACAACTGTGCACGTTGAAATTTAAAAGTGCACAGTTGTCACTTGGACAACTGTGCACCTGCACAGATGGTGCTTGGAAAACTGTGCACGTCGAAATTTCGAAGTGCGCAGATAGGCTCCTGTGGACTTGGCTGTTCACAGATGTCACTTTCCTAACTGTGCACCTGCACATATGTCACTTTCCTAAATGTGCACCTGCACAGATGTCACTTTCCTAACTGTGCACCTGCACAGATTCCAATTTCCTAACTGCGCATCTGCACAGGTGTCACTTGTCCAACTGAGCACGTGCACAGATGTCACTGTGCATGTGCACATATGTCACTGTGCACGTGCACATATGTCACTTGACTAACTTTGCACGTGCACAGATGTCACTGTGCACGTGCACATATGTCACTTGACTAACTTTGCACGTGCACAGATATCACTTCCCCAACTGTGCACGTACAAAGATGGAACTTGTCGTACGTAAGGGTTTATACGCGGGTGGTCCTTCATGAAAATTTCTTTTTGTACGAACTCCTTGAATACGCGCCATTGCATGCACGTGAAGCAGGCGTAATGTGGCCGCTTCCAGCCCAGTGACGTTCGCACATGTGCTCTCCACCACCGGTGTATCAAGGGCGTACGGCTATTTTGATTTGTCAAAATAGCCTTCTTTACGCCCTTGATACACAATGTGCTATTTTGAATTTACTTTTTAATACTTTTATTTTATTAAACTTCTTTGCGTCTCCCAGTGTGTATGGAGACGTCTGATGTCTTTGGGACGTCCTAACGATGACTAACTACCGTGCCTACCTTGTAGGTATTTATTTTTTTCAAGTAACTTAGCTGTCATTGATTTCACAAAATCAACTATTTATGTGATGTATTTTCTTATAATGTAACAAAAAGTAAACTTGAACAAAATTTGTTCAATAACTTTTAACAAAGTTTTATTGTTGTTTATGTGATGATGCATAATGACGGGTTATACATTTGTCTTAGTCGTTGGTTAGTGAAATATCAAGGTTTATTTATTTGGGTGGTACACATTTTTTTCTTAAATGTTCTTGGTCTTGCCCCCAGGTATGTTCGAATGCCAAAAAAGTAAGCACTTTTTTTTTAATTTTAAAATCTATTTATTTTTAGGGGTAGTTCAAAGCCCATAATGTTTCACGTGTATTTCCTCTAGAAAAAAGGCCTTTTTGGAAATTATGGATAGAATCGTTAATATTAGATTATTTTACTGCATCTGGCATGTTTTTCTTGAGAATTATTTGTGGAATACTTTTTAAACTCAATCCCTATAAGCAATTTTCATAGGGGCTCGAAAAAAAACTCCATAAGTGCAAAAATGAGGTATTATGTCCCGCGTGAAAAAAACTTCCCTTGCTCAAGCATGGGCTAAAAATAGGTCAAAAATGTTTAAAGTTGGACGGATTCCCGTGTTAACTTGAATGAAAAAAACTCAAACCTTACTAATTCTCTCTATTCATCATTTCACATAAATTGGCCTAGTTTCAAGTGTTTTTTCGAACCAAAATTCATAATTGGTTCCAAATATCAAAACTGTACGAATCCCTCCGAAGGTAAGTTTCAGAAATCTAATAAAATTTGTTCAAATCGATATTCCCTAGTTGAATAATATTTTGCAGCCTAAAATTCGATTGTTAGATAATGAACTTTCTTAGACTATAGCCAGAAAATTTCTGATCCTGAAGAACGAATTGGACAAAGAGTTTGGACATGTGCAAAATTTTGAAAATCCCTTGAGCTTGAGGCCGACGCGAAAACTCAAAAAACGTAGACCAACCCTACCCAATGTCTTTTACACACACTCACTTTCGACGGATTCATAGAATTTAAGAAATCCATAGATTTCCATGAAGTTGTAGAATTCGTGGAATCCATGTAATTGAAACAATTCATAGAAGTACAGGAGTAAAGAGAATTCAAGGGAATCAGAGAATTCGAGGCATTCAGCACATTCAAGGCATACAGCAAATTCGAGGAATTTAGAGCACTCAATGAATTTAGAGAATTGAAGGAATTTAGAGAATTCAAGGGATTCAGATTTTTAAAGCAATTCAGAGAATTTAAGGAATTCAAGGGATTCAGAGAAGTCGAGGCATCCAGCAAATTCAAAGCATTCAGTGAATTAAAGTAATTCAGCAAATTCAAGTTAATATAAGAATTCCATGAATTAAAACCATTCTGTAAATTCTGAGGATTCCGAATTCTTATGTATTGATAGAACATTTGGAATTCCTGGCATTCTCTGAATTCCTTATATTTTCTTAATATCCTTAATTCTCCAAATTTCTTAAAATCTATATGCATTCCTTCAGTTCTTTAAATTATTTTAATTTTCTAAATTCTTTGAATTCTCTGAATCCCTTGAATTCTCTGAATTCTCTAAATTCCTTGAATTTGCTTAATGCCTTGAATTTGCTGAATGCCTCGGATTCTCTGATTCCCTCGAATTCTCTGAATTCCTTGAATTTTCGGAATTCCTTGAATTGTCTGGATTCCTTGAATTTTCGGAATTCATTGAATTCTCTGAATTCCTTGAATTACTTGAATTCTCTGAATTTCTGGAATTCTCTGAATATCTTGAATTTCACGAGGATTGAATACTTTTAACTGTTAAAAATTTATAATATGTAGATATAAAGGACCACCCTCGTATAAACCCTTATGTAAGGACATAAAGCTGCACAGTTGGGCAAGTTCCATCTGTGCACATGCACAGTTTGGCAAGCGACATCTGTGCACGTGCACAGTTTGTCAAGTAATATATGTGCACGTGCACAGTTGGGCAAGTGACATCTGTGCACGTTAACAGTTAAGAAAGTGACATCTGTGCACGTGCACAGTTGGAAAAGTGACATCTGTGAATGCGCACAGTTAGGAATGTGACTTCTGTGCACGTCCAAGTCCACAGGAGCCCATTTTTGCTCGTTAAAGTTTCGACGTGCATAGCTGTCCAACTACCAACTGTGCACGTGCACAGATGGTACTTGGACAACTGTGCACTTCGAAATTACAACGTGTCATCGACGTGCACAGTTGGACACGTGCAAAGTTGCTACGTGCAAAGTTGACCGTCACCCAGCACGTTCAAATCAACCTTGTCCTAGAGTAAAAGAAACGGTAATAAAATTCTGAATCAGCACAGTCGCAGAGTGCGCTCCGTTAATGCCATCTCACCCTCCCGCAATGCATAATGCATTATCCGAGTGGAAAACAAAAGACAAAGGGGAAAATGTATTAACGAATAGAAGGGCACTAGATTAGTGACAATTCAAATAAAAAATGCATTAATCAGTACACGGAATCCAACCTAATACTTCCAATGCAAAAGGTATGAGAAACAATAGGCGAAGAACAAATAAAAGAGTAAAAGTTCCTTCGTAAAAGAACATACTGTAAAGGATACTCAATATTGAGAAAATAATTTAATTTAATAATATTTCTAGTAAAAAGCAGTCTTAATGATATCCGATTAGGATCTCCGATAAAGTCTCGCTAAAGTACTAGGTATGAAAAAAATCAGTACTTAACTGCCACCTTCCTTAAACATTTTGAAAATTTGTGGTAATTTAATTTGATTATTGTTATTAATGTGTCAAATCTGTCAAACAATCTGAAACGCGATTAACCGGTCTCTTGACGATCACTTTTTGTGAGCCCAGAATGCAAGCTCATAGCTGAGTGATTCCACTAAGAGCGATCTTTGTTCAGTTCGACTTTTGTGACAATATTTTTTTTTTTAGATTTTTAAATTGGCTTTAGTGAAATGGATGCGCACAACCTTAGAATGCAAGAAGGTAATTTGCGCAAAATTAATTCTATAAAATATTGATATTTTAGGGGTAATTTTTCACCGCATCAGTTGTAACTTTTTTTCTACTGACCCGATTTTCATAAAAATTGACGAATGATTTATACGACCTACAAAAGTGAGAAGGAGATTTCTGCAAAATAATATTTGAGAAATATTTATTCAGGGTTTATTTCAGGAGTAATTTTGCTCCGCATAAGTTATAACTATTTTTCTGTTCAACCGGCCTTTAGAAAAATTAATATGCGGATATATGAAATTTAAAAAATAAAAAAATCGAAACGGATATCATAATTATAACACTTTTGGAAAAAAACATATTTTATATTCAAGAAAGTAATCTAATAAGTACTGTTGTGCCCAGTTAGCCTTCTACATTTCTTGTAAAATATATTGTTAAAGAGAATTGGAGTGTTAAGATTAAATACTTGAATATTTATAATACATGAGGTCTGAGAACTAACATATAGTAATGCCAAGATGAATGTTCATGAAGGAATTTTTATTTACTTATTTATATTTAGATGGTTTATTCAACAAAATTATGGATTTTTATGTTATAACAATAACCTTTTAATATATTAAAACAAAATATTCATCTATCTTGTGGTTAAATAATACATGATTATTATTTTCACTCGCGAAAAAATAATGATTTCAATTATGCATTATAAACAATATTTATCACATGTATAACAGAATAGCTGGGAAAACTCAATATAGAGGTCCCCAATTTAATTTCGTGCATGCGAAAGCTTTATTTATAAACTTTTGAGCATGTTAAAATATACTGCAATGTTACTATATTTTAAGAAAAACCTGAAGACAAAGTATAATTTTTATTATACACCACTGACGTCCACTTTTATTATCTTTGACGTCACCATGCTTGAAAATCACTACTCAAGTCTCCGCTTTATAGGCATCGAAAACGGCTAAAAGCATGCATGTGTTACAAAAAATCTAACTACGTGATCGTTTGGAACAGATTGATAGTCGCCAAGGAAAGAAAAATGCGCCTAAATTTTATTTTATTGTAAAAATTCACTGTGTTCCCGAAATTAGGAACGCATTTAATAGTGATTATTATTGTTACAGCTGTAGTAATATAGTTACTGTTATAGAACATTGGAAATCGAATATACTCTCGCATGTGTCATTAAGCTCTTAACATCGCATCGGTAAGAGACTATCAGTCCAGGATCAACATATCAATGTCCTCGTATGTCCACATTGATATATATATATATAATGATGTGTGTTTGTGTGTGTGTAATAGCAATACCTTCGTTAACTGCGAACTACTCCCACGAGAAGTTGGACCTTGTTCCTTGTATCGAAATCTACTAAATACAAAACCGTGTGTATACGTAAACTGCGTCGTGCTCGCAGCTCGCAATACCCATTATCATTCGGAGATTCGCAATACCATAGAAATTCGATCCCAACGTATTCTGGAGGACGAATGACCTCCATTGTCATAAACGGACAGTATAGGCATTCGCGACATCGAACCGTTTCAAGTATGACCACAACTGAGTGTAACTACTTTGACGTCAACGATCTGCATTTCGATTGGACATGAGCCTAGTTCGGAAACATGGGACCTAAATCTCCAGTGAAACCAGAGGGAAGGAGCTAGGTGATCCAGTTTCCAATTTGTTTGCGGTTAGCGAGGCTAATGCTCTGTCTGCTGCTTAACGCCCCGGGATTTACAGCTTAGCATTTCACCGAATCACACTGCCACAGCTTGGGGTATTTATTTCTTTTTTCTATTCTGGCGCGATTTCAGTTGGCACGCGATCCCCAGCGGGAATACAGAAATACAATTATACAAAAGGATACATGGAATTTATTTCAAAGCTAGTTAGAAAGTCATTATTTTTCATTTTTAGGGAAAATGTACAACGAATGGACTCGTCCGTCCGTCGTGCCTCTTCTAGTGAAACTTTCTAACCCTTGAACTGCTCCTACCGAATGGACACCAGCTACCCCTTCAAAGCCCCCGTTTCCCACAGGGATAAGGTTCAAGGTTTTAATTTACCATAACTAGGGAGTTTTGTTGCTCCTTTCTAAGGGTTATTCTTGTCTGATGCTACGAAATATTATTGACCATCGATAAGGTTTGTTCTTGACCTTGCTTAGGGTTGTTATTGTCCTTTGCTAGTGAGTTATATTGAGGGTTGCTAATGGTTGTTATTGCCCGTTGCTAGGGGATGTTATTAGTCGTTTTTAAGGGTTGTTATTGACGGTGGCTGAGGGATATTATTGACCATTTTCAAGGGTTGTTATCGACCTTGTTTGTGGATGTTATTATTCTTTGCTAGGAAGTTGTATTGCTCGATGCCATGGGTTCTTGTTATCCGTTGCTATGAGATTTTATTAGTCGCTGCTAGGGAGTTGTATTGATCGTTGCTAAGGTGTTATGTTTGACCGAAGCTAAGGTTTGTTACTAATCGTTGCTAAAGGTTATTAGTGGCCGTTACTAAGGAGTATTATCACCTGTTTACGGAGTATTTATTATTTATTCCTAGGGATTAATTGTATTCATCGTTGCGTACGGTTGTTACAGAACGTTGCTTAGGTTTATTGGTGAGCGATGCTAGATGATGTTGGTACTTGTTGCTAAGCAGTGTTATAAACCGTTCCTGAAAGTTGTTATCACTAAAGGGTTGTTATTTCCGTTGCTAGGGGATGTTATTATTCTTTGCTAACGGTTCTTATTGATCGTTAATAGATGGTTGTATTGGTCGTTGCTAAGCGTTGTTATTGACTATTTTTTAGGTTTTGACCGTTTCTAAGAATTGTTATTGGCCTTTGCTAGAAAGTTGTATTGATTGTTTCTATGGGTTATTATTGACCGTTTCTATGATTTATTACTGATCATTGCTAGGGGATACGAGTGACCATTGCTAAGTATTGTTATTGACCACTTGTAAAAGTTGTTCTTGTCCATTGCCAGGGAGTTGGATTGATCGTTGCTAAGAGTTGTTATTGTCCGTCGTTAGGAGATGTTGTTAGCCGTTGCTGAGGATTGTTAATTACCATTGCCAAAGGTCTCTATTGTCTATTGCAAGAAAGTTGTTATTATCAGTTGCCAAGTATAGATCGTTTCTAAGAGTCGGTATCACAAACGGTTTTAATAAATGGTTTTACTTAATTTTTCGTAAATTGAGTAACTTTGTAAGACACGCCTCTCTTTAATACGATTTTCGTAAGTTGCCGAACAATTTTGACCAGTATTGCATATGTAATTGATAAAAAATTCTTAAACAGTCGATTTTCTGAAAAAATTTGCATGAAAAGTTTATCCATAGAATTTTTTGCGGTGACTTTTTGTTAACTTTAGATCAGTGGAGTGAATTACAATTCAAATTTTCAATTCACCTGACTAATCCGACACTTTTATAATAGGAAGTGGCTACGCATACCAAAATTTCGGTATGGATCCGATGAATTTCTGCTGCATTTTTTCGATAAATGTAGACACTCCCTTTCTAATGTTTAATCTTTAGGCTTAAGATTTGGAAAAAAAAATGTTCGTAAAATAAATAAGATTTTTATTCGGAAAGTATTTAATTTGTGAACAATCCGTATACTGGTGATTTAGCGCCAACGTTAAATCGCATGCAATTACGTCATATGCTGGTTTGAGTTGTTTATTACAGAGATGTGTTACATCTAAATTCACCTACAATTTTCGTTCATGTTTCGATTAGTTTCGATAAGATTTCTATGAGATTTCAATGAGATTTCGATCAGATTTCGATCAGATTTCAGTCAAATTTTAATAACATTTCGACCAGTTATCGATCAGATTTGGATCAGATTTTCGTGTTGTTTATAAGATTTTAGTATTGTAAACGAGTTAAAGAGTGATGAGGATCGAGGAACACATTTTTTTTGTCATATTGTATATTACACATAAATTATTGTACATTGCTGACTCGTGTAGAAGAAATTTACGCTATTTTACACACGAGAGAGTCGTAAAAAAGCAATCCGAGAGAAAGTAATTAACTCTTTCAGTCATAGTTTAGTTTGGTTCTGCAAAGAAATGGCCTTTTTTCGTATTAATTTTTCAATATTAAATCGTGCACTATTTTTCACCAGTAACACCCACTAATGCTTTGATGATTAATTCTCTGAATTGATAAAAATGCTTGATCACTTCATTGAATTTTTCGAATAAAAAATTATTTCATATTCCTCATCGCCAATATTTAATTTACATACTACTTTAACGTTCAACAAGATGATGATGCAGACCTATCACTCAATAATGCTCTATTTGATTCTCAAGGCTAATTTAAAAGAAATATTGAAATATTATATTTATAACATATAATATTTACTAATGAACATGCAGCAATAGAAATAATCAGTATTTTTACATTACTTCATTTATTAATAAAAGTTAATGTTGGCCAAACAAACTCTGGAATTATTCACAATACATTGTGAATTAATAATTGGGTTATACAATTTTTATACTGTTTCGTTGGCTTGAATAAATTTTAATAGGGTAAAATTATTAACCAACATACTACACACACGCTCCTCATTATGGAAATGCATCAACGATACACGACATGTATTCGTTTGTTTGTCACGTAAAATGGAGTAGGAGTATTCAATTATACATATTTTAATTATCTGATTATGAACGATTTTCGATTCAATTCCGACGAGCGTGCTCAACTATATTTGAGACCGTGAAAACCAGATTCATCAAAATTATCTGCTCATGTACTTCAGGATAGTAGATCCTATAATGGAATAATAGAGGTAGAATATACGAGAAATCAGTTTAATTTAAATTGTTGAACTGGATTTCCAATCGCTCATTCAAATTATCCGTGGCATATAAAAAGGTTCAGATATTTTAAGACTCGTTTCCGAAATAGATTAGGTTCCAGTTTTAAAACTAAGTTTGGCAATTTATGTGTTCTTGGCTTATTTTTGTTTAGTTTTTTATTGCACTTATCATTTTGTAATTTAAAAAATTATTCATTGATGCTCATATTCTGATGTAATGGTACATTTTACAGGTGAATATCTTTGCTAAAGGTCTTTCACACAGATTTCTTTCGGACAGAAAGTTGTATTCTACTTCGGTAATACTCGAGCGTTACGCTAATTTTAAACTCACACATTTACTATAGAAAAAGCGTTACATGATAAAAAGGGGGATGGGGGCTCCAAAAATTGCAGGCGAAAGCGTTTCGTATTTTTTTAGCGGCACCAAAGTAAAAAATGTAAATAATTTTTCTAACGCAGATACTGTAGTAAAAAACTAGCCTGTCAAACAAATGGTTTAAAATAATGCTTTTTTCCTGTTTTCCAACTGAAAAAATTCATTTGTTAAGTCTAGTTTAAAACAGACTAGAAGAAGTGAGTAATTTAACTCATACCTTGCAACAAACTGATTTTAAAAAATCTGTATATTTTATTTAGAACATTTTGTTCTTATTTTTTATTTTATTAATCTAGATGTTCTACCATTACCTACTCTCACGTTTTACGATCCACCCCCTTTGTATTTTACAACATTTGCCATATTCTCTTTCTTCTATAAGAACAGGCTTTTGCAGCTTACATAGAAAAATATCCTGTCTATGAGATCATAGTGCATGCGCGCCACGAAGAAGACTCAAGTCATAAAAACTGAACTTATATTTTATTATTAAGGTATTTTACAGGCGCCTTCTAACGCGTCCTCCTTCCGATGTTACATCACGTTTCACTTTTTAAAAGCAAAAGACATCATTATTCTAATAATATTAAGTGAAATTACAAATCATCTTACTGTTCCATTGACAAAATATATTAGAATAATTATTTAGTAAAGCCAGGCCGTTTTTAAAGTTGAATTTATCCTAAAAACGTTGAAAATTATAGGTTTTTTAATTGAAATCTTTCAGAAGGAAGAATTTCAAACATCATGTTTTTTAAAATTCAATAATTTTAATCCAAAGTGCGAAATGAATAACTTAAAAATCAATGATATACCATGAAGCATTTCCATTTATTATATATCATTTTCACTCATGGTAAAAAAGTTTGCAGTAAAGGATGTAGCCGGGTAAGCATAGCAAATCGGCCCCGCTTGTATCAGGCTGAAATTTATGTCAAATATGCATCCTAAGGTAGAGAAAAAGTATAAACGATTTTAAACTTCAAATTGCATTTTTTTTTTTGAAGTTATGAAGGGGGAACAGGAAAATCAAAAAGTAGTAGGCTCATTAGACGCAGTTGGCGCGCAGTCAAAAACGAGTAATAAAAACAATTATCATAGTTAAAATAAATAATGATTACAAATCGCACAAAAATGCGCTCGAACTGCGACTAATGAGCATGCTGTCCGACGCAAGCAAGAAGAATAGTTTGCCAACATTGGTAGGGGAGAGCGGGGCACGCGCGGCACCCTAACTTTGAGTGCATTTTTTAACATTATTACTATTTTGTACACTGTAAAAAAATCAACAATCAAAATGAATGTTCATACATGAAGTTCAATTCGAATAAAAATTTAAAACGAGCGCGTTTAATTTGTAGAAAGAAAAATAAGCAGGCGTCAAAGTGGGGCACAGAAGGTCTCTGCGGGGCAGGCAATGTCATCCAGGTGGTGCACAAATGGCACGGTAAACTTGCGAATAAAAGCGAGATCAATAAATGGAACTTTTTAAAATAGTTTATTAAAATATAAATAAATAAAATATAATATATTTTTTATTTAATAATTGACATTGATTATTTTTTGTAAGTTTTATTATCACATTTCTCTTTATTTTATACAAGTTTTATTATAGCTAAAGAGATGAAATGTTGATATTCAAATATGGGATCTACAATTCAATAATACAATATATTAATATTTATAGATTAATATTAACGAAGTTGTTTTAAAGATGACTTCAAGTTACAAACATTATGCAAATGGTAAATTATTATTTACTACCTTCTTTTGAAATGACCACAGTTCCATTTACAATAGCATAATTTATAAAATCATTAGAAGTGTTTTTTGCTAAAATTCCTGCTGAAATACCTTTTTGAAATAAATTCACTGGCCAAACTTTGCTGTTATACCTTTGATGGATTCTCCATTAGTTACAAAATCAATGGCCAAATTTCAATTGACCATCTGTATAACTAAATTAATATTTTTTTTTTTCTCATAATAGCGAACCATTTGTTTCTACTTAAAATAACTTACAACTAGACAAATATATACACCTGGTATTACATCCTAGCAATCACAGAACTGAAACCAAATTTTAGGTTGAAAATGAGCTGTTCTCTCTGAACACAGCTTAGAACGGCGCGAGTGGGACATATCGTGCCCCACCTTAGGGTGCCGATCTCTGCCCCACCTCGATACTTTTGTTCTTTTTTAAATAGCAATTTAACTACATGTTTGAGAGAAGTGATTAAAAGAAAGAAATTAAAGTTCGAGTTTCAAACTTTGCAATAGACCCAGTTTTAAGGACTATTGCTACTTATTTTTCCTTTTCCCGAACGTTCTAAATTCTATGGCGCATCTGATTTTTATGTTCCAAATTTCAATCACTGGAATTTCATTCAATTTTTTACAAAATAACAAATTAATTGGTTTCAAATACAACTATATATTTAGTAAATGCCAATAAAAAAGAAATTGATTTTTTTTACTAGTTTTACAAGTTTTTAGAGGGGTGCCTAGCTTATCCGCTCTGACGTCAGTGCCCCGCTCACCCCTATCACTGTTTCACTATGAGCGGCTCTCAGTTGTTTCACAATGGAGTAGTCATTTGGTTCCAACGTTTTTAGATCCTGACGACTTATTACTGTGTTAATAATAATAACCTGGCCTAACTACTGGCATGTATTTGGAAAAAACAATTAATACACTGGAACATAGTATTTCGCACGATTTCGGGTTTTGAAATAAGATTGCAATGTGTTTTAGTGTATTGTAATGTCTTCGAATGTTATCTGTTTAAATAAAACTAAGAAAGAAGGCGCGGCGTACTGTACCTCTCGGGTGGTGTGGAAACTTATACACTCTTACATTTTTAACCCGACTCTCGGCAACAATTAGACCAATTGCCAAAAACAGGTAGACTGCAGTTTTTTAAATATATCCACGTCTTTTTGTGTTGTTTTCTGACTTTTAATATCTATTACAGCATGTTATAATACATTTGTCAACTGAGGTTTCCATATGGTAATATGAAAATTATTTTTTTTTTCAACTATGACGCACTACTCCGATCAGTTAGGAGAAAAAATATGTCAATCTAGGGTATGTAGAGATTTTTTGTAAAAATATGGTTGTTGCACGTCAAAAAGATCACCTTGAAAAAAAATCCTCAAAAAATCAAAACATTTTTTTACCTGTTATTTTGGCGATAAAATTCTTTTGAATTATTTGGTTAATTTTCTTATCGGTCTTGACAACATATATTTTGTTCATAAGAATCGGTCAAGCGGTTTTTCAGGAAAACCACTTCATCATTTTTCTTTCCTCCTCCATAACTTAAAAAAATGCAATTTGTAGGTAAAAATTCGTTGTAGTTTTTTTCTACTTTAGGATAAACATTTGACATAAATTTCAGCCTGATACGAGCGGGGGCCGATTTTCTATGCTTACCCGGCTATACCTTTTGGATTGTTCGGTAGTTATTAGTTTCATATAATATTTTTTCTGTCGATAAATAAAACATATTTTTCCCAGTTAATTTGAAACTTATATTTGTTTTCGAAATTTATTATGAAATCTGATAGAGGCCATTGATAGGTACTTATTCAATCTCCACCCAGATTTGATCTATAGAGTGAAAAAGACGTTTCTCATGGATTACACGAACTGATGAAAAGGAAAAAGGTATGTACAAAAAACATGAAAGGAAAAGGTAAAGTCAAGATGAAAGCACCTACAAGATATAGAGAGCATCTTGCGTTTATTCACGTGGGCATCTCTAAAATACATACAATGGAATTTTCAATCTTGCAAAAGGTTCCGTGAATTCCTGAAATTAGTGTTGAGAATATTCGAAGAGCGTTTTATTGGAAACCGATCTTAACAGGTTGCAGTCACTTTTGAAGCCCTGGGACTATCGTTCAGAGACTAAAAATCTGGGAAAGCATACCCACCTTCAGTCAATATTTAGAAGCATTTCAGACCTTCTAAATCTGTTCAGCACTTCCAATCGGCTTGTTTATTTCAATGACCTGGTACTTATCATGCATCCTGTTTATCAAGAAAACTCTTTACTGGAAACGTATTGCTTACATTGGTGCATTCTGAAAGACTATAGCTGATGGATCCTGAAAACGTGGCCAAATCGCTTAAATTAAATGTTATCGTACGCACCTTAAATATATGATACAACTTAGTGAATAATTAAAGAATTCTATTGTACAATTCGAGTATATTTATAAGTATGGGTGTAATCAATCAAAATATTGTTCACGAGTGTAACTAGAGCGGGATAATAAAATCTTCAAAATCCTGAAACTTCGAAAAAATTCGTATCATTTTTTCTTCACGAAATCTACTTGAGAGACGAAAATAAACTTCCTAGTTTTTCAACTATATGGAAAATCGTCATTGCAAAAGAATATACAATGAAAAAATAATATTATTATATCATTAAGCCGTTTCCCTTTCGGGGTAGGCGTGAATTGCTCGGTGGTAAAGTAGTGATGTGTGGAAAAATCGCAAATATCTGGCATTATTCTAATAGTATATTATTAAAAAAAATAATAACTTGTTTAAACAATTATGCTTATCAACTTTCAATGATTTATACTTCACTCGAATTGAAAAGGTTGACATAAAGCGCAAAGTTTAGCAAAAGTTCAATTTTCTAGCATTATTGTAAAAGAATATTGTTATGAATAATAATAAATAGTTTAAACAATAATAAATTGTTTCACAAATTCTTTTGATCACTTTATCATCAGAAAAGGTTATATTTTATGTATTTGAAACATTTTGTGTAAAAAAAAACGAAAAAAATCACAATTAGTAGATCTTTGTTGCTTCAACAACTTTTTCTTCATTTTTTGTTTCATCTGATCTCGTTTTTCCAAAAGGCCAATTTATTTATTATTATTTAAAAAAATGTGTAGCTCTTTGTTTTGTTGCTAAAATAATTCTGTAGGGTGTTCAAAATATAACGTTGTTCTTTCATTGACATATTTTCATATCATGCGTTGTTTGGCTTAAAATATTAAATTTGGTTAGTCTTTTGGAATTTTGTAAATGCCATCGCTCCGGCAATTTTTTTTCATCAAAAAAAGTAATGTAAATAAATTGTTCGCCTTTTCAAATACTACTAATAACCGTAAATAGAATTTTTCATTTTGAAAAGAAGTGTTCCACAGAATTTTGAAAATGCGCTCACTTTTTGAATTTTTATCCAAAATGGCTAGTTAACGAACTTGACCTTCATTTTAGGACACTTGAGAAGTATTACAAAGCCCAATCCAAAATGTCAATTCTTTCGAAAGTTATCGTGCTAACAGACTAAAAATCTACAGACAAACGGACAGACATACAAATTCGCGAAAACCTGTTTTTCGGGTTTAGGGGGTCTCAAAACGTAGATATTTGATGAAAAAGGGGGCGGGGGTCCAATTTTACACAAAACTGTAAAAATATATTTTATGTTAAATTATATCTAACACGTGAACCATGTTTTTAATGAAACATAAAATAACATAAATCGTGCCCTTCATCAAATTTTACACAAAAATGTAAAAATATTAAAAATATATTCTATGTAAAATTATATCTAACACGCGAACCGTTTTTTTTAATGAAACATAAAATAACATAAATCGTGCTCTTTATTATGTTAAATAAAATTCCCATATAAACTGGAAATTCTTTTTGGGTTATTATACGCCTCATTGGTAATGCAGTCAAGTGTACACCATAAGTACACATAATACATAATATGCCAACGAATAAAATAGCCATATCCAAATCGAATTGTGATTTACGTTTATGGGCATCAAATTTGAAATTTCCCGGAAAATATCTGTAGAATATAGAATTGAAAATATGTACAATAAAAAGGAGATTCGTGGCACCTTTTTAGGGTCAAAAGTTATTTCCCTGGACTCTGTAGATATCAGGAATTTATTACGGGATAAAAATATTCTACGGTTATTGGCGATTTAATCTCTAGATATAAAGGAAGTGGTTCAGGATTCAAAATAACTCTCTCAATACAATTCTCGTAAAAATAGAATGTAGTTGAAATTTTTAAACAAATTCGGGTTTTTTAAGTATTTTTTCGACAGAAAAAAAATGTTGACAATGAAAGTCAAATTTTAAAGAAGATTCACCAATTTTTAACAATTTGATATGTTATCATTTTGCACTAGAAATCGGTTTTTTTATTAGATGTAAAAGACGATTTATAATTTGGAACAATTTTTTCAATGTTTTTTTTAGTATTTTTTTCGAAAGTTAATATTTTGAGTGAACGAAATTTGAGATTTTTGAGATTATCATTCAGTCATCAATGTCACTAATTTTGTATAATTTTGGGTTCTATTATATTTTTACACTAAAAATTGGTGATTTTAATGAAAATTTATTGGATTTTAACGAAGATAACAAATTTTGAAATACTTTTAGGTTGAAATCAATTTATTTTGATTCAAACTTGAAGTTTTTGATTTAAAGTATAACTTCTTCGTTGAAGAGTCATTTTTGATTGAAGATTCATTATTTTAGTTGAAAATTCATCTCTTTCGTTGAAACTTTAAGTATTTTGCCTAAAATTGGGTTGTTCTTGTTTCAAAAGTAATCTTCTTGTTTGAAAATTCATCTTTTAGTTGAAAATTCAAATATTTGTTAAAAATTCACCTATTTGGTAAAAACTTCAACTATTTAATTGAAAAAAATTTCGGGTTAAAAATTTAACTGTTTTGTAGAAAATTTGTCTTTTTGTCTGAAAGTTAATCTTCTTGGTAGACATTGAATATTTTGTTAATAAAACTACAACTGTTTGGTTGAAAATTAATTATTTTTTTATTGAAAATTATACTTTTTGGTTGAACATAAAAATTCTTTGTTGAATGTTGAATTGCTTCGTTAAAAATAAATTTTTGATTGAATATTCATGATTTTAGTTGAAAATTCATCTGTTGTGTTGAAAATTCATCTCTTTGATTAAAATTTTAACTTGGAAATAATTTTTTTCTATATTTTATTGTTTCAACATTACTCATGATCATCTATTTGGTTGCAAATTCAAATATTTGTAAAAAATTTATCTATTTGGTAGGAAATTCAAGTATTTGGTTAAAAATTCCTCTATTTTGCTAAAAATAAAATATTTTTGCTTGAAATGTGAGGTATTTTAAACAATTAAAATTGAATATAATATAGTAGTATTTGTTGCTGTTTTACACATGAAAACGGTACTTTGAATTAATAATAATTGTATTTCACAGATTAATGTTCCTTAAACAATTTTACTTCATGTTACAATTTTTTACCGGAAATCGATTATTTGAAACAAACAACATCAAGTTTCAAAAAATATTTACAGTCCTAAACCATTTCTTGTTATATTATGTTTTCCGTCTAAAATTAATATTGTTATTGAAAAATAATCAGTAGTTAAGATATCAGTTTTTATGAATTATCAAAAATATTCTCCTTGCTTTTCCATTTTATTATTCTAAACAATAGATACTGTCAAATAAATTTTTTCTGAAAAATATTAATTTAAAAATTTCTTTTGACAAAAAATAATATTTTTTCTAGTTATTAGTAAATATATAAATCTATCATCAATTATATTCGAGTTTTTACATTTTTTTGACAAATATGTATCATTGATATCTTTTCAATCCCTAGGGTAAGAAAGGGGACAATAAATAAATTCTATATCGTTACCCAGTCTTCAAAATACGAAAATCCATGATTCCCCTCTCTCTGGGGAAATATACTTTTTTTACGTAATTCTTGAGCCATTAAGTTCTTTTTATAAGCTGAGGAATCGGAAAAAGAAAAAGTTATTGTTTGTGATTCATGATTCTTTTGTTATTTCTACACGATAAAAATATGTTCTCAGAATACAGTGCTGCGCTATAAAATATTTTACTGGCCTCTAATGTTCACTACAGTGCTTTTATCATTACTTATAGCCATACGTGAAATATTCATTTTATAAATAATAGGTAACATCATTATCTTTTATAATGTTACGTGCAATAAATATTTATCTAAATTAATGACACATAAGCTCGAAAAAATATGTTCACTCTTATTATAATTAAATAAAATTTATCTTTCAATTTTATATTCAAACTAGTCTTTGATACGCACAATTATATAATTTTTTTAGATATGTAAATAAGATTATTAAAAACATGAATCAATAACTTAAAATTGTTCAAATATTTTTGTCTTTGTTCAATTCCAGTATAAATCGCCAACGAAATAAAAAATTGAAAAAAAAATGGTGAATCGTATGCCTCTGTATGATAATCTGAATAACAATGACAATCTGAAAATGTTGAGGATTTTTTATATGAAATGAAAATTTCCGCCAAAAACGCAAACATAACATAGGAAAAAATTATTCAAAATTGTGAATTTTCTTTGAAATTGAATTACTTTTGTTTAAAGTAACCGGTTTCCTGTGAAAAAATTAACATAATTTTTAATTGTTTCAGAAGTGTAAATGTTGTTTGAAATCTATATAAATATTTCCGGCGAATCTTCTTTGAAATGCTCAAAAAAGAATTTTTTTATTTATTAAGAATACCAATTTTCTACAAAAAATCCTTATTTGTTAGCAAGTTCTAAATCTTCTCTAAAATTAAGAAAAACATAGTTTTGTATTAATTGAAAATACTAAATACTTGCGAAAAATACGAAACTAATCCAAAATGTTTAAAAGATTCTAAATATTGATCGAATTATAATGATTTTTGGTTGAAGGCACCAATTTTCGTATAAGACACATAATTATGTACAAATATGATTATATTTGTTTAAAAATACCAATTTTTTAAAAATTAATTTCCTATGCAAGTAGACGAATTTTCATTGAAATATTTAAGTTTTTGAGACAAAATTTCGAATGTTTTACAAAACAGTGGACTTTAAACCATAAAAGAAGAATTTCCAACCAAAAAAATGAATTTTCAACAAACAAACAAAAATTATTCGTAACTTGATAATTTGATTTTCTAGAAAATTGTTGAATTTTCAACTCGACAATAAGAATTTTCAACCAAAAAGATGAATTTTCAGAAAAAAGAAAATCATTATCAACTCAATAATTTAATTTTATACAAAATTGTTAAATTTTCAACTCGAAAATAAGAATTTTCAACAAAGAAGTTGATTTTCGACCAAAAAAGGAATAGTTATATTTTTAGTAAAGAAAGTTAATTCTCAACAACAACAAAAAACGAGTTATTAGCGAAAAAGTTAAATTTTCAACCCAAGAGATGAACTTGCAACTAAAATGATATATTTGAAAAAAGTCAAAAAAATAGTTCAACCAAAAAATTTAAAATCAGACAAACGTAGTTTAAATTTCCACAAAAAATATTATTATTAAAAAAAAGTTAATTTTTATACCAAATAGTTTAATTATCAAATTCTTGGAATTTCACGCCAAAAACACGAATTTTCAACCATAAAAAATAAATTTTTCACCATAAATAGAATAGTGACATTTTCAATTGAGCAAATTAATTGATTAATTAATTTTTAACAAAAAAGTTAATTTACGAACAAAAGTCGAATATTCTACTGGAACAATGAATCCTCAAGAACAAAAATATAACTTTATTACAAAATAGTATATCTTTCACCCAAAAAACTGAATTCTTAACGAAAGATGTAATACTTAATATTTGAAAAAAATGTCAAAATACGTGAATTTTTAATGAGGAATGATCAATTTTCAACCACAGATTGAATCGTTAAATTTTAACAAAATAATCCAATTTTCGACAACTTTCAATGAAAAATGATAGCGTTCAATTAATTCGGTTGGCACTTGAGCGAAAAAGAAACAAGAAAGATGTGTATCCGGAAAAAGTCAGAAAACCAAAATGTAAGGACCTGTAACCTGCGACAGCGTGCCCATGATAAATCAACCAATCAAAATGAAAAGTCTGGAGCCTGTGACAGCGTGCTCAGAATAAATCAACAAAATAACGAGTCTGGGGCCGGATACAGCAGACCTAGAAAATATCACCTAAAAGAAGATGTCTGGAGCCTGTAGCAGCGTTCTCAGAAGTGAATAACAATAAAAAAGTCTGGAGCCTGTGAGTGCATGCCCAGAATAAATCAACAAAATAAGGAGTCCGGAGCCTGAAACAACGTACCCAGGAAATGTCACCTTGAAGAAAATGTCTAAAGCCTGTAGCAGCGTACTCAGAATTAAACACGAATAAAAAAGTATTGAGCCTGTCGCAGCGTACCCAGGAAGAACAAGTAATACAAAATCTTTAAATCTCTACAGGGTACCCAAGAGAGATCAGAAAAATGTTATCTGGAGCCTGGACAGCGTACCCAGAAAAAAAGAGATATCTAGGGCGTGTGTCAGCGTACCCAGATCAAAAACAACGAATCTTTCTCCCTCCAGAATTCAGTCGCCTTCAGTGCATCTTCGGTCTCGCTCTGCTCCTCACCTACCTACTTATACCCTATCCAATTACGGTTGATAGCGGGAGAGAGGATCATGTGCTTCCTGGTGGTCACTCTGTGAACTACCCTAGCCACCTATCGCCTTCATCCATGTCAGACTTTCCAAACGTTATTCGGTTGCCTAATTTTAGGGGCCTTGCTATATTATTGTTGACTTTTCAAAATCAGCACTGATTTTTCATAGTACTTGCGCTAAACGTACGGACAATTCCCAACTGTAGTGTAGCGTTACGTCACTTATTTTATACAGAAAAATTTATAATTAGGATAATTTTTGAATAAGGTATGAAAGTTTGGCCGTTCATTACCTCGTTAAACAATCGACTCATAATTGCCTTGTTCACAAGCAAGCAAGATATTCGAAATAGTCGCTCCTTTAAAAGGATCGCTTAAAATCAAGAAGCGCTCGTAAGCGGCCTTAAGACAAGGGCTTTCAAAGTTTCGCTCCTTTTATTGGACGAGGCCGGCTTAAACTTTCAGATTAAAATGAATAGTTGCCTTATAGGCACCGGAGGGTGCAACCCTACTGCCTGAATTGCGCCCCAGTAGAAATTATTATATCCGCGGAAATAAAAGGAAACAATCTCAAGCCCATTATCGCTCTACCATAAAGGACTGGCTTTAAGGGAATATGCAGGCTTAGCTTTTTCCACCGTGCCAAATGGCATTCGCTTTCCTCAACTTGAAAATTTCTTATGACCGTGATAAGGCAATCTGTTTACTTTCCCACCCTATATTCTCAGTTTCACTGATTTTACACCTTTTACAGCTTTAGAACTTTTTATCACTTTTTTATGCAGGTACTATTCTTGCTTCCTACTTCTGCAGAGTATGGCGAGATTTTGCAAATTTTTTTTATATGGCTAGGCAATAGGATGACCATAAAATCTGATTGGTTTAATTGTGCGATTCACTTCTTCAAAGTTTTCCTCTTAGCAAACAAACGTAATTTTTTCACAGATTTTTTTTATTGGGTAGGTTAATAAATTTTGTGGTGGCCTTTACCGGTTTTCTCAATCATTAAAAAAAAATGGCGCCATTTTAAATTGATGTTTCGAAATGATTTTGAAACTATTATAGTCGGCAAACCTGTGTTTGTGATTGGATGGAGCTTTCATTCTTTTTCGGTTTTCAAAAAAAGTCTGTAAACTGATTTTTTATTTTGAAAAATAAATTCTAAGAGAAAATTGAGAAAGGTTTTGAAACATTCGGAAGTATTTCCTAAAATTTTTAAAAATAGTGTGGATTATGTTACAGGAAAATTTTTCAATGGGCAAGATTTTAAAGTTGTATAAAAAATCGAGGAAGTTTAATACACATTTAGAAGCTTTAAAAAAAAATTAAAATTAATTTGAAAGTTGAAAATATTTCGAAAAAGTTTTGAAAAATGTACATTTATGCATATTTGAAAATAAAAAGATAGGTTTCAAGATGATAAGAAATGATACATAAAATTCATGGAAAAATTTAAACTGATTTAAAGATAATAATTTATAGATAATATTTCAAAACATTTTGAAACATTATAGAAAATGTCCAAAATTATCACAACAGAATTCAGAAGATTCAAACGCAATTTTTTTGGTTTTTCAGAATTCTAAGAAATTTTTTCGAAAATTTCGAATAATTCTAAGAGATATTTAGAGTAATAAAAGAAGGAAATAAACTTTTCGCAAGATTCCTGGAACAAGTTTTCATGAAATTTATATTGAAAATTAATTTTTAAAGAAAATTTAAAAAAGGTATCAAAATATTTCTAAAATTTCGAACATATCTGAAAGATTTAGAGATCATTCTTCTCATTTTGCAAGATTTTGAAAAAGATATATAAAATCTCAACAATTTTAAGTTACGTTATCGTTTTACGTCGGAAATTACTATTTTCATAGCCAAATAATTATAATTTTAACAATGTTTAAAATCTTTCAACACTTTTGGAATTTTCAACAAATTCCAATTTTCACAAAAAATATTCATTTCTAAGAAGATTTACAACTTTTCAACGATTTTGGTCAAAACTTACAATTCTAAAAAGAAAAACGATTTAAACAATTAAAAATAAAGTAAATCGATCGTGTTTAATATTTTATTTAAACAAATTGAAACATCCTACACAGAGAAAATGTTAATTATAGATATTTTGTTGAAGAAAAAGTTTGAACGAATGAAAATTGTTTGCAAAATAATTGATAAGTGGTAAAAATACTAGATATACCAGAATTCCGTAGATTTGGTTGACCAATTCGCAACAAACTATATTTTTTTATGATAAATAATAAATAATAATGAATGCAAACACTTTTCAACTATTTTATTGAAAATTTGTTTTGTTTTTTGTTCGAATGCAATTTTATTGACTAAAAATATAAATATTACATATTTTATTCAGAATTCATCCTTTTTTTTTAAATTCATATATTTTGTCGCAAATTCGTGCTTTTGGGTTTGAAAAAGTTAACTAATTTTGGTAGAAAATTTATTTTTAGTTAAAAACTAATATTTTTTTTATGAAAATTCAAATACTTGGTTGAGAGTTGAATCACTTTTTAAAAAAATAATTTTTTTGGTTAAAGATTCTTGATTTTAGTTGACAGTGATTATTAATTTATTAAAATAAAAATTAAACTATTTAATTTTGAATGAAAATTGATGTTTGTCTAGTTGAAAATTCATGCATTTTGTTCAAATCTCGTTTTCATTTTTTGTAAAAATTGAAGATTATTGCTTGAAATATCATCGCTTTGAATAAAAATCTAAATATCTTATTGAAAATTCAGTTTTTCGTTGCAAAAAATTAATGTTTTAAGTGCAAAATTGAACTATTTCATTTTTAACTTGAAAATAATATTTTTAGTGAAAAATTTAGCTACTTGGGTAAAAAGTTATGTGCTTTCTTAAAAATTGTTTTTTTTTCGCAGAAAATTATTCTTTTGGTTGAAAATTCATATTTTTTGTTGAAGATTCAACTATATGGTTGAAAATAAATACAGTAGTTAAAAGTTAAACAACTTTTTTTGAAAGTATCCTTTCCGCTTACAAAATCTAATGTTTTGTGGAAAGTTTCATCCGTTTCCAAAATTTTCAACAAAATAGTTGAATTATAATTTAACGATTTTGTTGAAAATTCCGCTTTTCTTGTTCGAAAATGATTTATTTTATTCAAAATAAAACTGTTCCATTTTTGATGTCAAATTGACATTTTTTAGTGGAAAATTCAACAGTTTGTATTTTGTTGAATTTTTGTTTGTGTTTTTTGTAGAAATTTGAGACTATTGATTTAAATATCATCTGTTTGGTTCGAAAAACTTTTCGATTACATATTTTTTTTTCAAATAATTTTGTTATTAAAAATTTAAATATTTCATTTTTGATTCAAAAATTATGTCTTTTAGTTGAAAATTCATCGACTTGCTTGAAAAATCTAAAGTTTTGTGAAATTTTTATTTTCAAGAATTTAACTGTTTTGTTGAAAATTGGTTTTTTTTTGTTTTGTTCAAAATCAGTCTTTCAATTGAAAATGTAACTATTCCATTAGAATTTGAAAATTCAACTACTTAGTTAGTTTCGTAAAAACTGAGCATTCTGGTTAACAATTCGTCATTTGAGTTAAAGTGGTTATTAATTTATTGAAATGAAAATTTAACTATTTTATTTTTAATGAAAATTGGCCTTTCCCTTGTTGAAAATTCATGTATTTTGTTATTTTTTTTTTCTGTAGAAATTTAAGATTATTGCTTGAAATATCATCTCTTTGGTTTGAAAAAGTATTTTATTGGAAATGTATTGAAAAAAAAATTAATTTTGGTAATTAAAAATTTAAATATTCCATTTTTGATTCAAAAATTATCTCTTCTATCTGAAAATTCATCCACTTGAGTAAAAATGTATGTACTTTGTTAAATATGTTTTTTTTTCGGTAGAAAATTATTCTTCTTGGTTAAAAATTCATGTTTTTGGTTGTAAATAAAACAATTTTGTTCCAATGTAACCTTTTTTTTTTAAGAAACCTGATGTTTTCAGAAATATTTTTTGGTTAGGTTGAGAATTTAACTGTTTAGGTGAAAGTTCGTTTTTTTTTTTTTTTTTTCAATGGGTTTTTTGATTGAAAATGTAACCATTCCATTTTTTGTGTCGAATTAATTTTTTTGTTAGTTGAAAATTCAACAGTTCGTTTTATAAATTAAATTTTTCAATTGTAAATTCAACTAATGAATTACTTTCATCAAATTTGAGTTTTCTGGTCAACGATTCTTGATTTTATTTAAAGTGGTTATTAATTTATTAAAGTAAAAATTTAACTATTTCATATTTAATGAAAATTGGCCTCTCTCTCTTTGGGTTTCAAAACCATTTTCTTGGTAATTTATTGTTTTTGCAAAAAATTAATTTTCGTAATTGAAAATTTAAATATTCCATTTTTGATTTGAAAAATTATCTCTTCTAGTTGAAAATTCATCTGCTTGAGTAAAATTTTTGTATTTCGTTAAATATTTATCTTTTGCGGTAGAAAATTATTCTTCTTTGTTAAAAATGCATGTTTTTTGTTAAAAATAAACCAAATTTGTTCAAAAGTATCCTTTTTGCTTGAAAAATTTAATGTTTTGTGGAATTTGTTGTTGTTGAGAATTTAACTGTTTTGTTGAAAATTCGGCTTTTTTGGTTGACAATGAGTCTTTCAATTTAAAATGTAACTATTTTATTTTTGGTCTCAAATTGATATTTTTTAGTCGAACATTCAATAGTTTCTTTAATAAATAATATTTTTTAAATTAAAAATTCGACTACTGCGTAGCTTTCATAAAAACTGAGTTTTCTGGTTAAGGATTCTTGATTTTAGTTAAAGTAGTCAATAAATTATTAGCGTAAAAATTTAACTATTTCATTTTTAATGAAAATTGGCATTTGTCAAGTTCAAAATTAATATATTTTGATTTCGTTTTTTTGTAGAAATTCAAGATTATTGATTGAAGATCAGCCCTTTGGTTCGAAAAACTATTTTGTTGAAAATTTATTATTTTTTTTTGTTGCAAAAAATGAATTTTCTCACTTAAAAATTCAAATATTATATTTTTTAATTGAAAGTGATCTCTTCTAGTTGAAAATTAATCTACGTCAGTAAAAATGCATGTTCTTTGTTAAATGTTTGTCGTTTTTGGCAGAAAATTATTCATCTTGGTTGAAAATTCATGTTTTTGGTTGAAAATAAAACAATTTTGTCCAAAAGTATCCTTTTTTTTAAACATCTAATGTTTTGTTAATTTTCTTCGATAATATTTAACTGTTTTGTTAAAAATTTTTTTTTTTTTTTAAATGAGGCTTTTAATGTGAAATGTAACTATTCCATTCTTGACGTCAAATTGATATTTTTTAGTTGAAAATTCGGCTTTTTTGGGTTGAAAATGAATTTTTGAATTAAAAATGTAACTATTCCATTTTTGGTGTCAAATTGATATTTTTTAGTTGAAAATTCAACAGATTGTTTCATAAATTATATTTTTTAGTCAAAACTTTATATATTTTGTTCCTAATTTTTCTATTTGTGTTTGAAAATTCAACTACTAAATTATTTTCATAAAAACTGAGTTTTCTGTTTAGGGATTCTTGATTTGAGTTAAAGTGGTTATTAATTCATAAAAGTAAAAATATAACTATTTATTTTTTAATCAAAATTGGCCTTTGTCTAATTGAAAACTCCTGTATTTTGTTTGAATTTTGTTTTTCTTTTCTGTATAAATTTAAGATTATTGATTGAAATATCGTCTTTTTGGTTCGAAGAACTATTTTATTGAAAATTTATTTTTTTCACAGAAAATTAATTTTGTTAATTGAAAATTTAAATATTCCATTTTTTATTGAAAAATTATCTCTTCTAGTTGAAAATTCATCTACTTGAGTAAAATTTTTGTACTTTGTTCAATATTTGTCTTTTTTGGTAGAAAATTATTCATATTGGTTAAAAATTCATGTTTTCAGTGGAAAATAAAACAATTTTGTTTAAAAGTATCCTTTTTGCTTGAAAATTCGAAATTTTTTATGGATTTTTTTTTGAGAATTTAACTGTTTTGTTTAAAATTCGTTTTTTTTTGTGTTAAAAATGAGTCTTTTCATTGAGAATGTAACTATTCGATTTTTGGTTTTAAATTCATATTTTTGTTAGTTGAAAATTCAACAGTTTGTTTCACGAATTATATTTTTTAGTTGGAAATTCGGCTTTTTTGGTTAAAAATAAATCTTTCAATTAAAAATGTAGCTATTCCATTTTTTGTGTCAAATTTTTATTTTTTAGTTGGAAATTCAACATTTTGTTTCATAAATTATATTTATAATTGAAAATTAAACTACTGAAAAACTTTCATAAAAACTGATTTTTGTGGTTGCGGAGTCTTGATTTTAGTTAAAGTGGCTATTAATTTATTAAAGTAAAAATTTATTCATTACATTTTTAATAAAAATTGGCCTTTCTCTTGTTAAAAATTCATTATTTTGTTTAAATTTTATATTGGTTCTTTGTAGAAATTTACGATTATAAAAACAATGTTGTTTAAAATATTCTGTTTGCTTAAAAGATCTAATGTTCTGTGGATTTTTTTTGTTGAGAATTTAACTGTTTTGTTGAAAATTAGTTTTTTTTTAATTGAAAATAAGTGTTTCAATTGAAAATTTATCTATTCCATTTTTGGTGTCAAACTAATACTTTTTTTAGTTGAAAATTCAACAGTTTGTTTCATAAATTATATTTTTTAGTTAAAAATTTTATTAGTTTGTTGAAAACTCATGTATTTTTTTGAAATGTCGTCTTTTTTTAGTAGAAAATTATTGTTCTTGTTTAAAAATTCATATTTTTGGTTGAAAATAAAACCATTTTGTTGAAAAGTATTCTTTTTGCTTGAAAAATCTAATGTTTGTTGGATTTTTTTGTTGTTGAGAATTGAACTGTTTTGTTGAAAATTAATCTTTTTTTGTTGGAAAATAAAACAATTTTGTGCAAAAGTATCCTTTTTGCTCGAAAATTTTAATGTTTTGTGAATTTTTTTTTTAGAATTTAACTGTTTTGTTGAAAATTGGGCTTTTTGTTGGTTGAAAATGAGTCTTTTCATTGAAAAATGAAAATGTAACTATTTCATTTTTTGTGTGAAATTAATATTTTTGTTAGTTGAAAATTCAACAGTGTTTTTCATAACTTATATTTTTAGTTTAAAATTCGTTTTTTTTTTAGTTTAAAATGAATTTTTTAATTAAAAATGTAACTATTCCATTTTAGGTGTCAAATTATTATTTTTTTAGTCGAAAAATCAACAGTTTGTTTCATAAATTATATTTTTTAGTTTAAAATTCGGCTTTTTTTAGTTTAAAATGAATTTTTTAATTAAAAATGTAACTATTCCATTTTAGGTGTCAAATTATTATTTTTGTTAGTTGAAAATTCAACAATGTGTTTCATAACTTATATTTTTTAGTTTCAAATTCGGCTTTTCTTAGTTTAAAATGAATTTTTTAATTAAAAATGTAACTATTCCATTTTAGGTGCCAAATTATTATTTTTTTAGTTGAAAATTCAACAGTTTGTTTCATAAATTATATTTTTCAGTTAAAAATTTTTATAGTTTGTTGAAAACTCATATATTTTGTTGAAACATTGTCTTTTTTGGTAAAAGATCATTCTTCTTAGTTAAAATTGATGTTTTTAGTTGAAAATAAAATAATTTCGTTGAAAAGTATCCTTTTTGCTTAAAAATCTAATATTCTGTGGATTTGTGTTGTTGAGAATTTAACTGTGTTATTGAAAATTCAGCTTTTTCTGGTTGAAAATCAAAAAAGAACTTTGTTCAAAAGTATCCTTTTTACTTAAAAAATATAATGTTTCGCGGATTTTGTTGTTGTTGAGAATTTATCTTTTTAGTTGAAAATTTGTCTTCTTTTGGTTGAGAATGAATTGTCTTTTAATTGAAAATGTAACTATTTCATTTTTGGTGTCAAATTAATATTTTTGTTTGTTGAAAATTCAACAGTTTATTTCATAAATTATATTTTTTAGTTGAAAATTTAAATAGTTTGTTGAAAAAACGAATGTTTTGTGGATTTTTTAAATAATTTAACTTTTTTGTTAAAAATTCAGCTTTTTTGTTTGAAAATGAGTCTTTAGATTAAAAATGTACCTAACTGTTCCATTTCTGCTTGCAATTTAATATTTTTGTTAGCTGAAAATTCAACAGTTTGTTAAATAAATTATATTTGTTAATTAAAAATTCAAATAGTTTGTTGAAAACTCATGCATTTTGTTGAAACATCGTCTTTCTTGGTAGAAAATTATTCTTCTGGGTTAAAAAATCATGTTTTTAGTTAAAAATAAAACAATTTTGTTCAAAGTATCCTTTTTGCTTAAGAAATCTAATTTTTTGCGGATTTTTTTTTAGAATTTAACTTTCTTGCTGAGAATTCGGCTTCTTTTGTTTAAAAATGAGTCTTTTAATTGAAAATTTAACTATTTAATTTTTGGTTTAAAATTAATATTTTTTTTAGTTGAAAATTCCACAGCTTGTTTCATAAATTATATTTTTTAGTGGAAAATTCGGCTTTTTTGGTTAAAAATTAGTCTTTTAATTGAAAATGTAACTATTCCATGTTTAGTGTCAAATTGATATTTTTTAGTTAAAAATTCAACGGTTTTTTTCAAAAATTATATTTTTTAGTTAAAAATTTAAAGAGTTTGTTGAAAACTCATGTATTTTATTGAAACATCGTCTTTTCCGGTCGAAAATTATGCTTCTTGGTTAAAATTTCATGTTTTTGGTTAAAAATAAAACGATTTTGTTCAAAAGTATCCTTTTTGCTTAAAAACTATAATATTTTGTGGATTATTTTTTTTTTTATTTACCTGTTTTGTTGAAAATTCGGCTTTTTTTGTTGAAAATGAGTCTTTTAACTGAAAACGTAACTATTCAATTTTCGGTGTCAAATTAATATTTTTCTTAGTTGAAAATTCAACAGCTTGTTTCATAAATTATATTTTTTAGTTGAAAATTCGGCTTTTTTGGGTTGAAAATGAATCTTTTGATTAAAAATGTGACTATACCGTTTTTGGTGTCAAATTGATATTTTTTAGTTAAAACTCGAACAGCTTGTTTGATGAATTATATGTTTTAGTTGAAAATTCATATATTTTGTTGCCAATTTTTCTATTTGAGTTTAAAAAGTTAACTACTTCATGTAGAAAATTCAGTTTTAGATAAAAATTTACCTTTTTTAATTGAAAATTCAACTGCTGAATTACTTTCACAAAAACTGATTTTTCTGTTTGAGGATTCTTGATTTTAGTTAAAGTGGTGATTAATTTATTAAGGTAAAAACTTAACTATTTTATTTTTAATGGAAATTGGCTTCTCACTAGTTGAAAATTCATGTATTTATTGTAAATTTTGTTTTTCGTAGAAATGTAAGATTCTTGATTGAAATATTATCACGTTGTTTCGAAAAACTTTGTTATTGATAATTTTGTTTGTTTGTTTGTTCAAAAAATTAATAATAATAATTAAAAATTGAAATATATGATTTAAAGATTATCTCTTCCATTTGAAAATTCATCTGCTTGAGTAAAATTTTTGTACTTCGTCAAATATTTGTCTTTTTCGGTAGAAAATTATTCTTATTGGTTAAAAACTAATGTTTTTCGCTAAAAATAAAACAAATTTGTTTAAAAGTATCCTTTTTGCTAAAAAATCCTAATGTTTTGCGAAATTTTTGTTTTGGTTGAGAATTCAACCGTTTTGTTGAAAATTCGGCTTTTTTTGGTGGAAAATGAGTCTTTTAATTAAAAATGTAACCATTCAATTTTCGGTGTCAAATTAATATTTTTTTTAGTTGAAAATTCAACGATTGGTTTCATAAATTATATTTTTTGGTTAAGAATTCAACTAGCTTCTTGAAAACTCATGTATTTTGTTGAAATATCGTCTTTTTGGTAGAAAATTAATTTTCTTCTTGGAATATTCGACTATTTGCTACTATTTTTTCAAGTCGAAAATAAATAAAATTGTTTTCTTCACGCCATTTTTCGATTATTTTAGTTAAATAGGACATTGAACACTTCGCATATCTAAATATAGCGTAGGAATTCGCAAATGAAATATTTGCTTTAATGAATTCAAGATCTGAATTAGAGACTATTCCAAGAATGTCAGAGTGGTAGCTAAAAGAGAAAAACGGAAACTGTCGCGACACAGGAAACCAGGGAGGAAATAAAAAATGTAAAAAAAATATAACTCGAGTGACATTTCCTACTTTTGTTTATTACAGCACCCTTCATTGTTCTCGTTCTTGCTACATTTCGTACAAATGTCTACTTTGAAACGATGACTTGCTTTTAAAGACAGTAGAAGTTAACAAAAATACTAAAATACAAGTTATATAAAGGACCTATATTTGTAAATAAAATACCAAAATTATTTATTTTATATAATATTCATATAATTTTTCGTATTGCATCTCAAAGAATATTCTATTCAAAACTAGAATATGCTATCGCGAGTAGTAAATTTTTTTTTTCAATTATATGTTATAATTGATTAAGCTTTTTGAAATTTGACTAATTTCGAAATAAGCCATTTAGGATTTATCTTTGAAGATGGAATATTTTTTGGTAATCTAAATATATATAGAAATTTAATATTTTTGAAATTTACTATCATAAGGTAAGATGATCTATCTGTCCACATTGAAGATCCTTTGGTCCAAATTTAAATAATTTTCATTATTTTGGACATATTATAACAATCATTGCCTGACTTCAAAATTATTCAAAGTAAATGAAATAGTTTAAGAAGTGCTGAAATAATTATTAAAATTAACGTTTTCTTTGTTTGGAATAATGCAAAACAAATTCGATTTTCCCTCAACGAAAGCTAAATAAAGGCAGTTTTCCAAAGAACTCCGAACTGGAGAAAGAATTTGATTTTTTAGTTGATTTCCATTAGTTATTTTGTATAAAGACATACAGATAGGAAATATAATTTAAAATATTTTCATATAATTTTTCTAATGGTTACATGAGGCAACTTCATATCAGAAGTATGTGAAAGTGAAATTTTTTTCATTGAAAACATTTCAAGTTGAATAATATAAAATAAAAATTTTGATACATACACAATTTTTGATTGGAACATTTCAAATTATACAACTTACAACTATACAAATGTCAATGTAAGTTTTCAAATATGAACAAGTTTTGATTCAAAATTAAAAAAAAGGAACTACTAAAAATTGAGCAATATTTTACTGCAGAAGAAAAGCTGAACAACTCTCAAACTAAAATATTTAAAATTTATGATTTTTGATTGCAATCGTAATTTTAACTAATTTTGATTCAGACTTGAAAATAAAAAAATTTTAATTATATAAAAGTTAAAACTGTTACAGGATTTTGAAAATTTTAAAAAGGTAGCAAAAATCATTTTCTTCGACGGATCATGCAGTTTAATCGAAATTTTCAGCATATATTAAATATATATAAAAATAAAACCCATGGAATTTTGTGATTATACAAAAATTAAAAGTAGAATTACAAGATGTACCAATCATTTTCCTGAAATTTTTCGATCAAACACAAATGTAATATGTTCTAGAATTTAAACATTTATCAAAACCCACAAAAACACAGATTTCAACCGTTCAACAAATTTAAGGGCAATTTTTAGTAGAATTTAAATATTATTTCTATGAATATACATTCCATATGAAATTTAATTATTGTAAAAACTTGACAAAATTTGAACAAATTTCTTTCTCTTACTTTATCTCAAAATGAAGAAACCTACATTTTCTTTTTAGATGAAAATAAATTAAAAAAATGACAATGAAAAACTTATTATTAAAAATTCCATTTGCTTCCCAAAGAAAGAAATTTTTTCAAATCTATTTTGGAACAATATACTAATGGCTGTTACATAATAAATTTAATGTAATTAATAGTTAAAACACGATAGGTGTTGATTAGAGTTTTCCAAAAATACATTGAAATTTTTTTTTTCGAATTTTAATGAATAACGCCCGAAAATTTGTTCGAATCCACACAAAAATAAATAAATTTTTTTTTTGTCTACACATTTTTAGAAAAGGAGCAAGCCCTATGCAGTTTTACGCGTATTTCCCATAAGAAAAAAAGACTTTTTTGTAAATTTTTTTCAGAATCCTCAATATTAGCTGAATCGAGTCGCATTGTAAGAAACTTCCTAGACCATGAGAGAGCAGGCGACTTAAAACATATGGAATGGCAGGTAGTAGCTCTAAAAAATCATCCAAAGAAATCTCTAAGTGAAAAATCATCTGGGCTGATACCGGGAGGTCACACCAAGCGGCAAAGCCACGGCGAGCTAACTTAGTGGGAGATTCTAAAAAGATGCTGAGACGATTGAAGCCCGAAGAAGCTTCAAATTTGAATTTATCAACATCTTAGTAGTAGGGAAATTTGGTTGACTACTGCCGTGTTGAAGGATGTCCATTACTCGAAAGTGAAGGTAACGCACATCAATCGACTTGGGGTAGTAAGGACACCAATCTATCTTCGTGATAGCTAGATGTCACGAGATAATTAATTTGACTTTATGTTTGATAAGTCTTATCGAAAACAGATACGTTTCTCCTTGACAGTTGCTAGATCTAAGGCTCAAAGGTATAGGAACCCTACATCAAGTGACTAGGATACTAACAGGGAGGATCTCAGCAGTTTGCTCTGCACTATTTTCATGACGGGGCTAAAAAGAATGGGGATTGTAGAGGGCAACCCTAACAAGATGTAATAATGACATACAAAATGCCGTAATAAGATCATGAAGAGGGTATTGTCAGTAAATCAAGAATATACCTGACACTGCTAGACTTCAGAGAACCTTGATCGGTAATTCATCATGTCAACTGAAGGCATTGATGTTGCATTCGGGTGAAATCGCTGAAACGACTAAATAAATCCTTGAGCACCTATTGAGGCTACACATCCCGGGCTCGGATTTCGATGGCATGATTGAGGGGGCGGTCATTGAGTCATGCTCTTCAGGTGGATCAACTTATAGAACCAGTCCATAGGATTGGATAGTTGCCAGTCGTATTGCCACTCATTTAAAAATCAGATAGGTAGTTAAACAATTCAAACCATTTGAACCTGAAGGAGGTAATGAAATATTCCCTGCAATAATTTAAGAAGAATCTCAGTCCTTGGTGAGTCCATTGTGCGGCATCTTTTGGGCATGCTTAGCAGTGGGATACAACCCAGTAGCGTAAAAGAAGGTTAAAGCAATCTCCATTCCAAATCTGGGTGAGGATACCTACTTAGGAAAAATCCTTTAGACAGATCATTTTGACCACGTTTTTGCAGAAAAAACTAGAAAAATGAGTGAATCTTCACAAGAAAGAGGAAATCCTGAAGAAAACACCTCTCCAAAGGAATAAATTTGCCTCTCAAAAAGGCAGATTAACCGTGGACGCTCCTTATGCGTTTACTTACCACATTAATTATACAATGCGGAAAGGTGAAGTAGCAATTGCAGCGTTTCTAGACTAGGTACAAACCATGCTACATGGCAATGACGTGAAGGCCAAAGTTGAAAGGGGATTCCCACAGGGAGGAATTCTTTTATTCACCCAGTGGGCGTTTGTCATTAATTACCTGATTCATGTTTTAAACGAATCGGGCTTTCACCCTCAAGGCTATGTAGATAACCTGGCGATCCTGATAACAGAGAAACATAAGGATATCTTAGTTGAACTCACGTAGTCAGAACTTAACATAGTAGAGCAATAGTTTAGAGGCCGTTGTTTGTCCATTAACCCTGGCAGAACCAAGCTCATACATTTGACCCTGGAAAATCCTTGTTGATTCAGTGGTAAAGAAAACCAAGATGATTTTCTGGACCTGTAGGTGCATAATACGAAAAGGATGGAGGGAACGATCTGGCTGCCAACGATTCAAGAAATCAATACTATAAAACAGCTGGAGAGCCTTCAAAGTCTTTTCTGCCTGGCGATAACTGGTGCTATGAAAATAACACCAACAGCAGCTGCTGGGGCCATTCTGAATATTCCGCCGTTGCCGTTGGTCTATAGACTCCTAGTACGAAGCAGCCTCAGTGATGTTGAGGTAACAGATCTACATGATATCAGTAAGCGCATACTATGCGACGATACTATTTTCGCTATTGAAACTGATGTTACGTTGAGGAAATTATTTTTCACGAAACCCTTTAAGGCCAATTTCCCTGAAAGCAAAGGATGACATGATGGAGGGAAAGAATTATTTGCACCAGGAGGTCTCGTCTGGTACACAGACGGCTCCAAAGATCCTTTAAGAACAGTAGATGCAATTTATGGAAGGAAACTCATAGCTGAAGAAACAGCAGCACGAGGCACATTTTCCACAGATTTTCAGACCATGCAATCACTGTGCAATGTCACTGGGATATACATTTGGACATTTTTTTTCTAAACTATTTCCGTAAGAGAATAAGAAGCAACTTTTTCTATCAGTTTAAAATAAGAGAGATTGTGGCGCGCACAAAAGATTAAAACCTCGAAAACGATCCAGCATTAACTTTCTATAGTAACTACCAATTACTTGTGCAGTCTTGAAAGACTAATCGGATTGGATTGTGCTTTGGCACACGCATTTTCAAAATAAAGAAAAAACGGAAAAGAAGATTTTAAATCCGAACAACGCACGATATCAAAAAAAAATCAAGGAGGGAAAAACGTTGCTTTTTGAAAGCCCCACAAGAATATCATAACAACTTTTTGATTTTTTTTTAAATCGAAAATTCTAATTTTGATCGCAAAAAAAATAATATAAAATAAAAAATTCCATTTTGCGGTCAGACTAGGGAAGATACCAAACAATATGAATCAACAAAAATTGTGCATCCAAGAAGATCCACAAGTTTGTTATTCGTCACTTTTTTATAGGACAAGTAGTTTTTCTTTCAATCGTAAGAAATAAGATTGAAAGTAAAAAATAAAATACTATATTATTCTATAGTACTTTTTTTGGGTATGCTATTTCAGAATATGATTTGAAAATTGAAATATCACCTCTAGAAAATTAAATATGGCGGCTTTTATTTTAAAAATTATGAAAATTTTTAGAAAAATGTTGTTTTCATGATTCTTTTTCACATTGAAATCGCGAGAAAACTTGACACTTTCATCAACCATCAATGCATATGAATCATGCAGTTTGACAGTATGCTTTTAGTTTTCATCATAAAAGTAGTTATCATTTCCAAAGTGGTGATTTTTCACTTGAAAATTTTGAAAAATATATGTGTGTGGATGTTTTACTCAGATTCCAACGAATAGTGGGGAACGTGGCTGTACATAGGTTTTGGGGTCGCTGAATCAAAATCTAGTGTCAGATTTTCGAAATTCAAGATGGCGGATCCAATATGACGACCAAAATTAAAAAGTGTTTGGAACTTGATGAAATTGTCCATATATAGGTTTTTGGGGTCGGTGAATCCGAATCTAGTGTCAGATTTTCGAAATTTAAGATGGCGGATCCAATATGGCAAAAAATAAACATTTTTTAGAATTCTGGCTGCTGTATTGCATCCGCCATCTTGAACTTCGAAGATCTGACACTAGATTCGAGTTCAGCGACCCCAAAAACCTAGGTGCGGACAACTTCATCTAGTTCCAAACATATTTAAATTTTGACTGCCAAATTGGATCCGCCATCTAGAATTTCGAAAATCTGATATTAGATTCGGATTTTCCGACCCCAAAAACCTATATATGGACAATTTCATCAAGTTCCGGACACTTTTTAATTTTAGTCGTCATATTGCATCCGCCATCTTAAATTACGAAAATCTGACACTAGAGTTGGATTCAGCGACCCCAAAACCTATGTACAGCCACTTTCACCACTATTCGTTGGAATCTGAGTGAAGCGTCAACATACTTATTTTTTTTTTTTAATTTCCATGTGAAAAATCACCATTTTGAAAATGATAACGACTTTTATGATGAAAAACAAAAGTATACTGCCAAACCTCATGATTTTTGTGTATAGAATGTTAGAGAAAGTGTGAACTATTCTCGCGATTTCAATGTGAAAAAAAATCATGAAAAAAATTTTTACTTAAACTTTCAATATTTTTTAACATAAAAGTCGTCATATTTAGTTGCCTAAATTATATCTAAAAATTTGATTAGAACTACTTTACGCAACACAAGTTGCAATAAAATGTTTGATAACAAATTTTTTTTATAGGATGCGCACTTTTTTAAATTATAAATACAAGACAATACAAATACGTATGTTTCAATACAAATGCATATTATGGATTATAATCATATGAATTTATTGAAATGATACATTTTTCAGGGTAGATGAGGAAAAATTCAATGCAAAATAAGAAACAAATATTGAAGTAATCATGATGATTCAAATCTGTTCTTTATTTTGCAGTATCTGAACAAGCAATCTGAGTCTGAGGTACAGAAATAAATATAATATACATTTGATGTAAAAGTGTTGAATATAACGTAGAAAAGTTCTCATTTTGGACAAAATTGAATGCGAAGCACAAGACACGTGATGAGAATGTGTTTGGTAAAGCCGAAGGAGCTTCAAGAAAAGAGAATTCACAATCACCGAAATCCATTTTTCGATGTTTGCCCATGAATTTTAAAAGTTCTGTGCCCAAATGTGGAGAAAATACAAAGACGAGCGCGCTCAAGCTTGCTAGCCGCACGCGATGAGACTGATTTTTCAAAAATAAATCAGTGATGTGGAAAAATACTGTGTACGACCACAGTTCTAAAATTTGTTGAGATTGGTGCACGGATGCCTAAAGGACATTCGCGGATTTCTTCTGTGGTCATTTCTTTCACCTCGCCGCTGTGCATGTTCATTTTTGCTCTTACTTGAACTTCCCTTCTTTTTGTGTATATTCCACGTAAACGTGTATTATTTCCAACCAATATTGCGAAGATGTAACCGTTGGGGGTTAATAATATAATTTCTTCTTCGGTTGATATGGGCACAAGGGAATTACTTCCTACTCTCATGTAAATTGGTTTATCGCGAGGAAAAGTGTATCTTCGTATTTCGAATATCCGGTTCGGATTCGCGATGGGAATTAGCCGAATAAATCTAATTTGCTCAAGTTCAAATCCAAGTATGCGTGAAGAAGAACGCCTGACAAGAGGAGACCTGGCCCTGACATGAAAAGGGGGCTCAGCAGTGAGAGGAGACCTGACATGAAGAGGAGGCTCAGCAGTGAGACGAGACCTGACATGAAGAGGAGGCTCGGCTGTCGGAGGAGACCGGATAGGAGTTTCCGCATAATGAGGTCTGCCTGGAGAAAGAGACCTTTGAGGAGAATGACGTCTATCAGAAGAAGAAGAAGGAGATCCGGAACGAGGAACATACGGAAACGGTTCGCCATTAGGTAAACAGTCAAACTGTGAACTCAAATCTGCAACAAGAAACAGAGAATTAAATTTTCCTCTTCTGACATATTTTTCTTTTCCGGACAGAGAAGTACCTAATCTCATTTATTTAACGGGAATCTTAAGATTATATGCAGGAGGGAAGATGTATTTTTGAACTTGTTGAAATCGACCTTGAATTCTTTGGAGTTCCCTATAAATTTTTTAGAATTGAAGATAACCGCTAAAGACAAGATAAGATTAGAAAAAATCAGCATATTCTCTGATTAGAGGGAAAATAAAATTATTGTATTGTTGAAGAATTTGAATAACAATATACCTGCTGTATATTCGTTATTCAAGTCAATTTATCACACATTGAAGAGATTTCGTAACATTCTGAATGATTTCAGAGCTTTATGAGTTGGAACAGACAATTTTGTGAATGTCCACTGTTAAAAGTAAAATATTGTTCTGAATGAACGTTAATAAAACTCGGTATGGATCTAAGAATAGTGTTTTTTCCTGAATCGATTAATATTTGCTCAGTAGCGACTTGTTACTTTTTCTATTGTTTTTCATTACTACAAACTGTAACTAAATATATTTCTTCATAATTTTCAAGCCCATGGGTGAATCGGTCATATTTTTTCCAATTATATCTGAAAGACAATATTTCTTTAAAATCCTAAGTATGAGGCTCATGAAATTAGCGTACTTCGACTTCAAAAATATAGTGTCGCAATTCATGATATTTAACCTGAATCCAAATAAGCGATAACATTATATTAGCTTTTCCCAGTAACACAGTATCAATAATATACACATTACTAAAATAAGTAAACTTAGATAAAAGTGTGAAAATGTGACTTGATGAAAAATATACAATTTCTGGTGTTTATTCTGTATAACTCTTGTCTATGTCTTTCATCAATAAGCACTAAATTTTTTATTTTTTGACAAATAAAAGTTTTTTCTTTATTCAACACTTCAAGTGTTCCACGGTTTTAAAGATTTTTGAATTAGGCAAAACAGGTCCTCAATGAGTAAAATGAATATATAGAAATAATTAAAAATATTCTAGAAAAACAAATTTTGTTTCAAAGTTCACAAACAAATGTATGAAAATGAGTATTTTTTTGTCATTCGCAATGACTAGCGACTGATTTTTTTTCAATATTCTAGACCTCCAGGAACCTTTGTTAATTTTTTTATAGTAGAAACCCATCAAATTCAGCTTATGGAAATAATCTTATTCTCTGTAATTTGATTAATTGTTCCATTTGAAATTGATCTGTTTGGGTTGAGGATTGAACGATTTTCTCGAAAATTCCTTTTTTTTTTGAAAGGTTTTACTGAGAAATATTTTTTGTTCAAAATGAATCATTTTTAGTTGAAGATTTAACTGTTCGGTTGGATCCGATTTGTTGCTAACAGTGTATATTCACAAAACCCTCTCTTGAGAAACATAATTCTAATTCTTATGGCCAGAAGTAATCTAATGATCTAATGATATTTGAAAATGTCTTGAAAAAACTTGAAATTTTTAAAAATTCATCTTGGTTGGTAGAAAATTAATCTTCTTTAATGAAACTTGAAAATTCAGACTCACCAATAGAATTGAAGATAACCGCCAAGGATAAAAAAACAGTACAAAAAATCCTCATCATTTCTAATCGGACGAAAAACTGCTAATTTATTAATGAATAATTATATCATTACTGTAACTAATGACTATTCTAATGCTTTATCAAATTCTATAATACGTCTATCTTAGAGTCGTTATCTCTTAGATTGTAGGCGTCAAGTTTGTTGTTTTCAGATATTTATATTTCATTAGTCAGATTCAAGAATCAATATGTATATACTAAATGTGTTGAACCTAATATTACAAATCAATTGCTCATTTTTCCAGTCAATTCATTAGAGTTCAAAAGATTCAAATGATTTGAAACAATTTGCAAAGCTTTAACGAGATTTGTAAATATTTTAAAAGATTTCTGACTTGAAACAGTGAAATTTGGAAATAAATTTATAATTCTGAATTGGAAAATTAGCTCATTTTTGCTTACTAGAATTAAAATTCTGATTTGAAACAGGGAATCTGGTAAATGTTCACTGTTGAATAGTCGACAGATAATATAAAATATAAAATGTCTAACAAATTTTGGAAAACTTTTGTGTTCAGATTATAAAAAATTTGTATTTTTAACTACATGCAGTTTTTCCATTTAGGTTCATACTGTGTTGAGTAGTTGAAATTTCATGACAGATAATTAATCAAAGGGGATATCCTGTGGAGTCACTAGTCGACTTTGAAAGGACTTGGAAAAGATCAGTGATTCATGATGATCTTTCAATGGGTCAGCTGGAGGCGAGCGACCAAATCAATTTTTGATGCGTTGTCTGTAGTTTGATTATCTACGGGAACATTTTCCAGAGAGGGAGTCAGAGGGATTTCAGTAGATTTTAATTGAACCGCATCTCCATAATGATGGCAGAGTGTTCTGAAAAATTTGCGGCGTAAATATTAGCCAGCTCAATCACATTCTGTCATCGGTTGAAGAGAACTTGTAAAATTTGCTTCGTGCATCAAAGATTCAAGGATGTTGCCGCACAAGTTCGATTAATTTCTAATCATCCATGATGATAATAGATGTTTGACAATGCTTTCGAAAAATCTGTCGAGACGATTCATGCGCGATTTTATTCGCGCGACTCCAATCGCCGATACGGAACTCCATCTTTATGGTGCCCTCTCGAATGACATGAATACGAACGCGCGACTAAACGACGCGACAGAGTTTTTGAAAGTATTGTCTACCATCTACTGTAATCATGAATGATTCCAAATTAATCGAACTTGTGTGGCAACATCCTTGCATCTTTGATCTAACAAGCAAATTTTATAAGGATTTACATATGAGAGAAAATGTGTCGGCAGAAGTTGAGAAAGAAAGTATTACACCCAATTTCTCAGCCGGGCTTAGTAGCCTCTTCACGTGTCCCCGTGATTTTGTCGTTAAGTCCTCTTAAACATTAAGAAGATGCTGTTCAATTAAAATTTTCTGAAATCTCTCCGATTCCCTATTTAAAAAAAGTTCCTGAACTTCATTTCGATTCGTCTCGTATGATATAAACATAAGTTATTCTTTTTCTTCTTCTTCCTCGAGAAGATTGATTAAAAACTTATAATTCCTGTCATGTGCAACTGTTCAACCTACTACTGCAAATAATCAAACTGTACTGACTACAGAAACTATATTGAAAATTAACCTGGTCGCTTGCCTCCAGCCGTACCATTGGAAACCCATCATGAATCACTAATCGCGCGAATCAAGTCGCGCATTTGAGATGCCGCTTCGGAACTTCATCTTAATCTGGCCGACCCTCTTCATGGCCTAGCCAGGAAGTCTGGAGGATGGTAGAGTATCAGCAAAAAAATTCGTTTTACTTACTTGATACAGCAAAATAGTACCAGATGCTGGGCTAGAAAGCGAGCGGAACAGGAAAGCCAGGACGGGAAAGTGCGAAGGAATATTGTCTATGAGAATTGGGTGACGAAGATTTTTAACGAAGTGAAACACTGAAATGAATGGTTTCGGATACCAAAGGGGCCTCATGGATAGTTTTTCTCAGTAGATCTGGTTAGGGGAAAAAGTATAGTTATGTCTATGGGATCATCAGCCAGTTTGTGTGTTTTCGTGTAAACTGTGACAAAAGTTGGTTCTGTGAAGCTCTTCATCTGGGATGATTGATACAGAGATTGATTAGCGAGCCGTGTCTTAGTGGTGTGACGCGATGAGGATGTTGTCTGAATAAGCAACAGGCGAATTATAAATTGATGTCAAATCTATCCCTTTTTCTATGCACTTACCATATAAATTACTGGATCTCCGATAGTGCTTATAACGATAGTAGAACACAACGATTTACGCTTTCCCCTAATTATATTTTATAGAGTGGTATATTAATGATAATGGTCATACATTTGTGAATTTGAATATTTATTTTATAATACATTTCCTTTTCCAAAACTAATTTCATTATGGTTCCGCGTTTATTTGATTAACAGAATTTATATATATGTTCATTTCCTAATTTTATAACATCTCAGTAAGATCGTGTGGCAATTGTGATATATTGACCCTACTTTGTATCACAAAAAATATGTTTTAGTTTTACATTTTGAAAAATTGAATTAATGGTTTTGAGAATTGTTAGTTGCAATTACTGTTTCAAAATTCCTTGAGATTGGGGAATGCTTGCCTAAGGGAGTTTCCTTGATTTCTTCTGGGCTCAATTCTTCAACCGTGCCGCTATATATGTTTATTTTCGCCCGTTTTACTTTCCGATATCCAGATTGACGTGTTAGTGTATATATTCCTCGAAGAATTTTATTATTTTTCTCGAATATTGCAAGAACGTCACCATTGGACGCTGATAATACCAGTTTTTCTCCGGTTGGCATGGACTCAAGGACCTGATTTTCTCCTCTCACTTGAATTGGTTTATCCCTGGGAAAAGTGTATTTGAGAATTTCGAATCGCCGGTTTGGATTCGCCTTGGGAATAAGGCGAAGAAAGCGAACTTCTCCAATGTGATATCCAAGTACGCGGAAAGAAGAATAATTGGTAGGAGCAGACCCGGACCTGTAACGACGAGATGGTTCGGCAGCAGAAGAAGGTCTATCAGGAGAATTAGATCTGGAACCAGGAACGCCCGGAATTGGTTCGCCATTCGGTAAGCAATCGAACATTGAACTCAAATCTGCAAGAAACAGAGGATTAAATTTTTCTTGCTCATTTCGGATAATATCAAATGGAGTTTGAAAAAAAATTAGGATAGCATGCGAATCACGTGTGGGATAAATTCTGATTTTCGTATAGCTTAAAAAAATGTCTCTGCAATATATATTTACTTAAGAAGAATTAATTTAAGTTAATTTAGGCGTATAGTGTCTCAAATATTAATAAGATTTAATCATTTCCTTTACATACATTAGTTTTTGAAATTATTGATTATTTACTATAGGTTCATTGTCTACCTTACTTGAAATTATGAACAAAATATATTATTGAAATATATTATTATACTCACCAATGAAATTGAGAATTAACGCCACGGATAAGACAAGAGTAGAAACAATCCTCATCTTTTCTAGTTAGAGGAAAACCTAGTAACAGTAATTATAAAAAATTATATGAATAATGTAGCTAATGAATATTCTAGTACTTCGTGATATTATATATTAAATATATCCTATAGTCGTTATCTCTCAGATCATAGGCGACCAGCTTGTGGTTCTCAAATATTTATATTTTATTAGTCAGTTTCAAGAAATAAAGATTCGTTACAAAGAAAAGGGTATCTTTGATTTTCGGATAGCCGGTTCGGCTTCGCTTTGCGAATCAGCCAAATAAATTTAATTTCTGCTAGTTTATATCGAAGTACGTATAAAGAAGAACAACTGGCAGGAGTAGACCTCAACCTGACGCGAAGAGATGACTCGGCATCAGAATAATGTCTGGCAAGAGGAAGATAAATTTGAGGAGAATTAGGCCTTTCAGGAGAATGATGTTTTGTAGCATAATTATGTCTTTCAGGAGAATAAGAAGTTTTGAAACGCAGATCACCAAAAATAGATTCGTTATTTGGTAAATACTCGACTGTGAACTCAAATCTACAACAAAAATACAGAGGTTTAAATTTCCGTTGTGAATTTTCTTCCGGCATATTATACCGGCTCTTAATATTCAGTTCCAGCATATTTTCCTCTTTCTTGATCTACACTCTATCCCTACTTCTACACATTCCTTATTTAACCTCACCATGCAAGTTGCTTAACCTCATTTAATATACCAAGGCTAGAACCAAACTAGTCACAACCTTTTCTTATCTGTTTACAAAAAGAGAGATGGGGGCATTTAGTAAAGATTAAAGCAACGAAAAAGATAATACATTAAGTTTTTATTGAAACTAGCAGTTAATTGTGACATTTTGACCCTACTTCATATCATAGACAATATTATGTTTCATATTACAATTATTAAAATATTAAATTAATTGTTTGGATCATCGTTGTTCAAAACTATCACGTCAAAATTTCTTAAGATTGGGTTCTGCTTGCTTAAGGGAGTTTCCTTGATTTCTCCTGGGCTCATTTCTTCAACCGCGCCGCTGTGTATGTTTATTTTTGCCCGCCTTTCTTTCTGATATCCAGATGGATATTTTATGGTAGTAAATATTCCACGAAGATTTTTATTATTTTTCTCCAATATTGCAAAGATGTCACCATTGGACGTTGATAATACCAGGTTTTCTCCGGTTGGCATGGGCCCATGGGTTTGATATTCTCCTCTCACATAAATTGGTTTATCCCTAGGAAAAGTGTATTTTAGAAGTTGGAATCGGCGATTTGGATTCACCTTGGGAATAAGGCGAACAAATCTAAGTTCTTCAAGTAGAAATCCAAGTACGCGAGAAGAATAATAATAGGTAGGAGACCTGGACCTGGAACGACGAGATGGTTCGGCAGCAGAAGAAGGCCTATCAGGAGAATTAGGTCTGGAATGAGGATCGTCCGAAATAGGGTCGCCATCAGGTAAATAGTCAAATCCGAAACTCAAATCTGCAAGAGGAAACGAAGGATTAAATTTTCCTCTGGTTATTTGGTTGGAAATATCATGCTTTTTGGCTAGCAATTCAAGCGATTTTTCAAATTCGTCTATTGGTTCAATGATTCTTCTCCTTTAGTATAAATTTAATTTTTCGTTCTGGACGAAAAGTAATCGTCTTACTTAATTTCTCGATGACCCCTTCTTAGTGTATACCATATGTGCACATATTTTTCTAACAAACACATTTTTAATTCCCCTGAAATAAACTTATGTTAAATTTGTGCTCACTTCGGACAATATGAAATAGATTTTGGACAAAACAGTCAAATAGTTTAGTATACGGATCACGTGTCGGACAAACTTTGATTTGCGTATAGCTGAAATTAGTATTTGAAATTATTGATTATCTACTGAAGATTTATTGTCTACTGTACGATGGTCACCATACTTAAAATTATAGATAGACTATTTTATTATATTCACCAATAAAATTGAGGATTACTGCCAAGGATAAGTCAACAGTAAAAACAGTCCTCATCTTTTCTAATTATAGGAAAACCTGATATGGTATTAACAAAGAATTATATTAATAACGTAAGTAATGAATATTCTAGTACATTATCAGAGTAGATGGTGTATATATCCTATAGCCGTTATCTCTTTGGTAATTGTGGATAAGCTTGTCGTTCTGAAATATTTACATTCCATTAGTCAGTTTCAAGAAATAAGTTATCGTTATTAAATTCGCTTAAACTCATATTACAATTTATCTCATCTTTAACGTTAATGAGTTTAAAAGATTTCAATGATTAAAAACAATTTTTGAAAATTTCGATAGATTTCGAAACATTTTAAAATATTGAAAAGATTCATGATTCAAACAAGTAAATTTTGGAAATGAAATTGTAATTTAGAGTAGAATAAGTACATCATAATTGGCTATAAGAATTAGAATTCTGATTTCGAACAGAAAATTTTGCAAATACGAATTATTAAAAAAGAGTTGGGTTGGACCGAACAGTTGACTCTCCAAACAGAAAATATGAATTTTAAACCAAAAATGAATTTTCAAGTCTCTTTTATTCATCTCTGGAAAGTCGAAGATGTCTTCTGATGAGATACTTCAAAAGACAAGTCATTTTTGGAACCAAGCTTTTTCTTCTGCCTCAATAGCCAAGTGTTCTGAACATCTCTTCTGACTTTCATTTTTTCTGTGACTGCACTTGAAAATTCTGCATCAGACTGTAACCTTTCCCGAATTAATTATTCAAGAATGATGCAATTTGGAAGTAGGTTCCAATATTCGGAAGCAATTGTTTGTCCAATTGTGGTCTAGAAGTCGGTATTTTTGCTTCAGTATTCCGTAAAAAGCTTCAACTGCCAAAAGAATTTTTGTTACATAACGGAATTCGTTGGATTCTTTTGTTGTCAATTGCTTACGTTGCTCTTTTAACGCAAGATTGAATGCGTTGATTTTTTTTAGCTCTAACTCAGCTATCACATCTCGGAAGCCACGATCGACAACTTGATAATCATTTTCTTCCAACAACATGCACAAACAGTTCGGATCATGTAGAAGAGTTCTTAAAATCTCTGCTTCATTTAGATTCGCAGGATATGGTCCTAACATATCAACCACGTACCCGCCACTTGTGCGAATTGTAAAAGGCTTACGCAAAATTCTTCAGACCTGAATAAAACTTTCTTTGAAATTCATTGTTCGAACTTTTTTGATGACGTGCATACGTTCCAGCGCAGATTAAAAATAAATCTACATGAGCCTCAAACAAAGTCTTAGCAATTTCAGTTGTGTCATCTTTGATAAGGTCAGCTCTGATAGAAGCTTTCATTTCAAATCAATAAGGCAACTCATCTTCTTCAAATGATTTGATTACTGCTAAGGTTTTCCTCATAGAATCGATTTATGATTAAATGACTTTAGCAACACCCATTACTTGCCAGTATGTGGATTAGCGTCTCAATTAAAGATTGCAAACGCGCTTCTTCTGGAATGACGGTAATATTTTTTTGTTGCAGAACAAATGCAGCAATACTTGTGAATCGATATGGTTCACTGAATTTGAACTTCGATCCTTTCGTCGTTTGATTCATCTACTTAAGGCTTGATTCTCATACTGACTACCGGATCATCAGAAGTTGATTTTAGATGATCGCTTTCGTTTTAAACATTGATCTTGTCTTTTTATATTAAAAAATTCAACATTTTTCACATAAAACATCGTAAACAACGATTGTTTGTTAAAACCTATCACTGTAATTCATTGCTTCATCTTCAGCTTCAATTTTTGACTTCGACCAGGTACGTTATTGCAGAACTTATTACACCCAGCGCACTTAAGTTTCTTCGAAGTATCCGACATTTTCCACTGTACCAAGTCGAATGAAATATAGCAAAGATTGAACCAAATAACCAAGTATATTCAACTAATTTCGCGTGTGCTAATTGCGCAAAAAGTAAAGGAATTGTAACTAATAGCTATTCGAGCGACTTTTTGATTCTGCGCTAAATCATCAACGTTGTATGATTCGGAATATAAGAATGCCACAACATGTAACGTTAAATTGCATCAACAGATCAACGATTGAAAATGAGTGTTTGTGTTATCGAAAAACATCGAAGAACAAACCTTTCATCATATTATTGGAACCAACTAACCCACACGCGGTATTAGACTGTCCAAGGGAAAGCATAGCATACGTAGCCTGTACCTTCAATAGAGAGAAAAAATGTGACAAACTAACTAATAGATAAAGAAACAAGTGACGATTACATTAAAATGTAAAGTAACAAAAGCTTGTCTATGGGAAATAACTAAAAGTGCAGTGTTTGATTGCCCAATGGAAAGAATAGTATGTGTAGCCTGCACCTTCAACAGAAAAACAAATGAACATGAGAAACGAACCGATAGACGAAAAAACAAGTGAAGATCGCAGAAATAGTTGAAGTGGCAAAACGAATGCTATGTTCTACCCTTTCGATCGTTATAAAAATTAGATATGTCATACTAGATAAATTGAAGTTTTTTTTGGCCCATAAAACATTTATTGTTTATCGAAATTGGTCCAGCCGTTGTCGAGGAAAAATTATTGTAGAAATGTCAACCAGATTCAAGCGGTGGCAGCACGTACATGCTTATCCTGCTATACCCTTCCAAGATACTTTCGTGTTAGTATGAAATGTGGTATATGGCATTATGTGGGATTGCTGTCTGCGAATCTGAAACTTCAAAATGACATTTTACTAGCACTGTATCGGTGGAATTTTCTAGACTCTTTGAAATTATACAAGTATTTGCTACAACTTTCCTCGAACGCAGTCATCATGTCCTAGTAGACTACATCAAATTAAACATATCAGGGACCTTGTGTATTATATCGATTGTATGGAATACAGAATGAAAATGATAGTGGTAAAGATGACAATGATCAAATGGATCCCTTGGTAGTAATTGATTTTGAAGAAAAAAACATTGCTGTAATACAGATGAACTCAGGAACAGAAGCGATATCCGTAGAGAAACTAAGACTGTATCTCCATATAGTATTACGGAAATTCATAAGGATTCCAGGCCTACTTCGGAAACAAAAAAGCGAAGTCAAAACTTATAATACGATGTGGAAGACATTTTCCTACATTGACGTCCGATTTTGGCTACAACACAAAAGATGCTTATCTTCCACTTCAACTACTTAACAGTCTTCTGCCACCAACTAGGGTCAGCATGTACTTCTACCGACAAGATCGAGGCTAGTAGAGCTACTGTTCAATGGCGAATCTCGATGCAAACGTGCCTCTTTCGGATTTTTGGGTTCAGTAGTCAAAATAATATTTGGGAAATTAGATGAAAACGATGCTATGAAAGGGAAATTGAACAATTGTCGAAAAATACCGCAACACTTGCGGAAACTGGTGAATTTTACCTCTACAGTTCAATCAGAATTTAATCGAAACAACGAAAAATGGAACTCTATTACAAAACTAATTTCAGAACTGGCTCAAAAAGCAGACAAACATAACACAAACATAAATAATAGTATCGAGGATATTCAGCTAAATCAAGAATTAGCTTCTCATCTAGCAAGATTGAATAACCACATATAAGAATTTGAATTTCATACCAAAGTGCTTATGGATGCAATCTTATATGCTCGGCAACGCGAAGTTCACCCTAAACTTTTATCAGCTAACAATTAAAAATATTTTCACTTTATAGAAAAAGTTAAAAACAAATGAAATCTATCTAATTTCAACGCCAAATTTTTCAAACTTCAAGAACTATGATATTAGGCTTCAACAACCCAAACACCCTGATTGGCTAACTTTGAAACCAGATTGTAAAGAAAATGGAAATACTATCACAAAATAAATTGGAAAGTTCATAAATATAGGAAAATTGGAATTTTTCTCCCAAGGTCAACATTTTCTAAAACGATTCCTATTGGCCCCAGAAAGTTGTAAACCTTTCAGGAGTTGTAATTGGAAATAAATTTCTTTAACTGAAAATTTAACTAGTCTATCGTTTTGCAAAAATCGTATAAAATAATAATAAGTTTGATGGGTAATTATTGAGCAAAAAAATGTTAATTACACACACAAAAATTGAAAAATTTTAATTATAAAATACTCTTTTTATAATTATGCCGAATATTTTAATTGAATTGTGCGTTACATGCAATTTGGACCGGCTTTTATGGCTTCGTAAATATGTGAACGAGGTCACTATTTGTCGAAATTATTATCTGTTTTTTCAAACAATATGATTATGATAGTTTAAACAAAGATGTCAGAAAAAAAAAATTTTATTGAACCAATGTTACCTTGGCCGAGGCTTCAAATCATGATAATTTCGTAATTTTCCCCAACTCTTCTCTTATAAATTGCTCTTACGTCAATTAAATAAACATTCCATGCAATAGTTATTCAGTATAAAAAGACCAATTTTTTAAAATAAAATATAATACTTTTGGTTTATCTTTACTAGAAACTCGGCTAGGAAGTACGATTTTGTTCGATCATGAAGTCTGCGATTTTTTGCTTTTTGGCCTTCTGTGTCTCCGAAGTAAGTGACTGAAATTTTTTTACAAATTATTAATTATTACATTGGATAAATAATTTATATATTCAATATTCAGTATCACCAGGGAAAATCCCCAAAATCCAAAAATTCATCCATCTCTACTAGGAAACTACTTTGTTGAAATTTTTTAAATTAAAAATTTAACTATTTTGTTAACATGTTTTGTTAATTATTTTTTTAACTGAGAAGTGAACTATTCCAGGTTTGTTTGGAAATTTATCTTCTTCAGTTGAAAATTCAACTATTTGGTTGAAAATTTATGTATTTTATTAAAAATTATTCTTTTTAGGTATAAAATTAATCTTTTTGGTTCAAAATTAGTTTTTTCACTGAAAATTGATTTTTTAACCGTAAATTTAATTATAGAATGTGGTGACTTGAACATCAATCTTCTTCAGTTTAAAATTCGACTTTTTGTTTTAAAATTCCCCTATGTTTTTAAAATTATTTTCGTTGTGGTAGAATATTAATATTCTTGGTGATTAATTCACATTTTTGGTTTAAAATTTAACTATTGGGTCAGAAATTCCATTAAAAATTTGTTTTAAAATTCATGTATTTTGTTAAAAATTATTCTTTTTTGATACAAAATTGTTTTTTTTTCAAACATTTTTTCAAAAATTAAAATTTTTGGTAGAATTTTCTATTTAAAATAAAAATATTTTCTTTTAAATTTATGTATTTATTTAAAAAGTATTATTTTCTTGTACAAAATTGTTTGTTTTCCTTACAAATTAGAAACTAATTTTTCTTTGGTTGAAAATTAGTTTCTTACAATTGAAAATCACTTTTTTCAACTAAAAATTTATCTAAATTTTTTGTCAACAATTTTTTCTATAGAAATTTCATCTCTTTGGTGGAAAATCCATTTTTTTGTTACAAATGTAAATATTTCGTTGAAAATTTTTGTTGTTGTTTAAAATCCATCTATTATGTTAAAAATTTATATTTTTTGGTAGAAAATTAACCTTATAGGTTGAATTTTCTATTTAAAATTAAAATATTTTCTTTCAAATTTATGTATTTATTTAAAAAGTCTTATTTTTTGTGCAAAATTATTTGTTTTTTTTCAAATTGAAAATTAATTTTTCTTTGGTCGAAAATTAGTTTTTTTTTTTTAAATTGAAAATTACTTTTTTCAACTAAAAATTTATCTAAATTTTTTCTATAGAAATTTCATCTCTCTGGTGGAAAATCCATTTTTTTGTTACAAATGTAAATATTTCGTTGAAAATTTTTGTTGTTGTTTAAAATCCATCTATAGTTTTGCACACGATTGAAACCCGAAAAAGCTTTAAATTTTCAATTTAAATTTATCATAATGAATCATCGTGAAAGTATTAAATCTATCATTAATTTGGAGTCGATTGATAAGCGCCTTGGTCTTTTATATTTTCAGTCTCACAGGAAATACTCTCCCTAGGGATCACTTGACCTTGTAGCTGGTGGGAGAGCTTACGGGTCTAATCGGACTACAGACCTGAAGATAGTGAACCAGAGAGACTACATCGCGAGATGTGGCTGCTCTGGGGAACTGACCCTCATGTAACCCACCGACAAAAAGGGCCGGCTCCTCAAAAGGGGCCTTAGATATCGCAGCATCATCTGCATCAATTCCTCTTGCTCTGCATACGGGCAAAAGGAGTAAGGACTCCAAGAGACGTCCCGAACTAGTCTATTCGTGGCTGAGAAGGGAATCTCAATGATGCAGTGAAATTTGCACCACAGTACTATGGGCCAGGCGACTGAAATTTTGGCCAAAAACAAAGTATCGAGTTTGAAGACAGGCTACAATTTATTGTTTAGTATATAGTTCAATGTACTTAAAATCCGATTCTTACATATATATGCATTGTTAATATCAATCCGTCTTGTGTTGATCATGGGAAATCATGTAAAATCAATAATGTGCGATATAATGCAAAAAGTAATATATTTTTAATTTATTTCTTAATATAAATTTGTTTAAATACATTTTTGGTTTTATATGTCTTGAAAGGTTACGAAATGACTGCAATATCTGTAAAACATTATACAGAACTATATAGTATGCATAATGCATCTAGTCGTCAATTGATACTTTTCACAAGTGCGCGCTTTCGATTCTCTCCACTCTGAAACTTCACACCCAAATGAGAAAAATGAGGTACCATTTTATTCACTATGATGTATACTTTAAACCTGATGTGACCCATTTGCCAGTTTTCACTTGCAAAAGAAAAAATTGGCTTGTAGCAGCCGAGCGCTTGTGAGCACTATGTGAGAGGCAAGGGTCTCACAATAATTCAGCACCCCATTTTGTGAGAGAAATGGGGACTTAAAATAATTCAGCACCCCCCCCCCCAATCCCCCGAGTAACCAGTTTTAGCTAAATCTGCCAACACTTTGAAATCTCTGCCGCCATATTGATTCCGCCAATTTAAAGTTTGAATTATTGACTACATATTCATGATCAGCGACCCCAAAAACCCCCGAGTAACCATTTTTATTCGATTCCATATATTTTTCAAAATCTTCGCCGCCATATTGAGTCCGCCATTTTGAATTTAGAATTTTTCACTTCATTTTCGTAATCAGCGACCCCAAAAATCCCCGAGTACTTATTTTTAATCGATTCCATATATTTTTCAAAATCTTCGTCGCCATTTTGAGTCCGCCATTTTGAATTTTTGACTGCATATTCGTAATCAGCGACCCCAAAAAACCCCGAGTAACTATTTTTAGTCGACTCCATATATTTTTCAAAATCTTCGCCGCCATATTGAGTCCGCCATTTCGAATTTAGAATTTTTGACTGCACATTCGTAATCAGACATCCCAAAAACCCCCGTGCAACTATTTTTAGTCGATTCTATATATTTTTCTAAACCTTGGCCGCCATATTGAGTCCGTCATTTTTAACCTTTGACTGCATATTCGTAATCAGCGACCCCAAAAACCCCCAAGTATCCACTTTTAGCCGAATCCGTAGACTTTTTCAATTTTGGCCAAAATTTCGGTCGCCTGGACCATAGTGCACAGCAAAGGCACCTCGGCGCGGCTGTCCTAAGCAGACGTATGACAGTGGTACACACAGGAATTGCCCTATTCCGAGAACCCTGGTTATACAGGAAAAGGATTGTTGCCTTAGGAGGGTGTGGCCCACTGATATACAGGGTTATCCATTTTGTAGTTTCAAAACTAACGACCACATTTTTGCACATTTCGGGCGGTATCTCAGCAATAACTTGACGAATGTTAGTTTTTAAGTACTCTAAAGTTTGAGGATTAATCACATAAACACGGTCTTTTACGTAGCCCCATAAAAAAAGTCCAACGGCGTCAGATTACATGATCTCGGTGCCCAATTGACGTCGCCAAACCGTGAAATTATTCTCCCTGGAAACTTCTCACGCAATAAAGCCAAAATCGGTCGTGTTGTGTGGCTTGTGGCGCCATCTTGTTGAAACCACATATCATCCAAGTCAAAATCTTCAATTGCAGGTTAAAAGAAGTCGGTTATCATACGACCATAGCATTCTGCATTGACGGTGACCACCCTTCCAGCGTCGTTTTCAAAAAAATACGGCCCGATGACGCCTCCAGACCATAATGCGCATCACACAGTGACTTTTTCTGGGTGTAACGGCCTCTCTTCAATTATCTGAGGATTTTCAGAACCCCAAATGCGACAGTTATGCTTATTTACATACCCACCGAGTGAGAAATGGACCTCATCGCTGAAGAAAATTTTGTTCGAAAAATTCCTGTTTCTGGCCTGTTGCTCCAGCACCCATTCGACGTATCTCTTGCATTTTGAATGGTCAGCAGGCTTTAATTGTTGTGTCAGCTGGACTTTATGCGTATGGAGGTGTAAATCCAGGTGCAAAATACGCCATAATGAGCCGTAAGACAGGCCCAATTGCTGAGAACGTCGGGGAAGTGACAAATTCGGGCACATCCATGACGCTCCCAGTTGCATCAAATTTTTTCACTATCTTACCGACTGTTTGCGCAGTAGGCCGATTATGAGTACCATAATCTCCCCTTAAAGCCCGAAAAGTGGCCACGCTAGAATCACCACTTTTTTAATAGGCTTTAAAAATTGGAATGCACAAATATGTTTGACGAATGACAGATGGCAGCACTACGATTTTGAAAGCACGAAATTTTTTCGCCATTTTTTATGGATGTTTTGGTTCGGGATCATTCGGGTCAGTTCGGAAGATGCGGGAGATTCCAATGTAGTATGGAAGAGAACTTAAAAATATGAATAAAAGTCACGTAAAATTTAGTATATTTTTAATGAGTGAATGAACTAAAACTGGAAACTTAATAAAATGTATTAAAAAGTGATTACGTCAATAAAAATAATCGAACAGCACATAAAAAGGAAAGCCGATGGGATTTAAAATTGCTGGCATACACATTTTGTAAAGACGTGGTTTAGATTTTTTTTTTCTGTTGAAAGGTACAACAAAACTCTGAAGTTTTTACAAGTTAACAAATATAATAATTGTAATATCCTCAAAATTTGTATACATTTGTATTGTGAAACTCTTGTTGGAACCTTTAAAGGCTAAAAATTTGTACAAAATAATTTTTCTGCAGATCAAAAAAGTGGTGTGAAATTGTAAAGATGTTTAATGGATATTACAATTACACAATGAATTTAAATTATAATATAAAAATCATTATGAAGGTCCTACATAAGACATACCCAGCTACATACCCAGTACAATAAACTTGGTTAATTTCTTTCAGTATTTTTTCCGCTATATTTCTTATACAACCTTAATTTATACTTCATTATCTCCAATCGTAGCATACCGCAAGTTCAAGTTCATAGTAGTCATAGAGAAGCGTGAGTGCGAATGAGACACTAGTAGATGGAGCATAAAAGCATCTCTTTCGCACTTATGAATATGACTACTATGAATTTAGCCTTACTGTATAATTATAATTTTATCCATTTCTTTTTTCTTCCAGCTGCACAAAATCCATTTGCCTAAATAACCGGAAGGCTTGGTAAGATAAGACTAATGATGTCTTTTTTCATTCAAGTGAAGAGGATTTTCTCATACTATAAATGTCCTTTTTACAAGATATATTTTTATCTTATATATTTATACTTTTTCTATATTCATTTTTACTTAAAATTAACTTAAAGTTCGTATTCATAAATTGCATAATATTATTGGCATAATATTAGTATAACTCATTATTCAACTTACGCACATATTATACTAGTTTTATTCCTTTTGCTCTTTTTAATTATTATGAAGTATGAGAACTCATGTAGGATCTTCATAATGATTTTTATATTATAATTTAGATTCATTTTGTAATTATAATATCCGTGAGTCATCTTTACAATTTCACAACACTTTTTTTATATGCAGAATAATTATTTTGTACAAATTTGTAGCCTTTAGAAGTTCCAACAAGTGTTTCACAATTCCAATGTATACAGATTTTTGGGATATTACAATTATTATATTGTTAACTTGTAAAAACTTCAAAGTTTTACTGTACCTTTCAACAGAAAAAAATTCTAAACTACATGTTTACAAAATGTGTATACCACCATTTTAAATCCCGTCGGCTTTCCTTTTTTTGTACTGTTCGATTATTTTTATTAATTTATTTACTTTTTATTACATTTTATTAAGTTTCCAGTTTTATTTCATTCACTCATTAACAATAAACCAAATTTTATATGACTTTTTAAATTTTTGAAGTTCTCTTACATACTACATTTGAATCTCCCGCACATCCTGAGCCGTCCCGAACCAAAACATCCGTAAAAAATGGCGGCTCCGGTACCTTCAAGTAGGCACAGATCGTTCCATTGAATCCTGCATCCAGTGTATTATATGGGGTAAAATTTGCCAACTGTCCTCGCCTGAAATTTTGTTGTCGCCTATCTTATTCAAATTCAACCAGATTGTAGTGCAAGTGGACCAGTTTAACGGGTTGTCAAGATACAGGGGCCCGAATTTCCAATGATCCACCCCGACCACTTACTTTCAATTGTACATAACTCCTGACACAGTTTCTCTTGAAAAACATACCAAACGAAAATGGGATGGAAAGTATTGGTTGAGTTATAGAAGGTCATGAGTGTGCGGGTGCCCCGCGCCCACTAGCAGAACGCTACCAGGCATGCTGCAGTGTCTCAGTGGTTCTAATACTTGATTAAAATGATTTTCTTGTTTACGTGTAACCAAAATTTTATTTTATTCTTACTTTTTGGAGTTGAAGAAGGATTGAGATATCTTCTAAGTCAAATTTTCAAAACGATTTTATTGTAGGAAAACAGTAGTTGATAGTAAAATAATAAATGATTGTGGTGTATCGTTCTCCTCGTTTGCTTTTTGATGTGAGTCTCCTTGTCTTTCACATTTCGGGGTGGTTTTTGATGTGAGTCTCTCCTTGCCTTTCACATTTAGAGGTGCTTTTTGATTGAGTCTCCTTGCCTTTCACATTTCGGGGTGCTTTATGATGTGAGTCTGCTTGCTTCTCGAATTTTGGGGTGTTTTTTGGTGTAAGCCACCTTGCCTCTCACAGTGGTACTTTAAAAATTATTATTTTTTTAAAATTGAATTTAACGTTCACAGAATCGAACCGAGTTTAGGACTTTCACCAGTGGCGTTATGGGCTTTTTCAGAGATGAAAAATATTACAGAGAAATCATTTTGATCAAGTATTAGAACCACTAAGACACTGCAGCACGCCTGATAGTGCTGCGACTAGTTGGCACAGGGCACCCGCGCTCTTACGACCTTCTACAACTCAACCAATATTTTCCATCCCATTTTTGGGTTGGGATGTTTTTCAAGAGAAACAATCAAGCTTATTTTCTAGCTTATGTAAAAAAAGATGAAAAATGCCGCATTTGAACAAAAAATCAAAAATGATTTAAAATGAAAAATCAAGGTCAAATAATTTTTGTATTGCATAACGATTATTTTTATTGTAGACCTTGTTAAAATACCTTTCCACAACTCTCATAAAAAAGTAAAATTGGTTAACTGTATCAGAAGTTATGTACAATTGAACGTTAGCGGTCGGGGTGAATCGTCGAAAATTCGGGCCCCTGTATTTTGACAACCTTTTATATTTGGTGCGCCCTCTTAAAAGAACTTAAAGAGGTCCAATAGCACTGATATCTGGCGGATTTTCAATAAGAAAGGCACCAAGCACCAAGGGCATACATAGCCGTCGAGGGTATGGATATGATTTTTGTTCCTAAACTCTGTTCCGGGGACCTCACCGTTATTAGGCGAGACTCACAGAGAGAAGCGGAGAAAGACACGAGGTGCCTATTACCTCGGCTTATTTCCCGGGCGACGCTGAGGGGCCCCACCTCCTAGGATATCAAGATTCCTCTGCTGTTATGCTGTGACGCAAACTCCCACCATACAGCGTGGGGGAGCACAAACATCAACGGGTGAGGAAGGGAATTAATTGAATAACTAGCGGGTACTGAGCTGGAGATCTTTAATCTACGTGATATTCCCACATTCCAGATTAAAAACAGGAGTGAGGTTTTCGATTTGACTCAATGCTCGGAAGAACTGAGGAGCAAGATAGTGGGCTGGAAAGTCTCCAACGAAGAGTCTCTCTCGGACCATGAATATATCTTGTCCCAGCTAGCCCTGGGAAAACCGGTCTTGGAAAGCAGCAGAATATTGGAACACCCACCTGGAGAAACTCCGTGAAAAGAAAAGAGCGTTATACAACAGGGCAAAGAGAACTAAATTGCCTGCACACTGGGACATCTACAAGACGGCTGAGTGTGAATAGAATGAAAACATAAGAATCTAGAAACAGGAAGATTGGGGGGGGGGGGGGGGGGGCTTCTGAGAAGAATCTAAGAACATTTCGGATACAGCGCACAGTATGAATAAATTCCAAAAAGCTGGCCAAAACTTCAAAAATGAAGTTTCACTTTTGGAGATTTAAAGTGACGGGGTGGTTAGAACAATAGTCCGAAAATCAAAACTTGAAATGAGGACGGTCTGAACCCTTATGCCTGATTATACATTGAAGTTCGAAACTACGCTTCGTCCGAGCAAGTTGTCTCAGTTACGGAGCAAGAAAGTAAGCGTTGCGTTAAAAGGGACGCTAAAATTTCTCAAATTGAACGATCCCAATTTAAAAAAATGGAATCGTCTAGTGGAAGTAAGTAAAATGCCACTATACAAATTTTCAATGATATTAATTATTCTTTATAGAGAAATAAGCAAATGAATTTATTGGAAAATAACGAAAAAACGTTATAAAAAAATAGTAACACGTAGAGAAAGCCTTTAGCGTTCTGGAGAGTTCTGCGACCGCGACTATCCTAGGATGTAGTTTGGGATGTCCTTTAATAGAAAATTTAAAATCCAGCTGCCCGAAACAGCCCCCCCCCCCCCGTCTTTGTGCATGTTTTCACCAATGACCTCGGAAACTTCCTTATACTAAGTCTTAAAGGAATAAAAAATTTGACTTCAGGTTCATAACCAGCGACCCCGAAAGTCTCCGAGTAGTGAATTTAAACTCGATTGGAAAACGTTTTATAGTTTTGGCCAGCTTTTTGGGATTTGGCCTCACTGTGCAGAGATTCTCCGCAAGATCCTAGCAAAAGATCTTAGGGCTTAGGGCTCATAAGGATCAATGGTGGAGTTTGTCAAAGACGAGAAAGAAACACTGAATCACCTAATGAAACTCCACTTCTTAGGTTTTCAGAAAACTCAAACCGACCATGCAATGCGCCATTGGTTCTTCTGCCCCTTCAAGTCACTAGGGGCGGATGGCTTCTACCCATTGTTCTTACAAAAGGGTACGGATTTCATTTACTACCCACTGATAATACTATTTAGAGCAGGCATTGCCCTTAAACACGTGTCATCGGCATGGAAGCACCGCAGAGTGGTCTTCATTCCTAAACGCGGGAAGGAGGGCTACACTGCTTATAAAGATTTTCGGCCGATCAGTTTAACGTCCTTCATTCTGAAGACGCTAGAAAAACTGTTAGCGAGATATATCAGGGATGAGGTGCTTTTAGCCTCCCCGCTGCACATAGGGCAGCACGCCTTTTAGTTTGCTTATAAACTAACTAACTAATTCATAGAAAATAATTCACGCTTCATAGACCCCTGTATTCAAGAAACAAGGTTAAAACCTATAGAAATGTTAAAAGCATTTTTTCATGATTTTGGGGCCTTTCTTCTGGTAAAAATACGCCAGAAAAAAACATGATAAGGCTAGGAACTAAGTTTGCGGAAATAGGGCATAAGGTTGGGGTAAAATGATATATCATAAGGTGGGGATAAAATGTTGTACAATGTTGGGATGAAGTGGCATAAAGTTGGGGCTAAATACCCTGGGTTCGATTCATGAAAAGACAGTTCAATAATTATAAAACTTCAAACCTGGGAAAAATTTGCTCTGCCGGCCCTGATCGAGATTGCGCAGGAGGGACAAATGAAACTCTCAAAGTTCAGATTTTTTATTTAAAAGAAGAACAAACAGCCACTGCCGAGATATCGTGTAGCTGAACTCAACTACTATATAAAAATATTGATTTCAAAACATGACTGAGAATTTCTCGGGTACACGCGATCAATGTTTGATTTGGACAAATCTACCATAATTTGACGACGTTTTCTATTCATTTATTTTTCTTTTCGAAGCTCGGGAATAATAAAATACAAGGCCTCATCATCCATATGGAATGCAAAAAAAGGTTACGAGGTTAATTTTTGCACGCACATAGGATACTTTTTTCGGGCTTGAAGGGTACCCTTTTTTAAATGCGATATGATCATTGTAATTTTTCTGTTTTTAAACATAATTTTTTTAGTTACGTAGTTTTCAAAGAGGTTTTAAGCAGCTCACAAGTTCCTACTGATAGAAATACAGTAAAAAATCAAGAAAAGCGAAAAGAATGCAAAATCAGCAGCATCATTTTTGAGTTTATCTAGTTTTAATTCTTTCAGGTTTCCTCGATTTTTTTTACTGTATTTTAAGCAGTAAAAAATTACGTATTCAATACATTTTTTAGATATAGATACAGACAGATCATTTCTACATACACGAAAATTATTTTGAAAAGATCGTGCTGCTAATCCAGTTTGGATTACTTATTGTTAGACTTGCCAATTTTTCTAATATATTCTGTAAGTAAAACGTTAGCAGGCATTCCAAATTTTTTTCAAGTGCTCTATTTTTTAATACAAAAATGATCCTAGCAAAAACATTACGTGCGAAAATATTCCGCCAAGTATTGACACTTTATTTATTTAGAAATAGTTCAGTGAATTAGTTTAGTGAATTATTTTTCAGTTTGATGAAAAATTTGATATTTTAGATGAATACATTTTTTTTTGCATAATACATGCATGTAACCCAGTTGCTTTCTCTGCATGCTTACCGTGGAGAAAAGGGGCCTTTTTTCGGGAGTTCGAAGAAGTGCGTGTGGCAAGTACGATCGAGCGAGACGATAAGCATGGATTCTCCATTGTTGATACCGTTTCAAATTTTGAGCATAACATAAGTCTGAAAATATAACAAAACTACGCAAAATACCCAGAAAGACATCGAAGTTCCTCAATTGAAAGGCATGTCGGACTATTGGTCGGGTGTATGGGGAAAAACAAACAGAAGCAACTGGTTACAAGTACCAGACGAGTGTGCTCCCTGTGTTGGCAAGGTGTTTTCAAATGATCATCGAACATCCAGATCAATGCATAACAGTATCATCTCGATCATCCAGGAGTCAGCAGGGTACTGACAGCAGCTCAGAAAGCGATTTCACTAAACATCTACCGCATTATAAGAAACTTCCTAGGATGTATGTCCTTTGGATGTATGTCGCTCCCGCATGAGTTGGACAAAGAGTATGTTCCTAAATGCTCGGGGTGAAAATGACACGCTCTGCGGATATCATCGGGAATGTGTTAGCAAACGATGGCTAATACGACATCAACTGATCCTTCACATTTCTGTGGAAGACGCCGTGCATCCTCTTGTCGAGGAGCTGTTTACGGAAGTTTTTCTCCTGTGCTTTCTTGATCCGGGCCTTCAGGAGTTAGTAGTCGAGATGGATAATGTTTTATGCATTTCGCTCACTCCTGATATTGAAGTCAAGGCAAAGTGTTTCAGCAGCCTCCTACGCTGCTTTACACATAAAAGCTCCTTCGCCCACTTCTTCATGTTTCCTGAACATTTGAAGGAGAGGGCCTTATCCATTTGCGACTATATGTGCTGTACCCAAAACAATCCTCTCGTGAAGACATTCAAGACTCAGTATTCCGCGACCACCTTGACGGCGTCAGATGTAGAGTCACGGAACAGATGACTTAAGGTGCACGTTTTTGTTCATGCGCATAAATTTTCGTGACACGATATCGAGGAATATGAGCTCGTCCTTCGTCCATGGAACTACTCCAAATAAACAGAGTACTACCAGGACGGGGAACTTGTTCGCTGCAGATACTTTGTTCCTCACCGACAGTTCGACGGACAAAATCTGTCGGGTAAGACGTTTGTATCTGCATTGAAGAGCATTCTAAACTCTTAAAGCACCCCCAGGGTATGAAAAGATCCCTTTTTTTGTGCGATTATTATTAAAAAGTAAGAGAATGACATGCAAAAATAAAGAGGTAATCATTTTTCACGTTTTCGTAAGATTTTTATTTTTCTAACACGCAGCAAAAATTGTTTCGTCGATAAAACCTTACCTACACACTAAAAGGATAGTTGAAGAGTATTCAGTAATTTTTTGGAATTGAAATAACGGCTACTCTCTTTGCAATATGACATTTTCCGACGGGGGTCGCCCACGACCTCACATGGCGCTTTGTGTTATTATTACATAGCATGGCGCTTTAAGGGATAAAAATATTCTGTTTTAAGATTCTGTTAAGACTTAAATTAACGCGTTAATACACTATGTAACCCTTCCTTGTAGGCACTCGGCGCCTACTTTGAATATTTTTTGAATTCACTTGAATTCTTCTAAATTTACTTACTTATACTTAATTTAGTGGATTTGTTTGAATTTTGAAAGTTTTCATTTAATTGATCCTAAAGTGTATTTAATTGATCATAAACAAACTCTTGTCAATGATCTTGAAGCAAGTTATGGCTAACAAAGGCCCATTTTAAATAATTTGTACAATTTGCCGGATGTTAACATTATAAAGTTAAAATGGCATATTCTCCTGCATAAGGAAATCATGTTTTGGCACTTTAACAAGCTTAAAGGTTTGGACATACAAGTATTCAACACCTGCATGGAAGATAAGTTTCGAAAAATCTGGTTCTATAGTGTGTACATGTACAAGCATCATCTATGCGATGTAAGTGATCTTAGGTTGTACATAATTTTTATTTTCCCTTCCTTATAATAATGCGTGCAAATTTTGATTTATTTCTTCCCGTTTGTTGCTCCGATAAAAACACTGTGGTAGTTTTTCATAAAATTCGAAAATATAAAGTGAATAAATAGGTAAAAGCGCAGGATTGCTACGAGGCTGTTACTAGATTCCTACTAGGTTGAGAAGTAAAACCAGGGTGTCCAGTGATTCTTAGGATCGAAATTCAAGGTCTTTTCCAAGTTTCCCAGGTCAAGAAGTCAATTTTTTCCGGGTCTCCTTTTTTTATATAAAATAATGAAATAACCGTTTGTTATAGATGTAAAAAATGAGCCATTTCATTTTTTATTGGCTAACAATTTTTAAAGAAAGCAGAACCATAAATAAACAAATTCCTAATTTTTTACTAACATAATTCGTCTTTGAAATGCTTAAGATCTTTGTGAAATCTCTGAAATCTTTTGAAATCTTTGTGCATTCGTTGAAAACTCTTAACGTACTTGAAATCTTTGTGAAAAATCTTGAAAGTTCTGTGGAATCTCTTGGAATCTTTTTAAATTTTTGTAAAATATTCAAAATCCTTAAAATCTTTAACATCATTGGACTATTTGAAATCTATGTGAAATGTTTCAAAATCTTTCGTATTCGTTTGAAATCACTGAAATATTTGAAATCGTCTAAAATCTTTGAAATGTTTTGGTATCTTTGAAATCTGGTGTGCTGTATCCTTTTTGAAATGTTTGGAATTCTTGTACTCTTTTGAAATCTTCATTAAATTTTTATAAGATTTTTGGAAAATTTGTAAAATCTTTCTCAAATCTTTTGTATTCATTTGAAATGATCAAAATATTTTTAATCTGTGTAAAATCTTTTGGAATCTTAGAAATCTGCTTTACTATAATCGTTTTAAAATATATGAAATCTTCTGAAAGCTTTACAATCTTTGGAAATGTTCGGAATCTTTGAAATCTGGTGTACACGCTTTTTAAATCTTTGAAATTCTCTAAATCTTTTGAAAGTTTTAAAAGCTTTGTGAAATTGTTGTGAAATATTTAAAATCTGGTGTACGCGCCTTTTTTAAATCTTGGAAATCCGTGAAATCTTTGTAAAATGTTCAAAATCCTTTTGAATATTTTAAAATATTTGAATAATTTGAAACCTTTTGAAATCTTTAGTAACGTTTTGTAATCTGGTGTACACTCAAAAACCGAGTAGTGAAAGCCTTGGAAAATCTGTTATATGGCCACGGCTCATTCTAATTCTGAAATTGAATTGACGTTGAAATTTTAAACTAATATTTTTTATAATTTGTAAGTTGAATATCACAAAAAAGTATTCACTTTAACATTCTATGTTAGCGTAGACGAAATTCGAAACTTATAGAATTATCCACAATATTAAAGTCTGTTCATTGCAATCTAGAAAATAGATAGTAAGGTCTACAAAAATGCCTGGAAATTACTTCACTTATTCTGTAATAAAAGAAGATATCAATACAATATAATCGTAAATTAATTTAAATGACATTTTTTTATTGGGGTATAATGAAGAGAATTGGAACAAATCTTTTTATCACAGCGTGTAATAAAATGTTTGCAAATAAAATTTTGCGAAATTAAATTTTTTATTGTTTTATTGTTTTTGAAATGTTCAGTTCATTTTAAAATAAGACAATAAACGCATCAAAATAAAAAAAGATCGATGAATATCTTAATAAAGCCAAAAGTTATAGAGGTCTAAAAAAAATTTAGCCTTTTTTTGGAAAACAAAGCACAAAATTCAAATACGTAATTTGCAAGTTCAAAACTTCGTGGACAAATTTTTTTCGCAAATCGGAAAAATACGTATCGCCTAATTTCTTCTGAAAAACAATATATTTTGTTCTCGAGAGATTCTACAACTTAAAATGCAACGAATTTGAAATGGATTCGGGCATAACTATTACTTAATAATAATTTGTTTGTTTGATGAGAGATATGATTGGTCCATGCTTCGTATGGCTGCATAAAAATAAGGCATTTATTATTCTGCATATAAGAGCATAGTGAACTTATTGGTTAAAAAAGTTCATCTGTTTAATTCGGATCGACTTTTTTTACATTCAAAAGTAGAACACTCCGTTTGCTCTGATGCTTCGAATGAATTTAAACGCTCAATAAAAATTAATGCAAATAATAATGGCCTAATTTTTACTCGTGGATCAAGAAATTCTAATTGTTCGCCAAAATTGAGTAATATTATATTCTGTTTTTTAATACGTAACGTAAGCATTACAAAGTTAATGGACTATTGTTACTTTAAAAAATAGGTTGAATGAAATTTATTGCAAATCATTTAATAGTTTCGTTTATTAATTAATAATTAATTATTGCCTTATTTTCACGTATGTATCGCCAAGTTTCAGTCGTTCGCCAAAAGTAGCATTTAATAATTTTTTAACTGTGTTTACACGTCCATAGTTCAAAAACTGTTGTTTCAAGAATGTATTAAAATAATTATGTATTTACAATAAATAATTTCATACATTTCCTAATTTCAGTCTACCTTTCCTAACCCTAGAATAAACACGTAAAAGGTTTTTATTTTTGAAACAATTACCACTAGAATTCTGATCTTACTTATTTTGTAATTTTGCGGTTTACTGAAAATGCACGATTTATAGGAAATTTATTGCTTCGGGTGGTTATTTTACGATTTACTAAAAATATGCGATTTACAGGAAGTTCACTGCTTCGGGTGGTTATTTGACCAACTACTGGAAATTTACCAATTCTTTCCGTGAAAATCTAACATCTCACAATTTTCCTACATAGGTCGGTGATTTCACCATTTCCAGCAGCAATGCATAACATGAAAGTGCTATTGTAAAGCTATTGTAAAGTACCAACGTTGTTCATGGTGAACTTACATGGATCGTTTTTTACAGTGTGGTTTTAGCATTTTCAGGACTCAAAGGAATATATTTATTGATCCTTGGTTCACAAAAAAATACTATACCTTCATCATTTCGCTTCAAAAATTGCGTAACCTTCAACATATATGTTGATTATAACAGAATTTTTATATAATTATGGACGTTGAATATAATATTTATGTGGACATTCATGTGACTGGTATTCTAAAACAAAACAATCTTATTTCACTGAAGGATCTTTTTTTCTAGGTAGGTATTTGTTTAGGAGAAAGTTATTCGATTTCTCTTTACAATAACGATCTACGCTTTTTCGCGAAAACTCAGGAAAAATATTTTTTAGGAAAATTCAAGTTAATGCTAAACGAATAACTATAGCCATTGGAAGAAGGTTAAAAATAAATTTTTAATGTCAAACCCAATTGCAGAATTATGTGTTTCTATTTCGTATATTTATTTCGAACAGTCTTCAGGGTTAGTTGTTTTTATAATAATTTAAAGATAATGAGGGCGCTATATGCATTCTAATGGTTGCGTGTAACATAAGAAGCTGAATCAAATGTTACATATGTATTTTGACCCAGTTTCAAAAATTTCAGCCCAATATATGTGCACTTTTCAAAATTATGAGCCGCTGAACATAATACCATGTAGTCGGTTACGTGAGACCATGGTGAATGCCCCTAAAAGTTCAAAACTGAACTAAAATTATTAGTTTCAAATATCAGACCTTCCGTGTGTACAATTTGAAGCAAATTCAAACTGTTCAAGTTCGGACATGGGAAAGGTTAACGGCTGTAGTTTAAGGAATTCAGAATTAGATAATATAAAAAAAGTTGGAATACAAATCAGATATATTAGGTTTTGTAATCTATAGTCTGTCAAATATTATATCAAAGTATAGGTTAAAATTTTTAATTATCATTGCTCAATTGTCAAATATTTAATTAAAATAAGAATGAATCATTTTTGAACTGAAATTATTCAAATGCACAATTTTTAAATAGGCGATTTCAAATTTCCAGTGCTTAAAATGATTTAAATGAGAATTGAAAAAAAGTTCACAATTAAGGTTCTTTTACATTTGCATTTTTTCAGAAAATCTTCACACACCCTAAATCTGTAGGTATCAATTTGATCTACAACAGAATTATCGAAGAATGTAAGTCTTTGGTTGCTTTATATTGATACCGATTTACGAATCACTTGAACAAAGCTGTAGCAAAAACGATATTTTCGGATTTAAAGGACATTTGCCTCAAGATACAAGAAACAAGTTCTTCTGAGAAAAAAAGCATCATTTATGATATTGCTATTAGTAACACATTATCTGATTATCAGGTCATATTCGTATAATCTGTCATGGTTGCTTGATTTATTTTAATTGACATAACTTCCTAACCTTTTTTCAATTTTCAAGTTTTGCGCTTCAAAGTCATTAATTTTTATCGCTGAAACTCAAGTTGTCCAGTTCCGAATTTTCATTTAAAAAAAAAATAACAAAATTATACAAAAATATTATACTTTTTTGGTTATCTGTCACAGTCACAAATTATTGCCAAAAAATACCACCAATGCTACTAACAATTATAAAAATGTACAGTTTTTCAGTTATCGTGCTATGAATCATGTTAACTTTATGGTAGACTCCTTGGAACGTCGTTTATTGAATGATGAGATCAATGATTTAAATATTTATTTCGAATTTCTCACTAAGAGTTTCAATAATGTTAAGATCAGCTTAAGAAACTCTTTATTATCTAGTATCTACAGTGAAATTTGAGAAAATAATTATAATAATAATGATAAAGTTTTCCAAAACACACAAAGAATTAATAACAAATTTCAAATTTTACTGTTCAATAGTAGTATGCATGAACGATTAAGTATCAATAAACACAAAGATATAATCAATGCAGGTCACAATTTCAGTAATAAACAAATACCTAATTACGTTCATGACGTTTTAAGGCTAGGAAATAAAGTTAGTTCATCCTTTCTAACGAATAAACGTAATATAGTTTTTGATATAGTCAAAGTCGTTGAGTCTACTATTGGATTGATCGAAAATTTAGATGATCAGGATATGCTTAGGCATAGAGTTTTTCATTCGGCTCAACATTTTTTACACAGTAATAAAACACAATTTCGTAATAAATCTAATAAATAACTGTTAATTACACATGCATACAAATGTAACATCACTGCCGTTCTTAATGAAGAATCGTATAATAACATAATGCATAATTTTTTAAATAATATCACAACATATGAAAAATTACATACGTATTACGTCGTGATATATCAGTTTATGACACTAACATTCCTAGAATATATAATGACTGACCTAAAATTCACAAATCAAATCGTCCATTACGAGCTGTTGGTTCCTTGATCAAAACTCCTACTTACAAAGTGACAAAGTCACTTACCTAACAATATTCCTAATGAAGCTTTAAAAGTAGTGAAGAGTCATGTAAAAAATTAATTTGAGTTTAAAGATATAATAGTTAATGGAACAGTTTCTTCTGATCATATTATGGTTTCCTTGGATGTATCATCTTCATTCACCAATATTCCAATCGATTTGGTGATGAAAAGTAATTTAAGTAAATGGGTTTAAATTCAAAATTTTACAGGTTTACCTTTGATTGAATTGGAAAAAGGAGTAAAGTTTCTAATGAATCAAATAGTTTGTTATTTTAATAATAATTTTTACCAATAGGTAAATAGAACTCCTATGGGTTCTCCCATATCACCTGTTTTAGCTGACCCTGTTATTCAAGATCGAGAGTCTATTGTTATCAAAAATTTAGATTTTACCATTCACACATATTTTAGACATGTGGATGATACTTTCATTATTTCACCGAAAGATGAACTAGATTATGTTCTACGGCAATTAAATTCTTTCCACTCCAGGCTTAAATTTACACATGAGATATGAACTAACCATTTCATTACTTTTTTAAATGTCAATATTATCAAAACTGATAATAGCACTATTATCACGGATTGGTACAGAAAGGATACTTATTCAGGCAGATATATAACAGTTTTTTCTGATCATCCCATTCAGCATAAAATAGCGATTGTAAAAAAACTCGTAGACACATCGTTCAAACTATCATATGGCTTTTCTCACAAGTCCAATATGTATATATGTAATCTGTTTTAATTTTAATTCAAGAAACCTCATATTTCTGGCTTGTACTACGAAACTGTTGTTAACTTTTAATATGAAGCGGAACGTTCTTTCTGTTTCCTCTTTCAAATTCAAATCTAACTGTTTTCGTCAAACAATTTTTAATGTGTCTGTCATTACTTATTTATTGATGGACTTCACTACCTTTTAACATGATCAAATTTAAAATATCAGCAACTACAGGTAAAGGATTTTTTAATTTTTCACAGTTTCAACAGTTGCAATATAATTATTTTTCACAGACCTGATTTGAGATGGGATCTTTTAAGAACATGAACATTCCTTTCAACCGACATATTGTCTTTTCCAATTCTTTAATTTTAAGGACTTATTTTTCGACATTGGATTCCTGTTTCCGGATGAGGGGAGCATTTGACTCTCGCAACTTCGACAAGATATTTTAATAAAGGATCTTCCTTACATCGTCCATGTGTTTTTATCTGGTCTGAAGTATGTCATATTATATCTTTCACTCTATTTATAATTAAATAGATGAGGAGTAATAAACTTTAATTTTTGAGAAATACAACTACAACTTTTTACGGAGCCTAGTATTTGTAATTTTATATGTTTCAGAAGAAAATTACTAATATTATCTTGACCTAAATGGGGCCTATATTTTTAGTTGAATTCAGGGGTTATCTGTCAAATTTAATTTTTAGATACAAAAGACAGCCCGACCCTGACCAAGACGTCATAATCATGTAATTTAAACTGGTCACCTGTTTCTCTGAAATCATGCAATTGTCAGAGGTTGTGTTACCTGTGTAATGTGGATTGCATAACATAAAACACAAGTTAAATATAAGTTAGATGGTAGTAAAGTAATCTGTAACAGTTTGGTCAACATCTTATCTGCCTTATACGTATGACAATAATGGAATTTAAGTTTATTGAAGTAGTTAATTACAACAGCACACAAAAAAAAGTGGTCTGCCCGGCGGACTACACCGGCATATCTATATGTTTTTGGGGTCGCTGAATCCGAATCAAACAGAAAATTCTCAAATAGTAAAATTTCTAAATTTGAAAATTCCCAAATAATAAAATTTCCGACAGCTTATAATATTACCGAATTTGAAAATTCTTGAATAATAAAATTCTCGACAGAAAATTATTGCCGAATTATAAAATATTATATACATTATAAAATAAACATTTTTATAAAAAAAATCTTTAATATTCAAAGTTTTTGAAATTATTGTTTCAATTTAAAATTACAATAATGGAAAAAATTTGTTTGTGGATGAAAATTTGTTTTCTATTATAGTTATTTCAAACTCAAACAATTTTAGAAACTTTAAACAATACAAATAAGGTTTTGTTAATAAAAATATTTCATTACTGTATTTTAAATGCATATATAATATTTATTCATTTTGTTTAATTGTTTAAATTCTGAAATTTTATAATTAGGATATTTTATAATTCGGCAATTTTCTGTCGGGAATTTTCAAATTCAATAATATTATAAACTGTCGGGAATTTTATTATTCGAGAATTTTTCTATTCGGAAATTTTATAATTCGACAGTTTCATCATTCGGAAATTTTTAATTTGAGATTTGAGAATGTTATTCTTTTTAAATTTTATTATTCAGGAGTTTTATTTTTCGGGATTTTTCAGACGACGTAATTTTTTTTATAAATAGTATTTATTTATTAAAAATGCAATAATCAAATATTTTTAATGAAAAAGAAAAATTATTTTTAATGATTAAAGTTTCTAAAATTATTATTTGAATTTAAAATAACAATAATTTGAGAAATTTAAAACATTAAAAATAATTTTTCTTCTTTGATAAAAAAATATTTGATCATTGTATTTTTAATAAATAAATAATATTAATATACAAAATTTTAATTATTTAAATTTGGGTTTTTTTAAATTTGGGAATTTTCTAGTTCGGATATTTTTTAATTGGGCAATTTTCTGTCGGGACTTTTATTATTCAGAAATTTTTCAAATTTTGTAATATTATAAATTTTCGGGAATTTTATTATTTTGGAGAGAGAGAATATCTGAAAATTTTTTCAAATTTTTCATAACATCGCACAGCGGGGCAAAAAAAAGGGTACGTGCACAAATAAATTTTCAGACTAAACATCGTTGTAATGGAGGACAATTTTGCAATTTTTTTTCTAAAATTGTTTACTCAATAAACAAAATGAAAAAAAATTATTTGCAATAAAGATAATTTTTAATATTAGAAATTTTTTACTGAGTTATTCCAAATTTCTTCGGATTTTCAATATTTACCAATCAGACTATTTGTGCAGAATAAAAAAATCTTTTCAAATGAATTTCTCTTTTTTATTGGCGATTTTTTTTTTATCAACGTTACCTCAATTTTTATAGAAGGGCCAAGGGCAAAATTCAATAAAGGTACAAAGGTATCTTTGAAATCGACCATTTTGACTCAAATTTTCAGCCCCTGAGCTATATTTACACAGGTGTAAAAAATTTGGGGTTGATTTCCTCAAGAATCCCCTTTTCTAGTTGCATATTGCGTCGAGTTTTTCTCCCTCCAAAAATTTTATGGTCAATGCTATTTTTCCACCTTTATACCAAGTCCATTTTCTTTATACTTGAAAAAAATCGATTTTAATCTACTTTTTTTTAATTTTCAAAATTTTAGACCCCCTCCATCCCTATTTTGAGGAATCTTAAGATTTTTGTGAACATACCCTTCCCCATTCTTACGTAAGATTTCATATTTCTGAAACAATATATCAAATATTTTCACTGTAAATCAAATTTCTAAAGATTTTAAATATTTTCAAAATATTGGAAAGATTTTTAGTGATTTGAAGGCATTTTGACAGATTTTAAGGGATTATAAGGTATTTTGAAGAAGTGTAACGTATTTCAAAGAATTACAATATTTTTTCGGGATTTAAAGAGATTTTCAAATTTTTCTAGGGATTTCATGAGTTTTTAAGGCATTTCAAATGATTTCAAATAATTAAAAAATATTCTGAGAGTTTCATAATTTTTTTAGTGAAACAAGATCACACAATATGAAATTAAATTTTTAATTTTAATTTCAAAAATATTGCAGTTTCAGCTATATACATGAATTTTTAATCACATAGTTACATTTCTTTTTAAATTTCAAAAAATAATGAATTGTAAACCACATCCCGGAGATTTCAATAAAAAAATGCATTTCAACCAAAAATAAATTTGTTAAATTTTCAGTTACTGAACTAATATTTACCCGAACGTGAAAACAAATTTTCAACAAAATAGTTAAATTTTCAACTTTAAATTCAACTGAATTTTCAATTTTAATCATATAATATTTAGTTGAATTTTCAACTTAAATATTGAATCTTCAACTAGAATTATTGCATTTTTGCTCAAAAAGATTAATATGAACAAAAATGATGAATCTTTAACTGAAATAGTTTAACTTTAATTTAACCAAAAAGATAAATTTTCAATCAAGAAGATGACTCTTCCACAAAAAAAGACAAATTTTCAACAAAATAGTTAAATTTTCAACTAAAGTGTTAAATTTTTAACTAAAATATAGAATCTTGAACTAAGATGGTTGAATTTTTAATCAAAAAGATTAATATATACTAAAATGGTAAATATTCAACTGAAATAGTTGAAATTTCAACCAAAAACATGAATTTTTAACCAAGAAGATTAATCTTCCATAAAAAAGACAAATTTTCCACTAAAGTGTTAAATTTTCAACTAAAATATTGAATCTTCTACTAGAATTGTAGGATTTTCGATCAAAAAGATTAATATAAACTAAAATTATGAATCTTCAATTGCAATAGTTGACCTTTTAACGAAAAAGATGAATTTTCAACCAGGAAGATTAATCTTCCACAAAAAAGACAAATGTTCAACAAAATGCACGAATTTTAAAACGAATAGTTCAATTTTCAGCTAAAAGAGAATAAATTTTCTATCAAAAATGAAATATTTGAATTTTCAGTTACAACAATTAATTTTCAACCAAAAATGGAATAACTAAAATTGTGATTTTCAACTAAAATGACGAATCCTCAATTAGAATAATTAAATTTTCAACCAGAAAGATTCATTTTCGACCACCAAGAATAATTTTCTACGATAAAAAATTAATTTGCAACAAAATACAAGAATTACAAAACAAATAGTTGCTTTTTCGACTAAAAAAGTTCAGTTTTCCACCAAAAATGGAATAGTTGAATTTTCAGTTACAAAAATTAATTATTTACCAGAAAGAAGGAATTTTCAAAAAAAAAAAAAAAATTTTAATAAAATCATGAATTTTTATCTAAAATGATGAATCGTCTCCTGAAATAGTTGAACTTTTCACCAAAAGCTGAATTTTCAACCAAGAAGATTAATCTTCCACAAAAAGGACAAATTTGCAACAAAATAGTTAAATTTTCAACTGAAATATTAAATCTTCAAAATGGCGATTTTCAACTAAACTGACAAATCCTTAACTGAAATAATTAAATTTTCAACCAAGAAGAATAATTTTCTAGCACAAAAAAGGTAATTTTCAACAAAATACAAGAATTCCAAAACAAATAGTTGTTTTTTCAACTAAAAAAGTTCAGTTTTTCACAAAAAATGGGATAGTTGAATCTTCAGTTACAAAAATTAATTTTTAACCAGAAAGAAGGAATTTTCAACAAAAAAATTAATTTTCAATAAAATTAGAAATTTTTATCTAGAATGATGAATCTTCAACTGAAATAGTTGACCTTTCAACCAAAAAGATCAATTTTCAACCAAGAAGATTAATCTTCCACAAAAAAGACAAATTTTCAACAAAATAGTTAAATTTTCAACTAAAGTGTTGAATTTTCAAATAAAATATTGAATCATCCACTAGAATTATTGAATTTTTGATCTAAAAGATTAATATAAACTAAAATGATAAATCTTCAATTGAGATAGTTAAAATCTTAACCCAAAATATGAATTTTCAACCAAGAAGATTAATCTTCCACAAAAAAGACAAATTTAAAAAAAAATAGTTAAATTTTCAACTAAAGTGTTAAATTTTCAACTAAAATATTGAATCTTCAACTAGAATTTTTGAATTTTTGATCAAAAAGATCAATATGAACTGAAATGATGAATCTTCAACTGAAATAGTTGAACTTTTAACCAAAAAGATGAATTTTCAACCAAGAAGTTTAATCTTCTACAAAAAAAGATGAATTTTCAACAAAATACATGAATTTAAAACGAATAATTTAATTTTAAACTGAAGAAGAATAAATTTCTCATAAAAAATAAAATATTTGAAATTTCAGTTACAACAATTAATTTTCAACCAAAAATGGTATAACTAAATTGGTGCTTTTCAACTAAAATTACGAATCCTTAACTGCAATAATTAAATTTTTAACCAGAAAGATTAATTTTCGACCACGAAGAATAATTTTCTAGTATAAAAAAATTAATTTTCAACAAAATACAAGAATTCCAAAACAAATAGTTGCTTTTTCAACTAAAAAAGTTCAGTTTTCCGCCAAAAATGGAATAGTTGAATTTTCAGTTACAAAAATAAATTTTTAACCAGAAAGAAGGAATTTTCAACAAAAAAATAAATTTTTAATAGCATGATGAATTTTTATCTAAAGTGATGAATCTTCAACTGAAATAGTTGACCTTTCAACCAAAAAGATGAATTTTTAACCAAAAAGAATAATTTTCTAGCAGAAAAAATTAATTGTCAACAAAATACAAGAATTCCAAAACAAAATTAAATTATGAATTTTTATCAAATATTATGAATCTTTAACTCGAATAGTTGCATTTTCAACCAGAAAGATAAATTTTCAACTAAAATAATAAATATATAATAGAAATAGTTGAATTTTTAATAAAAAAGATGAGTTTTCAAGAAGAAGATTAATTTTCTACTAAAAAGACGAATTTTCAACAGAATTCATGAATTTTGTATAAAAGCAGATGAATTCTCAACGGAAAATGCACCACTTGATGTTTCAAACAATAAAAATTGTAATTTTTATTGAAAACAATTAAATTTAAACAAAAACGAGGAATTTTTAACAAAGAAGTTGAATCCTCAACCAAATTGATGATTTTTCTATCACAAATAATTAATTTTAATTCAGAAGGACGAATTCGTAACAAAATAGTTAATTTTCCAAGCTGAAAAGTCAAATGTTTTAGAAAACAGTTAATTTTCAATCAATAAATGTGAATTTTTCTCGAAATACATCAATTGGCAAACAAAAATGCAACAGTTAAATTTTTTGTTTAATGAACTAGTTTTCAACAGCGAAAATAAGGACTTTGAATGAGTTTAATTCAACTTAAAAAATAAAAAATTTTAACAGAAAACTTAAATCTACCCAAATATACGAATTTTCTACAAAATACGTCAAATTTCTACCAAATAGTTGAATTTTCAACTTAAAAAGGAAAAATTTTTTACCAAAAATGACACGAATATATTTTCAGTTTAAAAAATTAATTTTTAACTGAAAAAACAAATTCCGAACAGAATAGTTACATTTTTAAACTAAATAGTTGAATTTTGAACTGAAATGATGAATCGTTAAGCAAACAAAAAATAATTTTTACAAACTAGTTGAAATTTAAACCAATTACTTAATTTTAAATTGAAAAAAAAAAAAAATTCTCATACTGCCAAAGCAGTAATGTGCGCTTCTTCGCCTACACTTTTTTTAAACGCCATTTGTCGCGAGAAACTGACTTTTTTACATCTTTATCATCTTTTTTGCAGATTTTTTTAAAATAAAAATATTATTAATTTTTTCATAACGTTTACTAATCATATTTAAAATTAGACGCATGAACAAGGGTTTTTAAACAAAAAATCATATTTTTAATCAGATTCCGTATTTCTTGTCTACTTAAACAAATATTTTTTGATTTTCAAATTATTTAAATTCTTTTTTTTTTTGGTTTATTTAATAACAAAATGAAAAAAAAAAGACTTTTGAAGTATACCGGTTTTAAAAAAATGCTTTGATTTAATCAAAAATACCTAGAAAACTGAAGGCCACTATCCAAAAAAGATGTTTAATACCAATGCAAATGTGAACAAATTTATTGAATTTGTTATAAACAAATAAGTGAATGAAAATGGTTTCGTGAGGATTGGCGGCGATTCGTCACTTGATTCGAACTAAATTTGACAAATTTATGAACAAAAAGAGTTTTTTAGTTGAATTCATGAAAAATTAATTAATAATTTGTTATTTTATAAGCAATTTTATAAACAAATATCCATATCAGGTATTTTTCATAGAATAAATAAAGTTTTTTCTATGGAATCAATCCTATATTATTTGGAAATGAAACATAAGTATCATAGTTCGTCACCAAATAGAAATTAATAATTGTTTCAACTACCTTAATTAACAAATGCACTATTTGCCTATTTTTGAAGGTTCGAACTGGATTTTTTCGATGCAATTAACTGTAAATAACTAACTTCTAAATTTTTAAGAACATTTCGATAACAGTAAAAAATTTATTATTGTAAACAAGAATTGTTTGAACCAATTTTTATCATTTCATGTATTTAGAAATAAAATACCGATTTCTTTGACGGAATTAGTAGCCAGTTATTTAGCAATGATTTTTTGCTATAAATCGATAACATTTTATGATTTTTAGCAATACTTAATTAACAAATGCATTATTTGGCTATTTTTCAACATTTAAACTTGTTTTTTTGTGTAATCAACTGTTAATAACACATTTTCTAACTTTTTCTGACATTTCGATAAACCATGCGATATTTTTAATTTTAATAACAATGTAGTAAACAAATTTTTCTCTGCTAATTCTTTTGCAAAATAAATTTTTTTTCTTGTGGAATATAATTAAAATTACTTAGCTATAATTTCTTGCCATAAGTTGATACGAATTTATAATTTATTGAAGATTTATTAAAAATTATATACCGTGTATGGGTAAGTTAATTAAATTGTTAATAAAAATAAAAATAGTGCATCGTTATGGAAATATAAAAAAAGGTTAAAAAATATGTTATCAACAATTAATTACACACAAAAAAAGCAAGTTTGAATGCTGACGTATAGCCAAATAATGTATTTGTTAATTAGGTTTGGTTAAACAATGATTAAATTTGATCGATTGGTAGCAAAAAATCATTGCTAAATAACTGGCTGTCGATTTCGTGGAAGAAGCGGTATTTTATTCATAAATACATGAAAAAATAAAAATTTGTTTAAACAATCGTTGTTTACAGTAATAAATTAGAATTCAGTTATTTGCAGTTAATTTCATCGAGGAAATCAAGTTTGTACCTCCAAAAATAGGCAAATAGTGCATTTGTTAATTAAGGTAGTTTATACAATTAATAACTTTTATTTTATGACCAAATATGATACTTAGGTTTTATTTCCAAATAACATATGATTGATTCTGTAGAAAAAACTTTATTTTTTCCTTCAAAGATAGCTGATATGGATATTTATTTATAAAAATTGCTTTTTCAATAACAAATTATTCATTAACTTGTATTAATTCAACTAATAAACTTTTTTTGTCCATAAATTGTTCGAATTTGGCGCGAAACAAGTGATGAATCGCCGTCAAACCCCACGAAACCAGTTTCATTCACTTATTTGTTTATAACAAATTCAGTAAATTTTTTAACATTTGCATTGCTATTGGACATTTCTGTTGGACAGTTTCTTTCAGTTTTCTAGGTATTTTTGGTTGAATCAAAGCATTTTTTAAGAACCCGTATATTTCAAAAGTCAAAAAAATCTTTTTTTTTTATTTTTGTTATTATATAAACAAAAAAATTAACAAAAATTATTAAATCAGCCATGACAGTTCGATGCGAAATTCTATTTAAAAAAAGAATTAAAATCGGATAATAAATGTCTTCTGAAAATCAATTTGACCATGGACCTTTTTTTTGCCCCACTATAGGACGTCAGGGAATTTGAATGGGATTTCGAAAATTTGAAGGAATTTTATAAGATTTCGATAGATTTCACGTGATTCCAAAAAAAGATTCCTAGATTTAAAAGTATTTGAAGGAATTTTAGTCGATTTTAAAAGATTATAAGAAAGTTTGATGATTTCACGAGATTTCAAAGGATTTTAAGATATTTTGAAAGATTTTACAATATATTAGTGAATTAAAAAAATTTAAAGGGATTTTATACGATTTCCAGAGATGATTTTAAGGGATTTTAGGAATTTTTTAAAGAAAGTTTGATGACCTCACGCGCTTTCAAAGTATTTTTACGAATTTCGAAGGTCAGGGTATTTTAATGAATTTTCGAAAATCTAAAAGGATTTTATACCATTTCAATAGATTACAAGTGTTCAAAAAAAATTCAGATTTCAAATGATTTTACGCGGTCTTAATAGATTTTAAGAGTTTTTAAGAAAGTTTGATGATTTCACGGGATTTCAAAGTATTTTTACGAATTCCGAAGGTCCGGGTATTTTAATGGGATTTTAAACGTTTAAAGGATTTGGTAAGATTTTAAAAGATGTCACGTGATTTCAAAAAATTTTAAGGATTTCAAAGGATTTTGAAGAATTTTAATAGATGTCAAGGAAGTTTGATGATTTCATGGGATTTCAAAGTATTTTTACGAATTTCGAAGGTCAGGATATTTTATTTGTACGATTTCAATAGATTCCACGTGATTAAAAAAAAAATGAAGATTTCAAATGATTTTGAGGGATTTTAATGGATTTTAAAAGTTTCTAAAAAAGTTTGATAATTTCACGCGATTTCAAACTATTTTTATGAATTTCGAAGGTCAGGGCATTTTAATGAGATTTCAAACATTTGAAAGGATTTCATAAGATGTTACAGGATGTCACACGATTTCAAAAAATTTAAAAGGATTTCAAGAAATTTCAGTGAATTTTTAAAGATTTCAAGGAAGCTTGATGATTGCACCACGGGATTTCAAAGGATTTTAAGATACCTTAAAAGATTCTAAAATATATACCGTAATTTTAGATAATATCGTAAGATTTCAAAAGATTATGAGGAGTTTTGGTAGTTTTCAGCTATTTTCAGAATTTTCACAGTTTTAAAGGTCTTAAATGTATTTGGAAAGTTTTCAAGAGATTTAAAGGGGTTTTGACGATTTCACAGGATTTTAAAGGATTTTACTAGATTTTAAAAGATTCCGAAGTATATCCATGGATATTAGAGGATTTCGAAAGAATTCGACAGATTAAACGGAATTCCAAAGGATTTGTGAATATCGTAAAGAATTTGCATTCACAACAAACCAACCCCTTGGCTACCATGTGATCCTCAATCTACTCCTCACCATATTTCGAGTCCATTTTCTAACTTATCTTTTCCTATTATGCTAGTGTTGCATCCCTTTTTCTTTGTTTTCAGGGACACATAAGATTTCCACTTTCATTCTAAACCACAACAATCTGAATGATACAAATCCATGCTCCTTGATATGCTGCGTAGCTCTCGCATTCACAATCAAACTGACCCCTTAGCTACTATGTGATCCTCAATCTACTCCTGACCATATTTCGAGTACATTTTCTAACTTCCCTTTTCCTATTATGGTAGTATCGCATCCTTTTTTCTTTGTTTTCAGGAACACATAAGATTTCTAGTTTCATTCGAACCCACAACAATCTGGGGGATACAAATCCATGCTCCTTGATATGCTGCATCGATCTCGCATTCACAATCAAACCGACCCCTTGGCTACCATGTGATCCTTAATCTACTCCTGATGATATTTTGAGTTCATTTCCTAACATCCTTTTTCCTATTATTCTAGTGTCGCATTCCTTTTTCCTTGTTGTCAGAAACATATTAGATTTCCACTTTCATTCCAACCCACAACAATCTGGGGGATACAAATCCATGCTCTTTGATATGCTGCATCGCTCTCACATTCACAATCAAACCGACCCCTTGGCTACCATGTGATCCTCAATCTTCTCCTGACGATATTTTTAGTCCGTTTTCTAACTTCTGTTTTCCTGTTATTCTAGTGCCGCATCCCTTTTTCTTTGTTCTCAGGAACACATGAGATTTTCACATTCTTTCTAACCCACAACAATCTGAAGGATACAAATCCATACTCCTTGACATTCTGCGTCGCTCTCGCATACATAATCAAACCGACCCCTTGGCTACCATGTGATCCTCAATCTACTTCTGACCATATTTCAAGTTCATTTTCTAAGTTCCCTTTTCCTATTATTCTAGTGTCGCATGCCTTTTTCTTTGTTGTCAGGAACAAGATTTCCACTTTCATTTGAACCCACAACAATCTGGGAGATACAAATCCATGCTCCTTGATATGCTGCATCGCTCTCGCATTCACAATCAAACCGACCCCTTGGCTACCATGTGATCCTCAATCTACTCCTGACGATATTTTGAGTTCATTTTCTAACATCCCTTTTCCTATTATTCTAGTGTCGCATTCCTTTTTCTTTGTTGTCAGAAACACATAAGATTTCCACTTTAATTCCAATCCACAACAAACCGGGGGATACAAATCCATGCTTCTTGATATGCTGCATCGCTCTCGCATTCACAATCAAACCGACCTCTTGGCTACCATGTGATCCTCAATCTACTCCTGACCATATTTCGAGTCCGTTTTCTAACTTCTCTTTTCATATTATTCTAGTGCCGCTTCCCTTTTTCTTTGTTCTCAGGAACACATGAGATTTTCACATTCATTCTAACCTACAATAATCTGGAGGATACAAATCCATGCTCCTTGATATGCTGCATCGCGCTCGCATTCACAATCAAATCGACCCTTTGGCTACCATGTGATCCTCAATCTACTCCTGACGATATTTTGAGTTCGTTTTCTAACATCCCTTTTCCTATTATTCTAGTGTCGCATTCCTTTTTCTTTGTTTTCAGGAACACATAAGATTTCCACTTTCATTCCAAACCACGACAATCTGGGGGATACAAATCCATGCTCCTTGATATGCTGCATTGCTCTTACATTCACAATCAAACCGACCCCTTGGCTACCATGTGATCCTCAATCTACTCCTGACGATATTTTTAGTCCGTTTTCAAACTTCTCTTTTCCTATTATTCTAGTGCCGTTTCCCTTTTTCTTTGTTCTCAGGAACACATGAGATTTCATACTAACCTACAATAATCTGAAGGATACAAATCCATATTACTTGATATGCTGCGTCACTCTCGCATACATAATCAAACTGACCCCTTGGCTACCATGTGATCATCAATCTACTCCTGACCACGTTTCGAGTCCGTTTTCCAAATTTCCTTTTCCTATTTTAGTGTCGCATCCTTTTGTCTTTTTTTTCAGTAACACATAAGATATCTATCTTTCGTGCATTGTTTCTTTTGTCTTTCCTTAGACTCATTTACCCTTCTAGCATTCCAAACACCCAGTCTCTATTCATTGCCTGAATTGTGACCTTTACCTTCACCAGAAGCTTGCCTTTCGTCAACCAAAGTTTTAATCCATTCCAAGGCTTAAATTTGTTTAATTTGTTTCTTAATTGTTTTGTATTGTTCATTGTTTAAAGTATATGCCCAACGAACAACTTGATGTGAGAGATGTATTTTGCGAGTCTAAATCATGTCTAAAATAATTAGCCAGTCGTTAGGTGGAGAGTCAAGTTATAACGTCAGTCCCACCCAACAGAACTAGAACCGAAGTAGGTCTCCCCAAAGTTTCCGAAAATGTCTCAGAATTTAATACATTTCCATACATTTTATAGGTTTTGAAACGTCTCAAGTTTTTATAATTATTTATAGGTTTCTTTGCAATCTTTCCTAATGCCCCAACAAATTTGATTTTTCGAGATTCATCGAAAATACTACAAAATCCTGTGAAATTACATGCAAGCGCATATTTCCTCGCAATTCCAGTGAATAAGTTTCCCTATAATTCATTAAAATATTACTTTTAACTATTTTTTTTATATATTTTTTTTTTTTAGTTAAAAATTGAACTATTCCATTTCTAGTTGAAAGTGGAAATTTTTTTGTTAATAATTCAACTATATGGTTGAAAATTCTAATATTTTGTTAAAAATTGATCTTTTCAGCGGAAAGTTATTCTTCTTGATGGAAAATCATCCTTTCTAGCTAAAAATGTAACTGTTTCGTTAAAAATCCGCTTTATTGTTAAAAACTAATTTTTTAACCTGAAAAGTTAATGATTCATTTTATTGTTGAAAATTTATTTTTGTTACCTGAAGATTCTACTATTTGGTTCAAATTTCATGTGTTCTGTTAAAAATTCTTTTTCTTTTTGTACAAAAGTGATTTCATTAGTTAAAACTCTATCTTTTCCGTTGAAAATGTAATTTTTAGACAGAAAATTTAATTATTTTGTTGAAAATTATTTTTTGTTTCATGTGAAAATTTATTTTTTTCTAAACTGAGAACTAAACCACTCTATTCTTTGTTGAAAATTTATCTTTTTCAGTTGAAAATTGATGTATTTTGTTGAAAATTCAACTATTTTGAAAGAAACTTCAACTATTTAGTTGAAATGTAACTTTTTTGGTGATAATTAATTTGGTAGAAAATTCATCTTTTTGACTTGAAAATTCAACAATTTAATGGACACTTTTTTTCTTTCTTCGTTCGAGATTTGGCTTTTTCGTTTCAAAATCTATCTCTTTTGGTAACCAAATCTTTTTTTTTTTTTTTGTTGAATACAACTATATTTGAATTCAAGTCAAAAATTTTTTGTTTAAAAATTCATGTATTTTGTAAAAAATGCAACTATTTTATTTAGTTGAAAAGTAACTTTCTATTGAAAATTCATATTTTCGATTTAAAAATACAACTGTTTAGTAGTGAATTTGTCTTCATGCCTTGAAAATTCAACAATTCAGTGGCCATTTTTTTCTCTTTTGTTTCAAAATGCGACTTAATGGTTTCAAAATTTACCTCTTTTGGTCAAAAAATCTAATTTATTTTGGTTGAAAATTCAACCATTTGGTTGAAAAATCGTTTTTATTGTTGCATTTTTGTTTTGTTTAGAAATTCATCTTTTTTAGTGAAAAAAATGTCTGTACAGAGCTTAGCTATATTTTGTAAAATTCGTCTTTTCTGGTTGAACATTTAATTACTCGAAAATTCATATTTTCGGTTTGAAAATGCAACTGTTTCGTAGAAAATTCGTCTTTTTGGTTTGAAAATTCAACAATTTATTAGGTATTGTTTCTATTTATTTTTTTTTGTTGTTGAAAATTTAACCATTGTGGTAGAAAATTAACTTGGTTTGGTTAATAATTCAGTTATTTTGTTGAAAATTTGTCTTTTTTGGTTGAATTAAAATATTTTGCTTGAAAATTCAACTATTTGGTTGAAATTTATTTTTTTTTTTTTTTTTAAATTAGTATTTTCAGTATGAATAGTCAACCATTAGGATGAAAATTCATTGATTTTCGTTAAAAGTTTAATTATTTTGGTAGAAAGTCCACTTTTGTTCTAAAATTAACTTTTTTGTTGGATTTTTTTTTTTTGTGAAAATTTGTCTTCTTGATTTGAGAATGTTAGAAAGTTCAATTATTCGGTTGAAAATTAACTTTTTTGTTGCATATAAATATTTTCGGCATGGAAGTTCAACCATTTGGTTAAAATTTATATATTTTGAAAAAAATCAACTATTTTGGTAGAAAGTCCAAATTTATTTGAAAATTAACTTTTTTTTGTTGAAAATCAGTCCTTATTTAATTTTAAAACTCATTTCTTCCGGTAAATTTTTTTATATTTTTTGCTTAAATATACAACTGTTTAGTTAAAAAATGTGACTGAAAAATATTTCTTTTTTGAATAAGTTTTCATGAATTATCATCTTAGTTATTTTGATTTTAAAATTATAAAATTGAGAAAGCGAAAAAGTAACATAACTGTAAGTTACTCAAAAAAAGTAACTTACCTACGAATTATAGAAATCAATCAAGAATTTATTTCTGTATTTCATAATACACTAACAAATTTTATCCTCCAAATATGAGATATTACAAAATAAGCAAAAAATATAATAAATAATTATATGAAAAATGTAAAAGAACATTTTAAACAACTGGAAAGAGGAAACTCAGGTAAGAAATTCTTAGCCCCCCCCCCTTAAGTAAGAATTGGTAAGATTTTTCGGACCTCCTCCCACCCAAAAAAGCGTTAATCAATCGACGATCCTTGAATCAATTTTTTTTTATTAAACCCGGAAATGACGGGTCGTTTCATTTCCATTGAAAAATTACGTATTCCGTCGGTCACCGATTGTGTAAATTACACATTGACCGTGAAATGATTCAGCCTGGTTGAGTCTACGGAATATGTGATTTTTTGATAATAAAAAAAAAATCCGATCAAATATTTTTTGAAAATTCGAAAAAATGGCGGACTCATGCGACTTTGACTTTTTTGGTAACTTTTTTTTACATACCATATATTCGTTACAGTTAAATTTACGTTACTTTTAACCGTAACTAGTTACAGTTACTTGATAAAGGTAATTCAAATTACCTAAAAAGTTACTTTTTTAATTTCCTCAATTTTATAAATTAAAAATCCAAATAACTGATATGATAATTCATAAAAAGATAATTTTAAAAAGAAATAGACAGTAGTTACAGTAAATAAAAATACGAATTTTCAATGAAAGAGCTAAATTCCAACAAAAAAATTAATTTTCAACCTGGATAGTTGAATTTTTTACCCGCGAAAAAATAATTTGAAACCAAATAGTTAAATTTGAAAGGAAATTGTTAAATTTTCAACCAGAAAAGAGGGATTTGAAAAAAATAGCTGATCCCTCTACATACTTTCTTTTTACCAAAAAATATAACTTTTTAAAGAAAAAACAAGACTTTTGAACAAAAGAGTTGAATTTTGAACCGTAAATATTAATTTTCATCAAAAAAAGGTAATTTCCAACCAAATAGTTTAATTTTTTGCCAAAATGTTTGAATTTTCTACAAAAAAAAAACGAATTTGCAACAAAATAAATTAATTTTCAACAAAAAAGATGAATTTGCAACTAAAATGATGAATTTTCAACCAAACAACTGAAGTTTTCATAATGTAGTTTAACTTTCAACCAAATAGTTAATTTTTCAACCAGAAACATCATTTTTCAACATAATAGTTAAATTTTCAACAAAAATTTTTGTTCTTTTTCAACCAACTGTTTGAATTTTCTACCAAAATAGTTGAATTGTTAGCAAAATACACGAATTTTCGACTAAAATAGATAAATTCTCAACGAAAAATATACAATAATAGTTAATATTATTTCAACTCAAAAAGATTTTAATTCGAAATCACAGTTGAATTCAACAAAAAAAAAAGCGAATTTTGAATAAAATATCGAAATCCTCGATCAAACCAGATTAATTTTCTATCAAAATAATTGAATTTTCGAACAAAAAAAAAACGAGATTTTTTTACCAAAAGATATAAATTTTAAAACGATAAAGCCGAATTCTGAACCAAGAACGAAAAAAAAATTCCACTAAGTTTGTTGAATTTTCAAGCCAAAAATTTAATTTTCTTTTCTTGTGTCGTTTTGCCAAAAAAATATTTTTTTATTTTCAAAGTTATTTTTTACGATTAAAACAAAAACTACGCATCCTATCAGGAAATAATAAGTGAAAAATTTGTAGCTCTTTTTTGGGTTAACAACTTTTGTAAATTTTTTTTTTCGTAGATTCTGTCGTTTGTCCAAAAATTTATTTTATTTTCAATGTTGTTTTTTACGAATAAAACGAAAACTACGAGTACTATCAGAAAGTGATTAGAAAAAAATTTGCAGATATTTTTTGGGTGCAAAATTTTGAAATTCTCATCGTTTTTTTGTATCTTGCATAGTTTAACCCCGAAATGGAATTTTTGATTTTTCACTATTTCTTATGCGGTCAAAATTTGAATTTTCGATTTTTCGACAAAATTCAAAAAGTTATGATAATCTTCGTTTTTTTTATTTTATTTTGAAAATTCTATAACTCTGGTAATTTGTTCTTAATCGAAAAAAGTCATAGAAATAAATTGTTTGTCTTTTTGAGTAATGTGAATTTACGTGCATAGAATTCATAAATCTTGAAAAGAAAGGTCTCAAAAATTTTGAAATTGCTCTAACTTTTTGAATTTTCGTAAAAATCGTTTTTACTGACTCAGGGGGTCTCAAAACGTGGAGATTTGATGAAAACCGACGTCAAATTTTACATAAAACTGATACCTTCTAATTAGAATGAGAATGTTATAATAAAAAGCTTTTTCGAGTAACGCATTTTTAATTTTTATTTTTTTAATCAAAATTTCAAAAAGTATATTATTTTTTTATAGTTTGAAGTGTATCTTATAAAAAGTAGATGGAGACATCAAAAAGTTCAATGTGTCAATTAGGAGAAAAGATTTGGCATTTAAAAAAAAAATTTCCCAAAAACACAAAGTCCCATAAATCCACGGTTTTTTTAAATTTTCCAAAAATATCTAGTGGGACTTTTTTCACTGTCTTCCAATCTTTTTTTTTTAATTATTTCAAGTGGATAATTTATTTTATCGCAAATAATCAATAATTGAAGATCCTTGTATTGTTTAATCTTCTAATTAATGAAAAAATAAAAAAATTTAAGTGGTGACTGCAAAGTGCAATCTCCTTTTACGATATCGTTCATTTGCACTCTCATTATTAATTCTCGCCATATCTTTCTTCAATACGATGCTTATCAGAGATAATTTTTTTATGATAAATTCTTGTATCATAAATCATAATAAGTCGTTGTCCTATTCATCAAGTGCAATAAATATCTTATTTATAAAATCGGAATTCATGAAATATTTTCTTTCAGTAATAAACAAAGCCAGTTAGTTTAATTCGACAATTAATTTGTTGAAAAAAATGTTTCACTGAAAAATATTAAAAATTCAATAGCTTCTTCTATTCTCATGCTAACAGTGGATTCCCTTGTATTTATAATTTTTAATTTTCAACTGGAAAAACAATTTTATATAAAATAAATATGGAATAAAAAATTCGAATAACTATTTTTTAAGTTAATTTGTTTTTAAGATTATATAAATATAATTTTTCTACGATTCTTGAGAAAATTCAAATAGATTTTTGAATATTTCAGATACGTCAAAACAAAGTTTTAACAAGAAAGGTAATTTTAAACAAATTAGTTAAATTTTTAACTAAGGAAGATGAATTCTCAACGAAAAATGTAATGCATATTTGATATTTCAATCGAAACAGATTTTATTTTTAAATAAAAACGAGTTTGATTTATTAACAAAAAAAAAAGAATTTCCAAAAAAATAGTTGATTTCTCAACCAAAACAGATAAAATATCAAACAAAAATTTTCTGTTAAAAAAGACGAATTTCAACAAAATAGTTACATTTTCGACCCAAGAGATGAATTCTTAACCAAAAATAATGAATCTCTACCAAAAAAATGAATTTTCAAAAATTAGTTTAGCTTTTAACCAAGTATTTTATTATTCAACCAAGAAAGGCGAATATTGAACAGAATAGTTACATTTTCAACCAATGATATAAATTCTTAACAGAAAATGATTAATCTTCACAACAAAAATAAATTTTTAACAAACGAGTTAAAATTGTTTGAAATCTTTTTTGATTTTTTTGAAAGTAATTTTTTTAAATAAATAATCATGAAAAAATTTTTCAGCAATCTTAACAAAAGTTTCGCATTTGCATGAGACCTTTCAAAATTTTCAAAAGATTACATTTTGTTACAAAGATTAGAATTTTTCCTAAAGTTTTTTTTAATTCTGCAAAATTTAAAAAAATTCCTTAAAATCTTTCAGAATATTTTCTACCAATTTTAGAAATCTTTTAAAATCTTCAAAAATATTTTTTAATGTCCTCTTTAAATTACTTTTCATAATGAAAAATAATTTAAAATTTTCACAGGAATTTAAGATAATTTGTTTATTATCTTGAAACCAATAAAAATCCTTTAAACAATCCAAAATTTTACTTCAAAATCTATAATAGGATCTTTTGAAATATAAAATCATTAAAAATTTTAAAACCTTTGAAATTTTTGCAGGAATCTTCAGCATTTTTTTTTCTCTTAAAACCTTTCAAAATTCTTCAAAAGCTTCAAAATTTTCAAAAGATTACATTTTGTTACAAAGATTAGAATTTTTCCTAAAGTTTTTTTTAATTCTGCAAAATTTTGATTTCAGTAATTCAATGGAATTTCAAAGGATTTGAAATATTTTAGGAAATCTTAACAAATTTCAAGTACTTTTTGATCAACTTTAATAATTTGAAAAAAATTGCACAGGATTTGCAATATTTCAGTATGTTTTGAAAGATTTTAAGGCATTTTTAAAAGATTAGAAAAGTTGTAAAGGATTTTAAAAGCTTTCAAAGGATTTGAAATATTTCAGGAAATCTTAACAAATTTCAAGTACTTTTTAATCGACTTTAATAATTTGAAAAAATTGCACAGGATTTGCAATATTTCAGTATGTTTTGAAAGATTTCAAGGCATTTTTAAAAGATTAGAAAAGTTGTAAAGGATTTTAAAAGCTTTCAAAGGATTTGAAATGTTTTAAGGTTCTTTTTAAAAAATCCCAGGAATATTCACGAGCTTTAAAAAATTGTAAGGGATTTCAAAAGATTGCTTGTAAGGGATTTCAAAAATATTGGGATAATTTGAAAGATTCCAAGGAATTTCTAATTGATATCAGTAATTTAATGGAATTTCTAAGGATTTGAAATATTTTAGGAAATCTTAACAAATTTCAAGTACTTTTTGATCAACTTTAATAATTTGAAGAAATTTCACAGGATTTGCAATATTTCAGTATGTTTTGAATGATTTGAAGGTATTTTCAAAAGATTAGAAAAGTTGTAAAGGATTTTAAAAGCTTTCAAAAGATTTTAAATATTTTAAGGTTCTTTTTAAAAATTCCCAGGAATATTCAGGAGCTTTAAAAAATTGTAAGGGATTTCAAAAGATTGCTTGTAAGGGATTTCAAATATATTAGGATAATTTACAAGATTCCAAGGAATTTCTAATTGATTTCAGTAATTCAATGGAATTTCAAAGGATTTGAAATATTTTAGGAAATCTTAACAAATTTCAAGTACTTTTTAATCAACTTTAATAATTTGAAAAGAATTTCGCTGGATTTGCAATATTTCAGTATGTTTTGAAAGATTTTAAGGCATTTTAAAAAGATTAGAAAAGTTGTAAAGGATTTTGAAAGCTTTCAAAGGATTTGAAATATTTTAAAGTTATTTTTAAAACTTCAAAGGAATATTCACGAGCTTTAAAAAATTGTAAGGGATTTCAAATATATTAGAGTTTTTTTAAACGATTCCAAGGAATTTTTTATTGATTTCAATAATTTGAAGGAATTTCAAAGGATTTGAAATATTTCAGGAAATTTTTTAAGATTCCAAGTAATTTTTAATAGTTTTCAATAATTTGAAGGAATTTCACAGGATTCGCAATATTTTAGGATGTTTGAAAAGATTGCAAGGAATTTAGGAGTTTTAAAAGGTTTCAAGGGATTTCAAGAGATTTTAAAGAACTTGAAATATTTCAGGGAATTGAAAAAAATTCCAAGTAATTTTTAATTGATTTCAACAATTTGAAGGAATTTCAAAGGATTTGCAATATTTCAGTATATTTTGAGAAATTCTAAGGCATTTTTGAAAGATTAGAAAAAGTTTTAAAGGATTTTAAAAGCTTTCGAAGGATTTGAATTATTTTAAGGTTCTTTTTAAAACTTCCAAGGAATATTCACGAGCTTTAAAAAATTGTAAGGGATTTCAAATATATTAGAGTTTTTTAAAAGATTCCAAGGAATTTTAAATTGATTTCAGCAATGTAATGGAATTTCAAAGGATTTGAAATATTTGAGGAAATTTTTAAAGGTTCCAAGTAATTTTTAATTGATTTCAATAATTTCAAGGATATTCAAAGGATTTGCAATATTTCAGGATTTTTGAAAAGATTCCAAGGAATTTAGGAGCTTCAAAAAGTTTTAAGGGATTTCAAAAGATTTCAAAGAACTTAAAATATTTCAGGGAATTTTAAACGATTCCAAGTAATTTTTAATTGATTTCAATAATTTGAAGGAATTGCAAAGAATTTGCAATATTTCAGGATTTTTGAAAAGATTCCGAGGAATTTAGGAGCTTTAAAAAGTTTTAAGGGATTTCAAAAGATTTCAAAGAACTTGAAATATTTCAGGGAATTTTAAACGATTCCAAGTAATTTTTAATTGAATCAATAATTTGAAGGAATTTCAAAGGATTTGCAATATTTCAGTATATTTTGAAAAATTTTAAGGCATTTTTAAAAGATTAAAAAAGTTGTAAAGGATTTTAAAAGCTTTCAAAGGATTTGAAATATTTTAAGGTTCTTTCTAAAAATTCCAAGGAATATTCACGAGCTTTAAAAAATTGTGAGGAATTTTAAATATATTGAGTTTTTTAAAAGATTCCGAGGAATTTTTTATTGATTTCAGTAATTTAATGGAATTTCAAAGGATTTCAAATATTTGAGGAAATCTTAAAAAATTCCAAGTAATTTTCAATTGATTTCAATAATTTGAAGGAATTTCAAAGGATTTGCAATATTTCAGGATTTTTGAAAAATTTCAAGGCACTTTGAAAAAAATAAAAAAGTTGTGTAGGAGTTTAAAAGATTTCAAAGGATTTGAAATATTTTAAGGTTCTTTTTAAAGCTTCCAAGAAATATTCACGAGCTTTAAAAAATTGTAAGGGATTTTAAATATATTAGCGTTTTTTTCAAAAGATTCCAAGGAATTTTTTATTGATTTCAGTAATTTAATATAATTTCAAAGAATTTGAGATATTTGAGGAAATTTTTAAAGATTCCAAGTAATTTTTAATTGATTTCAATAATTTGAAGGAATTTCAAAGGATTTGCAATATTTCAGGATTTTTGAAGAGATTCCAAGGAATTTGAGAGCTTTGAAAAGTTTTAAGGGATTTCAAAACATTTCAAAGGACTTGAAATATTTCAGGGAATTTTAAAAGATTCCAAGTAATTTTCCAGGGTTTTATGAAATATCACAAAATTTCATAGAATTTCTTATGATTTCATAATATTTTAATTAATTTCAAAGAATTTATCGGCAAGAAGTGAGATATTTCGTGGGTTTTCAAAGATTTGCAGAGATTTTAAAATATTTTTTTGCAATTCATTTGAATTAATTTGAAACTCATCCTGAATTCTGGTAAATTCTTCTAAAATCTTTGGAAGTCTCTTGAATTATTAAAATTAAATTATATTCTTCTAAATTCACCCAATTCTACTCAATTCAAAGAATTTTTTTTTAGTTTTTACGTTTTCGTAGTTCCGGGCAGAAACCCTTATTGTTGCAATTAGGTGTCCGTCTGTTGGGCTTTTTTCAAGTAGGGGAAGAGAGGGGAAATGAGGGGCGATATAGTAGGGGAAGTGCGGGAGAGGATGTAGAGGAAGTGACAGAGAATGAAAGGAAGGAAAGTGGGGGAAGCAGGGGAAATGAGAGAATAAGGGGAAATAAGTGGAGGGGAAGTAGAGGAAATTAGCGGAGGGATGGTAAAATAATTTATGGGAAATGAGGGGAGTGTAAGTAGGGGAAGTAAGGGGTGAGAAAGTGGGAGAAATAAGGGTGAGTAGTCGAAGTGAGGAAAGGGAAGTACGGGGAAGTAATGGGAAACGAGGGTTGGGATAGAAGGAGAAGTGAGGGGAAATTAGAGGAAAAAAGTACGGGAAATGACGGGAAATGAAAGGAGGGAAAGTGGGGTAGTAAGGGGAGGGATATTAGGGGCATTTATGCGAAATTAGGGAAGTGGAATTAGGGGAAATGAGGGGTGGAGAATGAGGAGAAATGACGGTAAGTAGGCGAAATGAGGAGAGGGAAGTACAGGGAAGTAATGGGTGAACGAGGGGTGGGATATTAGGAGAAGTGAGGGAAAATTAGGGGAGAAAATGTAGGGGAGTGAGGCGGAATGAGAGGAAGATAAGTAGGGAACGTAAGGGAAATTAAGGTAAAGGAAAGTAGGGGAAGTGAAGGGAAATGAGTGGACAGGAAGTAGGAAAAGTTAGAGGAGGGATAATAGGAGAATTGGTGGGAAATGAGGGAATTGGAAGTAGGGGAAGTGAGGGGTGGGAAAATAGAGGAAATTAGGATGAGCAGGCGAAGTGAGGGAAGGAAAGGGCGGAAAAGTGATGGGATATGAGGGGTGGGAAGAAAATAGAGGGAATGACAAAGTGCAGGGGATGTGAAAAAAAATTATGAGGGAACTAGGGAAAGTGAGGTGAGATATGGGGTAAATTAAGGGAAATTATATGAAATTAAGAGTGAGGAAATAGGGGAAATAAGGTGGAGTTGGCGAAGTGAGGGGAAATGAGGGGATAGGGACTAGGGTAAGTAAGGGGAACTGGGGCGAGGGATGTAGGGGGAAATTTGGGAGGGAAAGTAGAAGAAGTGAATTTAATTGAGTGGACGTGGGGGGAATAATTTAAAATGAGGGGAAGTAGGAAAAATAATTATATATTAGGTTAATTAGTGGAGGGGCATTCAGGGCTGGGTATCGAGGAGAGTGGGAAGTAGAGGAGGAAGAAGTTAGGAAAGGGTGGTGAATGGTAAAGTAAGAGGAGGGGGAGTAATTGCTATCAATTCACTCGAGTTTTTATGAATTATTTTGAATTCTTTTCCTTTCCCTTAAATTCCTTTTAATTGACTCAAATTTCACTAAAATAATTGAAAAGTTTCTATTTTTTCCAATTCATTTGAATTCTTTTGAATTTAGTAAATAGTTTTGTTCCATTTATAAAAAATCAACAACAAAAAATAAATACATGAAAATTAAATTATTTTATCTTACCTTCGTCGTCGAAAGTGGCGAGTGTAAATTTGCTGAGTTTGTTCGTGAAACTCCCAACATTAGGCACGACTGATCCATTTTGGAGTCGATTAAGATTTTCACTATTAGATTCCATTTTCCGACTTTCCTCGGCGAAACCAGAAATAAGAGTGTCCATCATAATCGCCTGAAAAATTAAATATTTTGGTGTAACGCAAGCTTGCTTTACGCGTTTTATAAGCGATTTTTCAGTTCTGAATACTGCTGGAAGTAAAAAGATAGAGATTCTATCTTTTTGAATAATTTTGAATCCTAATAATAGAAATAGATAGAGAAAATTTAGCCCATTCTATATGTTTGTCAATCTAAATTCATGTATATTTTTTTTAATACCGCCTTTTCTATCTGATTCTATCCTTCATCTATCCAGGTCAATCTTTTACTATCTCTCTGCCAATCTAAATTTCCGTCTTATCTTTTTCAATCCAATTTCATCTATCTCATCCTATCCTTCATCTATAAACGGTGATATTCTTCTATCTCCCTATCAATCTGAATTTCCATCTATCTTTTTTAATACCCTCTTCTCTATCTTGTCCGATCTTTTATCCATTCATGTTAATCTTTTTCTATCCCTGTAAATCTAAATTCCCGTAAGTTTTTTTTCAATCCCCTCTTTTCTATCTTATCCTATACTGCATCTATCAACGTCTCTCTTTTTGTTTCTTTTTGTCAATCTAAATTCACGTCTATCTTTTCAAATCGCCCCTTTCCTATCTCATCCTATCCTTTACCTAATCATGTTAATCTTTCTTTATCTCTGTTAATCCAAATTCCCATCCATCTTTTTCGATCACCTCTTCTCTATCTCATCTCGTACTATATCTGTCAACGTCTCTCTTTTTGTTTCTTTTTGTCAATCTGAATTTACATCTATCTTTTTAAATGGACTCTTTCCTATCACATCCTATCCTTGACCTAATCATGTCTATCATTTTCTATCTCTGTTGATCTGAATTCTCGTTTATCTTTTTTAATATCCTCTTCTATGTCGCATCCTATATTACATGTAGCAACGTCTATCTTTTTCTTTCTCTTTGTCAATCTACATTTACGTCTATCGTTTTCAATCCTCTCTTTTCTATCTCATCCTGTCCTTTATCTATTCATGTCAATCTTTTTCTATCTCTTGTAATCCGAATTCCCGTCTGTCTTTTTCGATTTCCTCTTCTCTATCTCATCCCATGCTACATCTATCAACGTCTCTCTTTTTGATTTTTTTTTTCTATTTAAATTTACGTCTATCTTTTTAAATCGCCGCCTTCCTATCTCATCCTATCCTTTATCCACTTATGTCTATCTTTTTCTATCTCTGTGAATCTAAATTCCGTTCTGTCTTTTTCGATCTCCTCTTCTCTATCTCATCCCATACTACATCTATCAACGTCTCTCTTTTTGTTTCTTTTGGTCTATTTAAAATTGACGTCTATCTTTTTAAATCACCTCTTTCCTATCTCCTCCTATCCTTTATCCACTTATGTCTATCTTTTTCTTGCTCTTTGTCAATCTAAATTTACATCTATCATTTCCTACCCTCTCTTCTCAACCTCATTCGATCCCTAATCCATTCATATCAATCTTTTTCTATCTCTTTAAATCTAAATTCCCATCTATCTTTTTCAATCCCCTCTTTTTGATCTCTTCCTGTACTACATCTATCAACATCTCTCTTTTTGTTTCTTTTTTTCAATCTAAATTTACGTATATCTTTTATAAATCGCCCCTTTCCTATCTCATCTTATCTTTTACCTAATAATTTCAATCTTTTTCTATCTCTGTGAATCTAAATCAACGTCTCTCATTTACCAACATCTCTCTTTTGGTTTCTTTTTGTCTATTTAAATGTACGTCTATCTTTTCAAATCGCCGCTTTCCTATCTCATCCTATCCTTAATCCATTTATGTCAATCTTTTTCTATCTCTGCTAATCTACATTCTCGTTTATCTTATTTAACATCCTCTTCTCTATCGCATCTTACGTATATTACATGTAGCAAAGTCTCTCTTTTTCTTTCTCTATGTCAATCTAAATTTACGTCTATCATTTCCAGTCCTCTCTGCTCAATTTCATCCTGTCCTTTATCTATTCATGTCAATCTTTTTCTATCTATGTTAATCCGAATTCCCGTCTGTCTTTTTCGATTTCCTCTTCTCTATCTCATCCTATACTATATATATATATATATCAAAGTCTCTCTTTTTGTTTCTTTTTGTCAATCTAAAATTACGCCTATCTTTTTAAATCGCCCCTTTCCTATCTCATCCCATCCTTTATCTAATTATGTCAATCTTTTTCTATCTCTACTAATCTAAATTCTCGTTTATCTTTTTTACATCCTCTTCTCTATCGCATCCTATATTGCATGTAGCAACATCTACCTTTCTTTTTCTCTTTTTCAATCTAAATTCACTTCTATCATCTCCAATCCTTTCTTCTCTATCTCATCCCATCCTTCATCTAATTATGTCAATCTTTTTCTATCTCTGTCAATCTAAATTGTCGTTTATCTTTTTTAACATCCTCTTCTCTATCGCATCCTATATTGCATGTAGCAACGTCTACCTTTCTTTTTCTCTTTTTCAATCTAAATTCACGTCTATAATTTCCAATCCTTTCTTCTCTATCTTATCCTGTCCTTTATCTATTCATGCCAATTTTTTTCTATCTCTGTTAATCCAAATTCCGTTCTGTCTTTTTCGATCTCCTCTTCTCTATCTCACTCCATACTACATCTATCAACGTCTCCCTTTTTGTTTCATTTTGTCAATCTAAATTTACGTATATATTTTATAAATTTCCCCTTTCCTATCTTTTACTATCTTTTACCTAATCGTTTCAATCTTTTTGTATCTCTACGAATCTAAATTCCCCTCTGTCTTTTTCGATCTCCTCTTCTCTATCTCATCCTATACTATCTATCCCATACGTCTATCTTTTTCTTTCTCTCTGTCAATCTAAATTTACTTCTATCATTTCCAATCCTCTCTTCTCTATCTTATCCTGTCCTTTATCTATTCATGTCAATCTTTTTCTATCTCTGTGAAACTAAATTCCGTTCTGTCTTTTTCGATCTCCTCTTCTCTCTCTCATCCCATACTACATTCATCAACGTACCTCTTTTTGTTTCTTTTTTTCAATCTAAATTTACGTCTATCTTTTATATATCGCCCCTTTCCTATCTCATCCTATCTTTTACCTAATCATTTCAATCTTTTTTCTATCTCTGTGAATCTAAATTCCCGTCTATCTTTTTCGATCTCCACTTCTCTATCTTATCCCATACTACTTCTATCAACGTCTCTCTTTTTGTTTCTTTTTGTCAATCTAAATTAACGTCTATCTTTTATAAATCACCCCTTTATATCTCATCCTATCCTTTATCTAATCATGTCAATCTTTTTATATCTATGTTAATCCAAATTCCCGTCTGTCTTTTTCGATCTCCTCTTCTCTATCTCATCCTATACTATCTAATCTAAATTTACATCTATCATTTCCACTCCTCTTTTCTCTATCTCAGCATATCATTTATTTATCCACGTCAGCCTGAAGCTTTTGCCCTGCTGGAAGTAGAAAGATTGAAAAAGATAGAACTTGAAGCATAGGAAAAGATAGAACTATTCCATCTCTCCTTCTATCTCTCAGTGGGTCGCTTTGCATCCCTAAAACGCTATCTTTTCTTAGTCGTAAACGTAAATTCAGATTGACAAAGAGGTAGAAAACGGTAGAAGTTGATAGACGTAGTATAGGATTTGGCAGAGAAGAGGAGATTGAAAAAGATAGACGGGAATTTAAATTAACCGAGAGATTGAAAAATATTGATGTGGATAGATGAAGCACACGATGAGATGGAGAAGAATGTATTCAAAAAGATAGACGTGATTTTAGATTGAAAAATAGATAGAAGAGGATTGACATGAATAGATAAAGGACAGGATGAGATAGACAAGAGCAGATTAAAAAAGATAGACGTGAATTTAGATTGACAGAGATATAGAAAAATATTGACGTGGATAAACGCAGGATAGGATAAGATAGAAAAGAGGGGTTAAAAAAGATGACGGGAATCGAGATTGACAGAAGGATAGTAAAAGATTGACGCTGATATACGTAAAATAGGATGAGATAAAGAAGAGGAGATTGAAAAAAATAGACGGGAGTCAGGATTATCAGAGAGATAGAAAAAGATGGAAGTGGATAGACAAAGGATAGAATGAGATAGAAAAGACGGTATTGAAAAAGATAGAAGTGAATTCAGATTCACAAAGAGATAGAATGGGATACATTTTCTCTATATTTTTCTATTCTAAAGATTCAAAATTATTCAAAAAAAGAGGATCGCTAGCTTTCTACTTTCAGCAGGCTGCCGCCAGGTCGCTGAAGGTAAAAAGATAGAAAAAGATTCAAATTTTACTTCCAGCAGGGAAAGTAGCCGTTTACACATCAGGATACACATCCAATAATGAGTCCATAATACTCCCAAGAGTATTATGCAGTCATAATCGTACTGCGCGCATGCGCAGTCGCCCGTGTGCGATTATGGCCATGTCAACCTGACCTCAAATTTCAGACGTGATTTCCGGTGTCGGTAAATGTCGGTAATATGAACCTGTAATTTTTAACTCTATTACTCTTTTGCAAAAATGATTGCCATTTCTACCAATGAATTATAGATTCCTGCTACTGACATCTGGAAGCTTTACTGGTTCTGTTCCGCGCTAAAAATGTTCCTATAAAAAAAAAGGTTTATAATTGCATTTTTACAATTCTTACTTGTTTCGAAAATACTTGGAGAATTTTATAAACACGAGTTCCATTTTCTCGAACCGGAAATTGAAGAAAGAGACAAGGCAGACAGTCGGAATTTCCTTCATCCGAAGGTTTTGCCATTTCCCAACTCAATTCGGAATATTTGAGTCCCAACATAAGGCTCTGTAATAAAATAATTATGCAATTTAAATAATTAAATGAATTACTTATTTTATATGACATTCATTTGTTTCTTTTAATACAAGGGTCAAGTTTTCAAGCTAGAAAGACGAATGTTTTCGAAAATAGTTGTCTTTTAAATCCGAAGAGATAAATATTCAATTAATAAGTATGAAGTTTCAGCAACAACAAATTGATTTTTAATCTAACATTTACAGCCAAATAGTTAAACTTTGAAAAAAAAAGACAAATTTTCCACAAAATAGTTGAAATTTTAATCAAACAGTTCACTTCAGAAGTCAAAAAGACGACTTTTTTAGAAGACAGTTTAATTTTTATAAAAAAAAATTTATCTTCAACTCAGAATGATGACTTTTCTGTCATAAAAGATGAATGTTCAATCCAAAAGAACGAATTTTCAACAAAACAGATAAATTTTGAACCAGAAAAAATGACTTTAACAAACTAGTTGAATTTTTCAACAGAAGAGTTAATTTTCAACCAAGAAAGACTACTTTACAGCCAAAAAAGATCAATTTTCTATCCAAAAAGACGATTTTTCAATCAATCAGTTGACTTTTTGATAAAAAATAATGACTAACAAAATAGTCGAATTTTCAATAAAATAGCAAAATTTTCAACCAAATAGTTTAATCCGAAACCAAAAAGATGAATTTTCAACAAAGAAGATTAATTTCCTACCCAAAAAGATAAACTTGCCAGCAAAAATGGAATAGTTAAATTTTCAAACATAAAAATTCATTTTCTACATCCAAAAACAACTTTTTAACCAAAGAGTTACATTTTCGATCAAGGAGATGAATCTAAACAAATAAATTTTCAATAAAGTAGTGTAATTTTAAACCAAATAATTAAATATTTAACCAACAATTTTCTTCCGCCTACAAGATGATTTTTTTTATAAAAAAGACGAATTTTCAACTAAATTTTTTAATTTTCGATATGAATTTTCTACCAAATGGTTAAATTTTCAAATAAATGCTTCAATTTTCTACTGAATGGTTGAATTTTCTGAAAAATAGTCAAATTTTCAACCAAATAGTTGCATTTTGTACCAAAAAAGATTCATTTTCAACCAAAAAAGATCAATTTTATTCTAAAAGGACGAATTTTGTATGCAAAAAAATGAATGTTCAATAAAATAGTTAAATTTTCGATCAAAAAAATTATTTTTCAATAAAATAGTTCAATATTCAACCCCATGGCCGGATTTTCAAACAAAAGATAAAACTCATCTTTTTGGTTGAAAATGTAAATATTTTGTTAAAATATCAATAATAATTTTGTTTAAAAAAAAAAAATCCTTTTTGGTTGAATATTGAACTGTTTCGTTGAAAATTCGTCTTTCTGTGTTTAAAATTCCTCTATATTGTTGGAAATTCATTTTTTTTCTTAGAAAATTGATCTTCTTGTTTGAAAATTCATCGTTTTGGTTTAAAATGTAATTATTTTGTTGAGAATTCAACAATTTTGTTAAAAAAGGTAATCCTTTTTGGTTAAAAATTCAACTATTTCGTTGAAATTTCGTCTTTTTGCGTTAAAAATTCAAATATTTGGTTGAAAATGTATCTTTTTGGTTAAAAATGTGATTATTTTGTTGAAAATTCAACAGTTTTCTTTAACAAGTCATCCTTTTTTATTAAAAATTCAACTATTTCGTTAAAAATTCACTTTTTGAGTTGAAAATTCAACTATTTGGTCGAAAATTAACTTTTTTGTTGAGAATTTCACATTTGAATTCCACTTTATTCCATATTCACAATTTTCCACATAGAAGTTGAATTTTTAACCAAAAAAGATAACTTTAAAACAAAATAGTTTAATTTTCAACAAAAGAATTAAATTTTCCACCAAATAGTAGAATTTTTAATCAAATTAGATGAATTCTGTACCAAAAATATAATAGTAGACTTTTCAACTAAAAATAATGAATTTTTAAACAAAAATAGTTGGATTTTCTTATTGGATTCTATTAATTTAGTTCGCATTTAGAAAAAAAAAAGGGAAAAATTTGTATTTTAGTTGAAAATTCAAGAATTTGGTTGAAAATTATTCTTTTTGGTTGAAAGCTTAATTATTTTGCTGAAAATTCAACTATTTAGTTGAAAATTCATCTTTTTGTGTTTTAAATTAAACTATTTGGTTAAAAATTTATTAGTTTTGTTGCAAATTCTTCTCTTTCGTAGAAAATTAATCTTCTTGGTTGAAAATTCATCTTTTTGGTTAAAAGTGTAACTATTTTGTTGAAAATTCAACAATTTTGTTCAAAAAGTCATTGTTTTTGGTTAATAATTCAATTTTTTGTTGAAAATTCGTCTTTTTGTTTTGAAACTTGAACTATTTTGGTGAAAAATTAAACTATTTGGTTGAAAATTAACTTTTTTGTTGAGAATTCCACATTTGAATTCCACTTCATTCCACATTCACAATATTAAAAAAAATAACTTTACAACAAAATAGTTTAATTTCAAACAAAAGAATTCAATTTTCCACCAAATAGTAGAATTCTTAACCAAATTGGATGAATTCTCAACCAAAAATATAATAGTAGACATTTCAACTGAAAATAATGAATTTTAAAACAAAAATAGTTGGATTTTCTTATTGGATTCTATTAAATTAGTTATTGAGTAGGGGAAAGGGGGAAGTTTCTTGAAAATAGGGGAAAAAAGGGGATTTCTTTAAAGAAGGGGAAAAGAAGGGAATAGGGGAAAGAATGTGAAGTCTGTTACTTACACACTGATCATCATCAACAATATAAACCCCAGTAGTATTAATTGCAATCAAAACAGCAAGGTCTCGATTTGTAATCCAGGATGCCAAACCCCTAACCGGTCGTTCAATTTGACCTTGAAAAAAGGCAGCCCCATAACTAGGCAAACCCCAGCAAAATTCTAAATATTTTCTTATCAATTTTCTAGAATTTGTATTCATTCCAGTGTGACTAGGAATTCTTTTATATTGTTCCAAAAGTCTCGCTTCTGGCGCCCCTTTTCCACCCACTAGGCCCAAACCGAATCCAAGTCCTAATAAAAAATTCGGCGAATTATAATGATGTGGTAAAAATCTTCCTCGATGTTTTCGAAAAAATGCAAGGGTGTGAGTTTGTGCATTATAAGGTCCAAGTTCTATTCGAGCTTGCAAAGCACCCAAACTTGCATATCTAGCTTGTCCTTCACATGGATACCTTCCTGAAAATTTTATTTATTTTTATTATTATCAAAATCTTTTCCATTTTTTCTGACTGGTCATTTACCGACAGAAGATAATGGTTCGTGTCCATGATAGGATTACCTATCATCAGTCGGTAATGGAGGTTCCTATTAGAAGTCAGATTAGTTTAGGTTAGGAAGAAATCTACCTCACCGATGGGTAGCATCATAGCATGGACGCGAACCATTATCGTCTGTCGGTAAATGACCCTGGCCCCGTACTGTCCTATGAATACTACTGAAGACTAATAAGAGAAATGTATCATTTCGAAAATTATAAAAAGTGTTCACCTTCCAAAACGTTATGTCTCGCTTCAGCATAAAGCAGTTCCAGGACTTTTGGTTCCTTAATTAACTCCTCTTCATGTCTTGTTAAGAAAACATTTCTTCGGAAATAAAGAACTGGCTCTTCATCATCTGCCCCTGTTTGAAATCCATATTTTTTCACTAGTCTTGACCATTTTGCTGCTAGTTGAAGTGGCCTATGGATCAAATTAATTCGAAATTTAAAAAAAAATTAGTCAAAATAGGCGCCCCCTCCATACTATCTCTCCCCTACTCCCCCTACATTCCCTACTTCCCCTCACTTTATCCGTCGCCACCTCCTCCTTTCACCAACTTATTCCTCATCTACTTCCCCCTCTTTTCGTTACCACAGCTAACACTACCCTCCCCCTACTTCCCTTCCTCAGCTTCATTTACACTCCCCTATTCACCCTCATTTATAATCATTTCCCCTATTTCCCCTCACTTACATTTACATCACCTACATCCCCTCCTAATTTCCCATCACTTTTCATAGTCTCTCACCCCTTATTTTTCCTACTTCCCCTTGAATCATTTCCTCTACTTCCGCACCCCTTATAACCCCTTATTTCCCCGCACTTCCTCTTCCCTCATTTACATCAACTCCCCTGCTTCCCCATACCTCACTTCAGCCTTCTCCACCCCACCCTTCCCCAACTTACTCATCCCCTACTTCCATGTCTCCTCGCTTTCCAAGCTAACACTCCCCTTCTCATACTTCCCTTCCCCAGCCCTCACTTTCCCTCCCCTACTCACCCTCATTTCTAATCATTTTCCCAACTTCCCATCACTTATACTCACTTCCCGTACTTCTCCTCTCTAATTTCCTCCCACTTCCGTTACCCTGATTTCCCATAATTTCCCCTTACTTCCCATAATTTCCCCTCACTTCCCATACTTCTCCTCACCGCATTTCTCCCAACCACCCCCAGTCCCCTCCCCACATTTCCCCTCACTTCACATACTCCCCCAAAATACTTATCATTTCCCCTACTTCACCTTCCCTTATTTCCCCTACATTCCCTTCCCTAATTTTCCTCAATCATGAAAAGTTATCATTGAATTTATATATGAATTCTCAACGAAAAATATAATAGTTGATATTCAAACCAAATTTTTTTTTTTTTTTCATTTTACATCAAGAACAGTTGACTTCAACTAAAAAAGACAAATTTTCCACAAAATAATCACATTTTCAGCCAAAAAAGTTTTTTTTTAGACAAGAAAAATAAATTTCAACCAAATTATATAATTTAAGGAGAAAAATGAATTTTTAAACAAATTGAAAAATTCTAATTAAGTATTTTCTTGTTTGAATATATTTGTTTATTTGTTTTTCAGGTTATATAGATATAATTTTCCTAGGATTATTGAGAAAATTCAAAAAGATTTTGGAAGATTCCCGATATGTCGAAAAAGCATCTAGAAAATTTTCAATCAGTTTTTTCATTTTGTTGAATTTTACCAAATTTTAAGGAAAATTCGAATCAGTTTAAACGATATTTAGGATTTTGTAGAATTTGAAAGAAAATTACAAATATTTTAGAAATTTTCTAACAATTGTCAAATTCTTAAAATATTTGCAATATCCTAAAAACTTCTGAAATCTGAAATCTTTTAGGCTAAATCGAGTTATTCCTGAAATTTCGAAAAATCTTTCGAAATTAAGAAATTGCCTTAAAACTTAACAGATTATTTTTTTGACAATTTTGGAAATCTTTTTAAATCTTTGCAAATAATTTCTTGAAATTAATTTCTTGACATAAAAAATAATTTAAAATTTTCCGAGGAGTATTAAGAAATTTTTTCTTATCTCAAAACCTTTCAAAATCCTTAAAAAACTGTCAAAGTTTTATTTCGAAATCTTCTAAAATATATATATATTTATACATATTGATTTAATTTTTTCGAAATCTTCTTAGGTTTTAAATTATTTTTTGTATTCTTTTAAAACTTCTAAAAATCTTTTAAAAATAAAATAATTTTGATTTAAAATCTTCTGCATTCTTTTTCGAAATTTGAGGAATCATTTTAAATGTTTTGAAATTTTTTACAAATTTCTCTTAAAATTAATTTTTTTAAATAAAAAATTTTTGAAATTTTTTCAGGAATCTTAAGAAAATTTTGGTATTCTCTTAAAATATTACAAAATTCTTAAATGTTTCTTTTTTCAAAATTTCGAGTTAATTACAGTTCATTGTATTCATTGTATCTTAGGAATTAGGTCAGAAAACATTTTTTTATTCAAACAACTATAAAAAATACGCTACCACAAACATTCTTTTAAAAGTCTTTATCAATTTAAAAAATTTTTTTGAAATCATTACTTTTTTAATTTTAGGACAAGTATTCTATAATTTTTTCTAGTAGTAGAAATTGTTGACAGTAAATTAATATTTTCTGAAAGTTTCATAATTGAAAAAAATTTGGGGTGAATTTGACTTCTTATTCTCAACTTTATCATAAAATCGCAACTTCAAAAAAGTCAAATTTTTGGCATAAAAAAATTCATAGCGACCTCTAAATATATTTATTTTTAAATCTAGAAAAAGAGGGGTCATTTTTTCACCAAGTGAAAGAAATTTCCACGTCAAAGTTTTAGAAAATTAAAAGAAAAGGATTTTATTAAACACCTACAGTATGGTCCTAAATTCATATAATTACAAAAAAATTGTATTTAGAAAATTGTATTTAAAAAATTGTGTGTAAAAATAATTTTCTTCTGATAAATATTCAGAATTATACAAATGTTTTTAGTGAATTTTGTTTAATTTTCGGAATGAAACCCAATCAAACCCAAATCAATTATCAGAACAATATTTAATCGATGAATACACTCAACTCCCGATATAAGACCCCCCGGTTTACGCCGTTGCTAGAACTAATGCCTTCGCAGTTTCGTGATGAAGGGAGCCGCGGGGCCGAAAGAGAGGCGATGCTCAGTCAAGGGCGACAAACAGCTCGAGGGTCGCACTCTCAGCGCCTTAGTTGCATCAGGTTGCGTCATGCGTCAGAATCCAGCAGAAATTATCAATGCGGCCCTGGCTGTTTACGTTTGGATTCCCCTGATTTAGGATCAAGGTCAAGACAAACCATGCTCGAAACCGGTCTTATATCGGGAGTTGAGTGTAATTTTTTTTCTGCAAATTTTGAATGAATCAAATTTGTTAAATTCGTCACCTATGCAGTGGTTTTAATTGAACTTCCAGCTGCGAAGAACAGAGCCAAAGTGCAAAAACTGGTTGTCCAATAATTGGAGGAGTCCTTGCCAATGCCAATTCTGCATCTGATTGAACTATGTTCATACATTGCTGAACAGTAATATTTTTTTCGACCTCCATCGTCAGAACGACCTCTGACATTAAATAAATTGCAATGCAAATTGTCGATCGACTTGCATTTACTTGTGATTGAGGGCCAGGCATCGTATTTGCTAAAAAAATAAAAATAAGTCTTACTGAAAATTAGGTCACTTATTTAGTCATTTATTATCAGTGTTTGATAGTAATTCGTATAATTTTAATTAATACTTGACAAATTATATCACAAGATATTCTTAAATATATTAACACCATCGATTAATTTATTATTTAAATAATAATAATCTAACATTAGTAATAATTTCTTGAATTTATCTCTGAAGTCCATGAATTTCAATAATTATTTGAAAAATCTTTATTTTATCTTCTTATGTTGAAAATTCAGTGCATTTTCAGGTAAAACTAATGTGGGTACTACAGTTAAACCTGGATTTAGCTCCCCTGGATTCTGCCCTTCCGAGAATTTACGCTGCGCCGTGGAGATATGTGAGAGGCTTTTGTGGGGGGATGTACGGTGTGCAAGCAGGCGTGAAAAAACAGGAAGAGAAATAGGAGAGAGACAAAATAGTCTCGAGTCTGGATTTAACGTCAAGGTCAGCCCCAAAACCGGCGCAAAATCCAGGTTTGACTGTATATTAAATTCAATTTAAACAACTTGAAATTCCTAACTTTTCAAGAAAAATATTGCATTTTGGAAAAGATAAATTTTTGACCGAATAGTTGAATTTTCAACCAGAAAGATTAATTTTCTACCAAATAGTTAAATTTTGAACTGAAAAAGATAATTTTTTAACCAAATATGGAATAGTTTATTTTCCAGTTGGAAAAATCAAATTTCCACAAAAAATTCAACCAAAGTGATGAATTTTCAACTGAAATGAAAAATCTTCAACTGCAATCAAGGAATTTTAAGCCAAAAATATGTATTTTTATTAAAAGAATTTAACTGTCAACTAAGTGGTTTTATTTTCAATAAAAAATATGAATTTTCAACTAAATACATCAATTTTCAACGTAATAGTTCAATTTTCAACTAAAAAAGATAAATTATCTACTAAAAATGAAATAGTTAAATTATCAGTTAAAAAAAATTAATTTTCAACACATCTGATGAATTTTCAACTGAAATGATGAAGCGTCAACTGGAATGATGAAGCTTCAACTAGAATAGTTGAATTTTAAACCAAAAATATGAATTTTCAACTAAAATTATGAATATTTAACTGGAATACTTGAATTTTTAACCAAAACGATACATTTTGAGACAAGAAGATTTTCTGTAAAAAAATACGGGTTTTCAACAAAATACATGAATTTTCAATGAAACAGTTGAATTTTCAACTAAAAAATTCAAATTTTCAATTAAATAGCTGAATTTTGGAATAAAAAAAAATGACAACAAGAAATAGAATAGTTCAGTTTTCAGTTAAAAAAATTAATTTCCAACCAAACTGGTGAATTTTAAACTAAAATGATGGAGCATCAACTGAAATATTTTAATTTTTAACCAAAAAGATGAATTTTCAACTAAAAAAGTCAAAGTTTCAACCAAACAGCTGAATTTTGAAATAAAAAAAAAAACTTTTAAACAAAAAATGGAATAGTTCAGTTTTCAGTTGAAAAAATTAATTTTCAAGCAAACTCAGAAAATTTCAACTAAAATGATGAATCATTAACTGAAATAAATTTGAAATATTTCTTGATTTTGTTGAAAATTGGTATACAAGGGTTTTTGGGGTCGCTGATCAAGAATCTTTTTCAAAATGGCGGATCTAATATGGCTGCCAAAATTTGAAATATTTTTTTATTTTGTTGAAAATTGGTATACAGGGGTTTTCGATGTTGTTGGTTGCAAGTTCAAAATGGTGATTCTAATATAACTGCTAAAAAGTTGAATATATTCGATTTTTTTTTCTAATTTGTATACCTGAGTTTTGGGGCTCGCTGATCTCAAATCTGAATTCTATATGGGAAATATTTCAAATGTTGGAATTTCCAAAAACACAGGCAAATTTACGTAAAGCATAAACCCCTTTACACTAATTTTCAACAAAATAACAAAATATATCGGATTTTGGACGCCATATTGGATCCGCCATTTTGAATTTGCCAAACCTGAGTTCGAATCCGTCATTGGCATAAACTTTGTTCAAATTTTAATTCTCTTCAATTTTAATTCTTCACAGATATGCGAATAGTGGCAGTTTCAAGAAAGCCATCGACGACTTTGAAACGGCACTGAAATTGAATCAAACTCATGCGAACGCTCGTAAATACATGGCAGAGACACTCGTGGCTCTCGGGCGAAGTTATGAGGATGAGAAAAAGTTTGAAGATGCTCAGAAGGCTTACGAGAATTGTTTGGCAATCGCTCCCTATCACGAGGAGGCGAGAAACTCAATCGAGTACATAAAGAAGAGAACACTTGGCGGAGGTGCCTTAAATCCCCTCGAGACGTTCAAGACCTTCGAAGCTGAGAGTGAGAACACTGAAGGCAAGAAGGACAAGAAAAAGCGCAAAAAGGAGAGAAAATCGAGGTCGAAAAAAAGAGCGAGATGGAGTTCGAGTTCAAGTTCTTCGTCCAGTGGATCCTCGAGTTCGTCGAGTTCGGATTCGAGCAGTTCATCCTCTTCCGGAAGTTCTCGATCGGCATCTCGATCACCTAATCGAAAGAAGAAGCATAAGAAAGATCGAGGTTCTCTGTCGCCACTGAGTAAGAGAATGGCTCAATACAATAATCCGCCAGCAGCAAGCAGCTCATTGCAGGAATTGATGGCTCCAATGGCTTCTGGCTCAAGGGGAGGAGGAGTGGAAGGTTATGAGTTGCAAGTTCGGAAATTCTTAGATCAGACAAAGGATGACTCGGATTATGAGGAAAAAGTAAGTAGACGTGTTAAGGTAACATTCAAATCACTCTGATTGGTCTACAAATCTTTGTTGTACTATTTCACTCTTGGAACAGGTTGTGTACCCAGGGCTCGGAACGGGTTTCTTTTTAGTATCTTAGTTACTTTTTTGATCCTCGGTTACTAAAATGTTACTTATTTTATAAAAAGGTTACTGTTGGTTACATTGTTTGCCCGAAATAACGAAATTAATTAATTCATTAATCGTATTATTTAAAACTGGTGAATAATAATTAGTTCATATGTAAAATGTATAAAAAGGGCTATCAATTGAATTATTATGAATCTTGATAAAAATGTCAATTTAGCTAAAATGGCTAGTTTTAATTAAAAATTTAAATCTATTTTGTTGAAATATCGAACTATGTATTATATTTTTCGAAGAGAATTTATCTTCTTTGGTTGAAATTCGGTTAAAAGTTGAACAATTTTTGTTAAAACTATTATTTTTGTTGTTGAAGATTCATCATTTTAGATGAAAATTCGTCTTTTTTTGTAGAAAATTCATCTTCTTGGTTAGAAATGTACTTATTTTGTTGAAAATTCGTCTTTATCGGTTGAAGATTCTTCTGTTTTCGTAGAAAATTCAACTATTTGCTTGAAAGATAACTTTTTTGTCAAAGATCCATATTTACTGGTTGAAAATTCAACTGTCTTGTAAAAATTGGTCTTTTTGGCTTAAGAACTCTACAATTTGGTTGAAAAATAATCTATTTTGTTGAAAACTCGTATTTTTTTAATGAATAAAATTCTACTGTTTTTGATATTAAATTAAAATATTTTTTTGTTATTATATCAACATTCATAATTTTAGTGGAAACTTCGCCTTTTTTGGTAAAAAATATTTCTTTTTGGTTACTTTCTTGCCACATTTTTATATTTTTCAGTTACTTCTTTGAGAGAAATATGGTTACTATTTTACTAATTTTTTGAAGCTTGAGCAGTTCCGAGCCCTGTGTCTACCCAACCTGGAAATGTCAGGGTATTTTTCGAGAGCGTGCTTAATTTTGTTTTAAATTGCAATTTAAAATTGAATAACAATGATTGTTAATTTGTAAAAGTTGCTTTCTATTATTATATTTAACTGTTTTGTGCAAAAAAAAAATTTCTTTAGTTTTAAATTAAATTTTCCAACTGAAAATTTTAGTTGAAAATTCACCTTTTTTGTTGGAAATTAATCTTCTTTGTTGAAAATTCATCTTTTTGGTTGAGAATTGAATTATTTTAGTTAAAGGTTCATCATTTTAGTTGAAAATTCATCTTTTTGGGTGAAAATTCAACTATTAACGTTGAAGATACTTGGTCTGAAAATTAGTTTTTTTTTGTTGACAAATTTTTTTAAACTGAAAATGCAACTATTCCAATTAAATAGTCCATCAGTTTAGTTGAAAATTCATGTCTTTATTGAAAAATAATTTTTTTCACTGAAAATTTAACTATTCAATTGTTAGAGTTGACAATTTATATTTTTTAGATGAAAATTCATTTATTTAATTAAAAACTCGTGTTTTTTTGTAGAAATGAATCTTCTTGATTGAAAATTCATCTTTTTGGTTGAAAATTCGATTATTCTAGTTAGAAATTCATCTTTTTGGTTTAAAATTCAACTATTCCAGTTGAAGATTCATAATTTTATTTGAAAATTCATCAATTTGGTTGAGAAATATATTTTTTCACCTGCAAATTTAACTATTCCATTTCTGGTTGAAAATTGATATTTTTAGTTCAGATTTAAACTATTTGCTTGATAATTTATCTTTTTTAATTGAAAAATTCTACTATTTTGTTGAAAAATCTTATTTTTTGACAGAAAATGTAGCTTATTGTCTGTAAAATTAATCTTCCTGTTTGAAAAATCATCTTTTTGGTTGAAAATTCAAGTATTCGATTTAATTATTCATAATTTTAGTTGAAATTTCAACTTTTTGTTTGAAAATAAAACTATTTGGATTAAAGTAAAACTTTTTTGTTAAAAATTCATATTTTTTATTTGAAATTCATCTATTCCGGTTGAAAATTCATCACTTTGGTTGAAAATTTGTTTGTTTTTTTGGTGGACAATTAATTTTTTTAACTGAGAATGTAACTATTCCATTTTTAGATGGCAATTTATCTTTTTTTAATCAAAAATTCATGTATTTTGTTGAAAATTCGTCTTTATGGTAGAAATGAATCTTCTTGGCTTAAAATTCATCTTTCTTGTTTAAAATTATTTATTTCAGTTAAATATTCATAATTTTAGTTGAAAATTTCATCTTTTGAGTTGAAGATAAAACTATTTAGTTGAAAGCTAACATTTGTTGATAAATGTTCTTCTTTTTGGTTTAAAATTCATCTATTTTAGTTGAAGATTTATCATTTTAGCTGAACATTCATCAATTTGGTGGTTCGAGATTTTTTTCTTTTGCGGAAAATTAATTTTATCAACTGAAAATGTAACTATTCAATTTTTGGTTAACAAATTATCTTTTCTAGTTGAAAATTAATGTATTTTATTGAAAATTCCTCTTTTTTTGGTATAAATTAATCTTTTTGACTGGAATTCAACTTTTTTGTTGAAAATTCATTTATTCTAGTTAAATATTTATGTTATTTGGAAATTCATTTTTTTGTTGTTTAATATGAACTATTCCATTTGAATATTTCATCATTTTGTTTGAAAATTCATTTATTCCAGTTCAATATTTATAATGTTATTTGAAAATTCATTTTTGTTTTGTTTAATATTAACTATTCCAGATGAATATTTCATCATTTTGTTGGAAAATTCATCTCTTGGGTTGCAAATCTATATTTTTTAGTTAAAAATACACATATTTTGTGAAAATTTGCCTTTTTTGGTAGAAATTAATCTTCTTAATTGAAAAAACCATCAGTTTGATTGAAAATTAATTTTTTGTTGAAAGTTGATATTTATGAAAAAGTTGAATTAAACTCTGTTGTTAAAAATTTATATTTTAAATGAAAATTCATCAGTTTGGTTGAAGTTTGTTTGGGCGTAGAAAATTAATTAATTTTTTAACTGAAAATTGAATTTTAACTAAAATAAACTTCAGAGACAAATATGGAAAATGATTAATAATGTTTTTAGTATTATTTAATTATTCAAATAATTATTGGTGCTAATATATTTAAGAATATCTTGTAATATAATTTGTCAAGGCTTTATAAATTAAATATATTAATTGAACCCCCAGAAACTGGAAGAAACATGGAAGAAAACACCCTCTGGAATGAAACAGCCCTGAATATCTTTTTTGTTTGTAGGTGAGGAAATTCCTGGAGGAAACTGCACGATGGAAGAGAGAAAGGGAAAAGGAGAAGAAACATTCAGAGAGTGACAAACCCAAGAAAAAGAAAAAGAAGGATAAGAAAACTAAAGATAAAGATAAGGAAGAGAAAAAGAGTCGAAAGAAGAAGAAGAAGGAGGAACGTAAGAAGCGTAAGAGTAGTAAAGACAAGATGGAGAGGGATCTCGAAGTTTTGAAAAAGTCTTCCTTGCCGGATTTGGAACAACTTGAATCCAAGCTCAGTGCTTATTATGCAAAGGTTGAAAAAGAAACGGCTGTTTTGAAAAGGTGAGTAATTTTTCAATCAAGGTTCAAGGCTTTTCTTTGGGTTTCAGCACTCTATGGTTCATTGTATAAACCGACTTGGTTGTATTTGCGTGCAAGTAGTTTATTTAAACAGTAATTTCAAGTTTAAATTTATTTTATATTTGCTGTAGGTATGTAAAACTAGTTAATGAAATTACTCCTCCTCTTAGTAACGCGGAGAAGCTTGCTGAAAGTTCTCGCAGGGAAGAAGAGTTCCGCCGAGAACGTGAAAGAGAAGAATTGGTTAAAGCATATCATGAGAGAGAGCCAAGAATGCCTTTGACTTCCCAGCAACGGAAAGGTGATTGTAAAATTATTTACTTATTTTTAGGGTGTCGCATCTCATTTTATGTACTGGCTTCAGTATAAATTCGAAATAAATGTTCGATTATGAGAAGGATTTTACCTAACACTCAGTATTGATTTTATTTACAGAAATTCAACGAAAGCCACTCACAGACATCTTTGAACAGGAGTCACAGTTGATTCATCCTGAGCCTAAAATGCCTTCTTTAGACACCGCAGCTCTGAATGCAAAATGGAAAGCTGCTCAAGCTGCAAGGTACCTATTTATTACACTTCAGAAATCACTTTTGCGTTTAGATTTTTTCATCTTTCGGTAATTACAGGGTGTCTACTAACCGGGAATACAAATTCGAGCTGAGAATCACATTTAAAGTTGTGGAAAATGTGTATTTTGAAAGGTTTGAATATTTCAAATCAAAACAGTTCAAAAGATTCGCAAAATTTTTAAACAATCAAGAAGATTTTAAGGCAATTTCTTTAATCAAGCAGAATTTCAAAAATAGACAAAAAAAAGAAGAAAGGAAAATGCCATCATTTTAAAAGATATTTATAAGGTCAAGAAGTTTTGAAAAGATTAAATAAATCATTAAAAAATTGAAAATATTTCAAATTTTGTAAACAAAATGTAAATTTTTAAAGAATTCGAAGCTTTGTAATAATTGAAGAGCCGGACCGAATAACCATCCGAGCGCGCGAGATCGCGTAAAAGCATTGATCAAATTGGTGGAAAACAGAAGTACTTTGAAAAGTTTTAAGGAAACAAAAAAATTGTCTCAAGATTTCTCGGGAAAATTTTTATAATTTTTTATTTTGTAATATTAATTGTCAAAGGATATTTCAAAACATTTTATAAGATTCCCAAAACTGTAAAAAAAAACAATCCAGAAGATTTTTGTGGAATTTTTCTAATTATGCAAAAAAAAAAATTAACAAAATTTAGGAAAAGTACCATAATTTTAAAAGATATTTAAGAAGGTTTACAAATGCATACGAAATTGATTTAAAAAAATACTAAAAATTAGAATCATTTTAAAAGATATTCAGAAGGTTCAGAAGTTTTGAAAAGATTTAATAAATCATTAAAAATGTGAAAATATTACAAATAGTTTAAATTAAAATATAAGTTTATGAAGGTTTCGAAAACAAATTTCAAAGTATTTTAAGAATTTCGAAGGGTTTTTTTTTAGATTCCTAGGAGAGAGTTATAAATGATTTTCTATTTGAAAAAATTAATTTTTAAAGAAAATTTCAAAAGATTTCTAAAGATGACGAACAAATGCTGGAAAATTTTAAGACAATTTTTTTTTATTTTGAAATATTTTTCAAAATTTTAGGGATAATTGAAGTCAGTTTAAAGGCAGTTTGAAAATTCGCCTGTTAGTAGAAATTTCACTCTTTGGATAGAAAATGCAACTGTGTTGAAAAATAATTAATTTATTTGAGTATTCTAATATTTTGTTCATAATTCGTCGTTTTCTTTTTTAATTCAACTGTAGTTTGTTAAAAATTCATTTTTTTGTTTCTTGAAAATTTAACTATTTCGTTGAAAGCTCGTTCTTTTTATGATTTTTTTTTAGTTGAAAAATCATATATTTTGTTCTAAATGCATTTTTTTAATAGAAAATGAAGGTTCTTAGTTGAAAATTCATCTTTTTTTTATAAAAAATGCAACTGGTTGAGGAATTACTTTTTTTTTTGTTGAAGATTCAACTATTTTTTTATTTTTGAAAAC
>JAABKJ010007545.1:65972950-66270786 GCA_011634705.1 Andricus grossulariae | reverse complement strand
CTTTTTGAAAACCCGTCGTTTTTAGAAAATAATGTTTAAAAACTTGAAGATTTAAACCAATTTTTAACAAAGTGTGGATTTTTGAAGATTTAGAAACAAAATTTGGAAACTTTTGAAGAATTTTGCAAGTTTTCAAGAAAACAGAAAATTTTTCTCAAGATACCTGAGATGATTTCAAATGCTTTTTATTTTGAAAAATTAATTTTTAGAGAACATTTCGAGAGATTTCTAAAAATGTCAAAAAAAATTCTGGAAGATTTTAAGGCAATTTTTTTTTATTTAAAAATATTTTTCAAAATTTTAGGGATAATTTGATTCAGTTTAAAAGCAGTTTGAAAATTCGTCTGTTAGTATAAATTTTACCCTTTTGTTAAAAAATGCAACTGTTTGGTTGAAAATTAATTTGTTTAGTTAAATATTCAAATATTTTGTTAAAAAGTAAATATTCAAATATTTTGTTAAAAAGTCGTCTTTTTTGGGTGAATTCAACTGTAATTTGTTAAAAATTTATTTTTTGTTTGTTGAAAATTTAACTATTTTGTTGAAAGCTCGTTCTTTTTGTGATTTTTTTTAGTTGAAAATTCATATTTTTTGTTAAAAATGCATCTTCTTAGTAAAAAATTAAGGTCCTTAGTTAAAAATTCATTTTTTCTTTTGTAAAAAATACAACTGGTTGAGAAATAATTTTTTTTTTTTTGACGATTCAACTATTTTTTTCTTTTTTAAAACTCGTCATTTTTACAAAATAATGTTTGAAAACCTAAAGATTGAAACAAATTTTAAATAGAGTGTGGATTTATGAAGATTTAAAAACAAAATTTGGGAACTTTTTAAGAATTTTGAAAGGTTTCAAGAAAACAAACAAATTTTCTTAAGATACCTGGGATGATTTCAAATGCTTTTTATTTTGAAAAATTAATTTTTACAGAAAATCGAAAGATTTCTAAAAATGTCGAAAAAAATGCTGGAAGATTTTAAGCCAATTTTTTTTGTTTGAAAATTCATAGTTTCGGATTGAAAATTCGTCTGCTTTGGATGAATTCAACTCTGTTTGATTTAAAATTAAAATATTTTTTAGTGGAAATATCGACTTTTAAATTTTTCGTTGAAAATGATTATTTTTTTGTTGAAAATTTAACTACTTGGTTAAAAACTCATCTCTTTGGATGAAGATTTATCATTTCAGTTAAAAATTTATGTATTAAGTTGAAAATTTAATTTTTGAATTTACATATTTTCGGGTTGAAAAATGTAACTATTTTGCAGAAAATTCATCTTTTTTTGGTAAAAATGTCATCTGTTCTGATAAAAAATGCAAAAAGGTTGAGAAATAATATTTGTTGTTGTTAATAATTCATCATCTAAAAAAATTTATTTCAAATTTTAAAAGATATACCATTTTCTTAACAAAATGTGGATTTTTGAAGATTTCGAAACAAAATTTAGAGGCGTTTTAAGAATTTTGAAAGGCTTGAAGAAAACAAAAAAAAAATCTTAAGATTCCTGGTAAAATTTCAAATGAGTTTTTATTTAAAAAAAAAATTGATTTACTAAGAAAAATTTAAAAGATTTCTAAAAATGTCGAAAATTTATTTTTACTCGGCACCATGAATTACAAAAATATTATTTTGTTGAAATATGATAATAGGGAAACCTTATATTAAATGCGTTTTATTTTTGTCTCTAGTAAAAGTCGATTTGGTATTTACAACCGTTAATTTGATAGGCGAAAATGAGTAGACAGCCTGTAATTACCTTGAGGCTTTTTCGAAAGTTCAACATAAAAACTCTCTTCTTTGTGTATTTCAGGCAAAAGGAAGTCCACCACTCGTCAAAATGGCAGGATTTATCAGACAAGAAAACGCGAGCCGACAGTGACGATGATGGTGATAATGAGGTGGAAGAAAAGCTGCAGCGAACGGCTCTCGAAAAGTCGATGAACATCCGAAAACAGATGCAGCGTGAATTGGCTGAGAAGCGAGCCGCGCAGCCACCATCGCCACCTCCGCCAATGCCGAAAGAGCCACCGCCCAAGCAGACACCTGTCAAATATGCCACACAACAGCAGCCTCAGACTAAATTCCAGTCAGGCTCCACGCAGAGTAACCAAAACAAATCGAGCAATAATCTCGGTGGCAAATTCCAGCCCATCGGACAGAGCAGCAGCAACAACAGCCATCCGCCGGAGCCACCAGGTAGACCGCCTGTAAATAAAACACAGAGTCTGTCCAAAGGTCCGAGGACTGATTCGGAGAGTGACTCTGAGCGAAGAACATCACCGAGAAAGCGTGAGTCGAGTGGAAGACCAATACAGAGACGAATGAGCAGAGAACGACCAGTCAAACGGTCCAGAAGTCGATCTCGAAGTGCCTCAAGTTCCGGATCCTCAAGGTCACGTTCTGTCAGACGATCCAGGTCGAGGTCTTACTCGAACAGATCGAGACGATCAGGAAAGTCGGGAAGCTACGAGCGTAAGTACAGTCGCTCGCCTTCCGGTACTTACAGTCGATCCCGCTCAAGGTCACGCTCAAGGTCGTACTCGAGAAGTCGCAGTCGTAGCAGGTCTGGTGAAAGGAGATACTACAGGAATAGACAATTCCGGCCATACAACAACAATCGTGGCACTTACTACAAGCCGCGGTTCCAAGCCTACAACAATCAAAATCACCGGGGCGGCCAAAACTTCCAAAACAGAAATCGGTTCTACAATAATCAGCAGAACAATCGGTATCAGAATCGTAGAGGCGGTTTCCAGCACCGATACAATAATTACAGCAACCAGAATAATCGTGGTGGGCGTGGGCAGAATCGAGGTGGCAGGTTCTTCCACAATAACAGGCAAGGCGGATTCCGCGATTATCGCGATAACAACAGGCGAGAATTCCGAGATCGGCGTGCCTACTCGCGAGATCGCTACAGCGACAGGAGCTATTCGCCTGATCCGATGAGAAAGGTGGACGAAGCGAAGGAGAAGATTAATAAGATTCTGGAGAGTGGTGATGATACATCGACGAGGCAGTCAGCTGGACCTCCACTACCGCCTAACAAGAGACAAGAAGGACCGCTCAGCGAAGGCGAAGAACGGGACGATGATGACTACGAGAGGTGGGGCGCGGGCGAGGGGGGCGACTCTACGAACAAGGTTGGTTAGGTCTCTACTTTCGCAAAAAAAAAAAGAAACTGCCGCGCGAACTTCTTGCCGATGAATCAGAGTGTAGTGACAAGATGATGATGATGATGATGATGATGATGATGATGAGGATGAGGATATGATGAGCCACTCGCGCAAGAGAACATTATTGCGACGGAACCAACTACTAACTCTCGTTTGTTGCCAGAGCGAGGAGGCAGCTGTACCTGGAGTACCTGCAGTACCTGGATTGCCTGGCGTATTTGGAGAGGATAATAACTTGGAAGGCAAGGAAACGTTCATTGAGCGCATGAAGCAGCGAAGCAAGAATGTTTTAATTCAGAGGGCCATCGCAGCCAAGATTTGGTAGGGACGCTGCTACCGCGCTCTTTTGTCGTCCCGTCTGTGATATAAGCATCGCTCTCATCGACAATGCTGCTGTGGGCCCCTCCCCATTTTTGCTTGGAAGTACCTGGAGAGCGAGCGAGGCTGCCTGCCGGTTGGTACGTTTTTCTGAGTTCACAGTTAGTTAAAAGGCCGATCTTTCTCAATGTGTGTGTTCACTTGATGATTCGGTCCTTAATTAATCAGTGAAGATTCACGATCGCCTTTCGAATTCTTTACACATTTTAAGTTGATTTATTTACCGAGTTTACTGTCGATGGCCTATTTTTGTTTAGCATACATATTTGTTTATGTATCATTGTATTATAGTACAATTTTTAGATAACGGGGCAAGGCTTTATGATCAACATGCTCGTGTCACTGCTACTTAGAGAAGTTTGCGATGTTAATTTTTTTGTTTTTTGTTTTTTTTTTTATTATTATTATGATTATTGATATTATAATCGATTTTTGTCGTCGGTAGTTTCAGATGAAGTTCTTTTTTAATACAATTTTTCTTAATTGTGACTCGCAGTTCTCTTCGTGCGTGGCTTATCGCATTTATCCTCACGGTGGAAAATTTCTATAATACAGGATAAACTACAATTGTGAGAACCTCTTTCTTCAGATATTTATCTTCTGCATGGAATAATATCATGGAGATGAGGAAAATGGTGTGTATAGTAAGATTTTACAGGTCAGACGACGCGTACGCATAATATTCTTTAATGAAATCTTCGAATGGGGTATCAATAATTCTTCAATCTTTTAAGGAAAGATTTTTGAGATCCTGATAATGATTACTGATACTTATTTTATAATGTACCGTCGATAATTCAACAATCATCTTGTATTTTGTTGTATGTAAACAACTACTGTATAATTTAAAGTATTGAAAATATAGGCAGAAAACTGTGGAAATATTTAGTGTTCGCTTTAGGTGTTTTTGTATAAGTAGTCTTTTCACTGTAGAATAGTTGTAAGTACTAACAATGAACTATTAACGATTTTTTTTATTGCACAAGTCAATGCTGTTATATGTCAAGAATTATAATCCAGAAGTTTTAGAATGAAATTCGTTCAAATTTTGACTGGTTCGTACGATTTCAAGACGATATTTTACGATGTTACGAAAATTTGTGCCTGGAATTGCGGATTAGCACCAGACACTGGTAAGTTCACAAAAACCTTCACTTTTCTAGACTGAAAATTTAAAGGCTTTTTCCAAATTGGCGGGAAACGTGACTCAAAAAAATATTTTATCAGTTTTAATTCGTAATGTCCCGGTGCTTGCATATTAGGGTGGTTCAAATTTTTTTTCTCGAACTTTTATGCATATCTCTCGGAAATTTGTTCGAATCCACACAAAAATAAATTCATTTTTTGTGTTGAAACAAAAATTATGTTTGTTTTATAGGGTCACAAAAAAAACCCGTAAGTGAAAAATGGGTTTTGCGAGGTTTTGGCACTAATTATGATTTTTGGCGGTTTTTTTTTAATGCAAATTGTTTCTAATACAGAAAATACTACTTTATAATGATAATTAGATATTCAAATAAAATTAAAAAACTTATTGTTTGTAGTAATTTTCTCTTAGAATAGAATTAGAAAGTCGCCGTTTTCGCAAAAATTTTCCACTTTTTGTCCAATTTTCTATCAGAGTGAGATAATAATTAATGTTAGGAAACATAATTGTTTAAACAAGTTATTATTGTTGATAATATTCTCTTAGAATAATACTAGAAAATTGCAGGTTTTTCATAAAATTTCCACTTTGTCCAATTTTCAATTAGAGTGAGGCAAATAATTAATTAAAGTTAACAAAATTAATTCTTCAAACATTAATTCATTATTATTGTTAATAATATTAAATTTGAATAATGTTAGAAAGTTGCTTTTTTTCTGAAATCTTTAGTTTTGCTTTGACTTTTTAGTTATGAACATATAATAGTGAACCTCAACAAGAATCAATTTTTAAATAGTGTTGTATTTTTTTTAGCGAATTATTTTTGCTCTTCCAATGTTTAAAAAATAATAATTTAAACAAAAAAAAACTATCTTACACAAGAGAAAAAACCGAGAATGGCATAATTAGGAGTAAGAAAATTTCAAGCATGTTCCAAATGTCTGTTTTATTTCAGAAAAATATATTCACAAAAAAGAAAGAGATTGTTTAAAATATGATTCTCTGTAATGTTAATTTATTATTTGTTCATGACTAAAAAGGCAAAGCAAAGTTAAACATTTCAGAAAAAAAACCTCAACTTTCTAGCACTTATCTAATTTAAAGACAGTTATAAACAATAATAAATTGGTTAAACAATTATTTTTGTCAACTTTAATTATTTATTACTTCACCCTAATTGAAAAGTGGGCAAAAAGTCGAAAATTTCAGAAAAAACCGCAACTAACTAGTATTAATATAGAAGATAGCTATAAACAATAATAATTTGTTTAAAAAATTCTTTTTGGTAAATTTAATTAAATATTAACTAACCCCAAGTGAAAAGTGGACAAGAAGTTGAAAATTTCAGAAAAAACCCGGCCAATTCTACCATCATTCAAAGAGAATATTATTAGCAATAATGAATTGTTTAAATAATTGTATTTGTTAACATTAGTTAATTATTACCTCATTCTAATTGAAAATTGAACAAAAAGTGGATTTTTTTTACAGAAACGCGAATTTCTATCTCTATTCTAAGAGAAAAATGCTAAAAACAATAATAAATTGTTTAAACAATGTATGTAAACCTATAATTATCAGTATAAAGTAGTATTTGATGTATTAGAAATAATTTGTATTCAAAAAACCGAAAAAAAATCATAATCAGTGCCAGAAACTCGCAAAACCAATTTTTTCACTTTTGGGTTTTTTTGGAACCCTATAAAGCAGACTTATGGGAGTGATATTTAAAAAGTAATATTTTATTTGTATTCTATGGCTAATTTTAATTACTTTCAAATTTTAATATTTTTTTTTATCAAAATTTAATTTTAATTGATGATATTGACAATTTTGAATAAAATTTACAAAAACGTATTTTTTTCTTATGTTGAACTTCATGGGGCTTGTGAAACCTTTAAATATCATTATTTTCAACAGCAAAAAATGGATTTGTTTTTGTGTGGATTCGAACAAATTTCCGGGTGATATGCATAAAAATTTGAGAACATAAATTCCAATGCATTTTTGGACCACCCTAATTATAGTTGAATTCCACACCGGATGAACCTAAGAAATTAATAAAAATTATTTTTTGAACTATTTTTCTTGCATCATGAAGAAGACGATTTCAAATTTTATTTTTAAAAAAAATTTTGTTTGGTTTTTTGTTCCAGAACAAAACAAAAAAGTCCTAGAGTTCCCGCCGATTAGTGCCGAGGTCGTGGAAGTTAACCTATGCAACTCCGCAAAAAACAAATATATCTCAATATAAGATAAATTTTTTTACCTCGAAATTTTTATAAATATGTACTGAAAGTTTTAGAAAGTTTCATCAAACCATTAATTTATAAAAAAAGTCACTTTCAGTCGTTTTTTTTTTCATGATTAGACCAATTTTCCAAGTTAAAAAAATAATTTAAATATTTTATTCCTTTTACCTCTACTTTTTGCACTTTTGTTAGTGAAAATAATTCCACTTAGAAAATGACCATAGGCTGTTTAAAAATATTATTTATTGTCACGTGTTTAGGTATCAGATAAAGTCGAAACATTTCTACTGATTTGGGTTTAATGTTAAAGAAGAATCCAAAAAAGTCAAAAGTGTAAGTACTTAACTGACTGAAACTTTTTTAGCTTCGAAATATTTTTTTCAGATTTGCAAAGCTTTTGGTCATTTATTTACAGGTTTGATTTTAAGCTACAAATTTAGTTATTAGTTGACAATGGTCATCGACAAATCACGTAGAATTGTATGATCTTACGAATGAAAATTTTTTACTTGACCAAAAACAAAAATCCAAAGACATTAGTATTTAGACGAAAGTCCAGAAAAATTCGATCTGTTAGACCAAAAGTGAATTTTCTCTTTAAAAATGCGTAATTTATCGCGTTTTCAGTTTTTTGATAATGTTCAAAATTTAAGAAGTGAGGTTGTTCCCATAAAAAAGTTTTAAACTTCCTATTTGATCTATTCCTGATAGGCCACAAACCTGATACAGTCGAACTCGGATTTAACGTCCCCGGATTTATCGTTTCCGAGAATTGACGCCGCGCCGTGGGTAGGTTTGTCAGGAGCTGCGCGGGGTGTGCGGGGTTCACGAAGGCGTGAAAAAACAGGAACTCTTTACGTTCGGAGTTGAGCTAAATCCGGTTCAGTTAGGGTACGTCAGGTCCAAGGACAGCCCCAAACCCGACGTTAAATCCGAGTTCGACTGTAGTTCAATTTTTAACTAAAATAGATCAATTTTCAACCGAGAAAATTAATTTTCTACTGAAAAGGACGAATTTTGAACAGCATACATGAATTTTAAAATAAAAAAATTGTCATCCAAAACTGGAATAGTTAAATTTTCAATCAAAGAAATAAATTTAAAACAGAAGTGATGAATCTTCAAAAACAGAAATGATGAATCTTCAAAAACAGAAATGATGAATCTTCAATAACAAAAATGAATTTTTAACAAAGTAGTTTAACTTTGAACCAAAAACGATTTTAATTTTGAATAAAAAACAGCTGAGGTCAACAAAAACAAAAAAACACGAAAAAAAAATCCTCAAAAGAGATGAATTTTCAAACCAAGAAGACGAATTTTTAAGAAAATCGTTGAATTTTCAACCAAGAAAGATTTTTCAGGAAGGAAAGTTAAATTTCAACCCAATTGTTGAATTTTAAAGCCAAAAAAAAGATTGTTTACAGAACAGATGAATTTTCAACAGAAAATTTAATGTTCAACCAAATATTTTAATTTTCAATCAAATAGATGGATTTTCTATTGAAAAACACGAATTTTCAACAACATTCATGAATTTTAAAATAAAATAAAAATTTCAACCAAAACTGTGGAATAGTTTAGCTTTCAACCAAAATAGATTTGAATTTTCAACAAAATAGTCGAATCCTCAACCAAAACAGATCAATTTTCAACGAAATAAATGCATTTTCAACCAAAAAGGATAAAATTTCTAGAAAACAGATGAATTCTCAAATTAAAAAACGAATTTTCAAGAAAAAATATGGATTTTGAACCAAGAATGATTTTTCAGTAAGGAAAGATGAAAAGTTTCAACCAAATTGTTGAATTTTAAATCCAAAAAGACTATTTTCTACAAAACAGTTGAATTTTCAACCCGGAAATATGAATTTTCAACAAAAAATTTAATGTTCAACGAAACAGATGGATTTTCACCAAGAAGATCAATTTTCAAACAAAAAAGAGATTTTTGCAACAAAATACGTAAGTTTTCAACAAAATAGTTACATTTTCAATAAAAAGAGATAAATATACAATTAGAGTTGAAATTTGAATAAACATTTTTTCCAAGTAAATTATTAATTTATCAAACCAAAAAGATGCATTTCTTACACACAAAAATGTTGATTTTTCAATCCAAAAAGCGAACATTTTGTTCAAGTATGGAAAAAATTCAACTACTGAAAATTTCAAATCGAAACGACGAATTCTCAACAAAATAATTTCATTTTCGCCAAAAAATGATTTTTCAGACAATAAAGAAAAAAATGTCAACTAAATTGTTGAATTTTTAAGCCCAAAAGATGCATTTTTCATTTTCAAAAAAATTGAATTTTAAAGAAAATAATTTATTTTTCAAACAAATAATAACATTTTTGACTAAAAAGATGCATTTTCGACTTGAAATATAATAGTTGACTTTTCAATGGAAAGGAATTAAGTTTCAACCAAAAATAGTTGGATTCATCATCGCTTGGATAGAAAATTTAACTATTTTGCTAAATATTCGTTTTTTTTCTTTGCATTTTTTCTAACTGAAAATTCAACTATTTGGCCGAAGGTTAATGGATTTCTTTAGAAAATTAGTCTTTTCTGCCAGAAAAGTATTCTTCTTGGTTCAAAATTTAACTTTTTGGTTGGAGATTTAACTATTTGGTTAAAAGAATATTATATTGCCGATCATTCGATGGCTTTTTTTAAAATAATTTTTTATATAATTTAATTATAAAATTGTACTTCTGTAATACTGAATACTTGTTATTAACACATTTTTTCTTCTAAAGCTGATTTCATGAAAGTTCCACGATAGTTTAATTAAAAGAATTTATATTTATGGTATAGGTATCTTACATTCGGATGTATAGGTATCTTACATTCGTGGGGGGGGGGGGTTCAGACAAGGACCTTGCGGAATTAGTGGATGACTCCTAATAACCACGGGCCGAAGCGGAATACAGGTGTAAATCAATTGTTTATTATTTTTTGTTAACTAATTTGGACAAAAAATGACAAATGTGACATATACTCGTATGTTAATTTTCCAAACCTCCACGTGGAATCTATTGGTGTTATTATTTTTGACGTAATATCATAATTATGTTAATGATTAGTTGCATACAATAATAATAAAAAAAACCTTATTCATTATCACATAATTTGAATAAATTTAATTTTACTATTTCTCTTTGTTAACAATAGAAACATTATCTGAATCGTATTCCAAACATAGGATACTTATTTTGTAAATTACTATTTTAGTTTTCAGCTACTTGTCGATTGATATGTTGCCCCATTGCAGCCAGAATATCATACATTTTGATATTCAACTATAGTATCAGGAACCTCGGAGGATCCTGGACATGTTGCTGGACACGAACCTGTACATGTCATCTTGACGGTTCCTGTACAGGAATTTAGTGAAGGAAACTGCAATATTCCTTTTTTGAAAAAACTGCAATTTTCTATTATTACTCTAAGGAATATTATTGACAATAATAATAACTTGTTTAAACAAAGGTACCTCTTTGCAAGCTAACCTTTGAATGATCGTGTACAGGTTCCTTCACAGAGTGATTTTAGACGCGGGGTCATGTACAGGAACTTGTTCAGGATCCTCGTGCATGAACCTGCATAGGAACTAATCCGCGAGGGTTCGCTAGTGACTTGGCTCTCTCGATAGTAAGTGCGATCTTCAAGGGAATAAAAGGAAAGCAACTTCGTAGCTGTAAGCGATCTTAAGATTACTTAACAAAGCTCTTGAAATCATTAAGGCATGGGCCAAGCTTTGGAGAATAAAAATTAATGTAGCAAAGTCAGAATCAATTCCTTCTCAGTCAGAGAGCCTGCTAAAATAGATCCACCAAAAATGTTTAATGAACCAATAGAATGGAAAAATTGGAAGCAGCAGCATACCCATGAAACTACATGGAAAGCTCTCGGGGTTATCTCGCTTTTAAATCCTATTATTAATGGAAACTCGAGTCTAAAACCTGAATATGGAATCCTGATTTACAAAATGTCTATCTGACCAATCATAATCTATGCCTGTACAATTTGGGGAGGTGCGTCAAGAAGTAAGATCAATCACATCCAGATCATACAAAATAACTTCCTCAGACGTATCACAAAAACCCCTAGATATGCCAAGAACTCTGTCCTTCACAGAGAATTTCAATTACCTTACATTTCAGAGTATATCAAGGAAACCGACACTAAATTCTATGAATCTGCATCATTATCACCTTTTGAACGTATTTCCTCTCCAGGGAAATATAATGTTGATCCGCTTCGCAAGCACGCGATGCCAAAAGATTTCCCACTCTTCTTCTTTACTTTTCTTTCATAAAATAAATGATCTGATTTGGTGCTTTTCCCCGCGTGTAGGCTTTTTTCTAACATTAATTCCATGGTTTCTTTTTCATTTATTTTTGCCTCTGCAAACTTCCTCTCACATTTCTCCTTACTTCATCTACTCCCCTCATTTCTCCTCACTTCATACATACATGCATTTCACAGTTTTTTTCTCATCTATTTCTCCTTCTCCTCACTTTCACCCACATTTCTACTCAGATTCTTCCTCACCTACTTCCCCCTCTACTCTTTTTCATCCTCATTCTGACTCACTTCCTCTACTCCCCTTATTTCTCCTCAATTCATACACACATACATTCCAGTTTCTTTTTCATCTATTTCTCCCTGCCCTTACTTCCACTCACATTTCTCCTCACTTACTCTACCACCCTCCATTTTGACTCACTTCCTCTACTTCCCTTATTTTTCCTCACTTCATACATACATAAATTCCATGGTTTCTTTCTCATCTATTCCTCCCTCTCCGTACTTCCACCCATATTTCTCCTCAGATTCTTCCTTATCTACTTTTCTCTATACTCACTTCCATCTAGATTTTTACTCACTTCCTCTACTCCTCTTATTTCTCCTCACTTCATACATACATATCTTCCGAAGTTTCTTTCTCATTCCTTCTCTCCTCACTTCCACCCAAATTTCTTCTGAGATTCTTCCTTATCTACTTCCCCCTCTACTCACTTCCATCCATATTTTGACTTACTTCTTCTACTTCCCTCATTTCTCCTCACTTCATACGTACATACATTCCACAGTTTCTTTCTCATCCATTCCTGCCTCTGCACACTTCCACCCACATTTCTCCTCACTTCCTCTACCCCCCTCTATTTTGACACACTTCCTCTACACCCCTTATTTATCCTCACTTCATACATACATACATTCAACAGTTTCTTTCTCGTCTATTTCTCCCTCTCCTCACTTTCAGCTACATTTCTCCTCACTTTCTATACCCACCTCATTTTTCCTTATTTTCTATAGTTCCGACCCCCACTTTTCCCTAGCCTTGCTGAGTTTTTAGCTGTGAGTTAGGACCTTCCCTCACTTTCTTTTCTTGGAAAAATTATCAAAAGTAGGCGCTGTGTGCCTACAAAAAAATATTTTGTAGCCTTTTATGACGTAAATAAGTCGTTCAAACATCCCAAACTCCATGCTTTGCCACCCCTATCCCCTACTTCCACTTCCGTCCCCTATTACCCATCCCGAAAATTGAGCAGTTGCTTTCTCTTGCTTCCAATACATTCCACAGTTTCATTCTCATCTATTTCTCCTTCCCCTAACTGCCACCCATATTTCTCCTCACTTTATCTACCCTTCCTCATTTTTCCTTATTTCTTATAGTTCCGCTTCCCATTTTTCCCTAAGTTTGCTGAACTTTTATTTGCGAGTTAAGGCATTCCCTCATTCGTTCAAACCTTCCCCTCCCAAATTTTGCCTCTCCTATCCCCTACTACACCCTTTTATTTCCTACTTCTCGTCCCGACATTTCAACCTTTGCTAACCCTTCCTTCTCATATCTTCCACAGCTTCTCGCTCATCTACTTCTCCCTCTCCTTACTTCTACTCACATTTTCTCTCACTTCTTTTTGAAAAAATTAGTCAAGTTAGGTGCCTTGCGCCTAGAAAAAATGATTTCCTAGCCTACCAATGCGTAAATAAGTCGTTCAAACCTCCCACTCTCTCATAACTTTCCTACCCTAACCCCTACTTCCTCTCACAACCCCTACTTCCTCTCACAACCCCTACTTCTCATCCCGAGACTTCAACCTTTGCTTCCCCTCCTTTTCCATAACTTCTCCAGCTTCTTCCTAATCTACTTCTCCCTCTCCTCACTTTCAACCACATTTTACCTCACCTTCTACCCACCTTGTTTACCCACAATTCATCTAGTTCCTCTTCCCTTGTTTCTGTGAGTTTTTTCAATCTCCCATCTCCCTAAATAAATTGCCCTGCTATCTCTCTTCCCGCCTCCTCTTCTACCCCATCATGTCCTATACGATTGTACCTGACCTTATCTTATCCTCCCCTTCCGTCTACTACTTCTTGTCACATCTCTTACTTGCCCAGTTTCGTGCTCCTCCCATTCCCTCCTACTACACACATCCTCACTTACTTCCCCATCACTCTTTCTTCCTTCTTCAACCATGTAATACTTTCCCTCACCGCACTTTCCCCTCTTTTGATACCACTTGCTTCTCCTCAACATCACTTACTTCCTTTTTCCTAAAAAGGCAGAAAATTTGCCGATTATTAGTATTTCTTAGCCCTGGACAGAAACCCTTATAGTTTTGGTTGGGCCTCTTTCTGTCCATCCGTCCGTAGTACTTCGGCAAATTATAAGAAAGGAAGTTAGGGAAGAAAGGAGAAATAAGACGAAGGGTAATAGGAAAGTGTGGTAAAATGAGTCGAAGCGAAGTATGAGAAATGAGAGGATAGAAGGTAAGGGAATAAGGAAAGTGGGAAAAATTAGGGGTAACAAGGGAAGTGGCGGTAGAGAAAATAAGGAAAAAGAGGGTAATCTAGGAGGAATAAAAGGTAAAGGACGTAAAGTAGGCGAAATTAAATACGGGTTAGCAGAGGAAAGTAGGGAAGATGTAGGCCAGTAGGGAAAGTGAGAAAAAATTAAGGGTGAGGGAAGTAGGTGAAATAAGAGACAATAAGGGAAGAGGAATTAGAGAAAGTGAAAGGAAATTGAGGTAGAGAAGTAGGAGATGTAATATGAAGTAAGGAAAAAAGGAAAAATTAAGTAGGGAGAATGGGGAATTTTGGGATGTGAGGAGAAATTAGGAAAAGAAAGCTAATAGGAGCGAAAAGGAGAAGTAGGTTAAGCATGGAAAGTAGGGAAAATGAGAAGAGAAGTAGGGCAAGTCAGTGAAAATGCAAAGAAGTAGGGGAAATGATACAAGTAGGAAATGTAAGGGGAATAAGAAGTAGTGAGGAAAAATGAGGAGGTTGGAAAAGGTGTGGAAAGAAGAGCGAAATGAGGGCTAGGAAAGTAGAGGAATACAGGAAGAGTAGGGAAGGGAAGAATATTTTTAGAGACTTTAAAAGATTTTAGAGCTATCAGTATAAAACCAAATTTCACCCAATGAGAAAAGAAAAATCAATTAACATAAGTTATTATATTCAATATTGGTGCGGAGAGGGAGGAAACCCTCCTAAGATAAAAAATATGATGTTTTTGAAACTTAAAAATATAATAATTGAAATATTATAGAACTCGCAGCCTAAAAGTGATAGTTAAAAAAAAAGCTTTGAATATAATTTTAATGTCAGCGGGACTTGATCCCACATCAGCATGTTAATAATAACCGCACTGGATTATAACCCGAGCTTTTTACCAAATAAGCCACGCTGACTTATAGATAATTTGTTTTCTATTTCATTTGGAAATAAAAAAATAAAAAATTACTTACAACTTTATCAAGTGTAACTTTGGTAATAACTCTTATAAAAAAAATTACAATGTAATAAAGGACTTATGTAGCTATTCAGCATAAACTATTTATCATCGAAATATATGAAGGAGCTTTCGACCATGTAGCATGAATACTTGAACATGACTGAGTCCATTTTTTTATATTCTATTCAGGAATCTGAGAATCGTGGACTCCCCGAAGGGGCATTTTATTGACGTCCCTTCGTACCTTGATTTAATATAAAAGCACAAAGCACCACCTTTGACAGGTAAATCCCAAGTATTCGTCTCAGTTGTTTCCGATGAAACTTTTACTGCTTCATATATTTTTACCATCCATCATAAAATGTTATAAAAGATATTTATTCAAATCTCTAACTTTTAAAATTGATTTTTTCACTTGAAATCATATCTTATGAGGTAAAAAAAATTATTGACATCAAAAACAATTAATATTTTTAAACACCTTCATATTTTAAGATTAATATGTAACTGCTTTCTTTTCCAAATATTTATTTAATTTAAACAAAAAAATAGTCCTCACCGGTTAATGACAGTCGCATATCAAGGGTCATTTATTTTTAAATTTGATTCTTCAACTGAAAATATAAGAAAATTGTACTTCTTTATTAGAAAATTATTTGTAGGAACTTCTCTCATTAGTTACTGATGGAGGTCTATGGGTCAATGTCGAAATTGTCAATATCGAGTATAACCATTTCTTTTTATTCAATCTGAATGAATACTTACTACTTGCTATTATAAAATGATAAAAATAAGTGGGTTTTATCATTAAATGGTAATTTAAACATATTTTTCAACAATATATACAAATTATAACCAAGTTTCATGATAACTGGGACATTTGACTTATCTATTATCCAAAATAATGCAAAATGAAGTTTCTGCAGAAAAACTTAAATAGCTGATATTTCAACCAAAAAAAAACGAATTTCCATCAAAACAGTTAAAATTTCAGCCAGAAATAAATTTTAAACAAAATAGTTTAATTTTTTAACAAATAGTTGAATTTTTAACCTACGAAGACGAATTCTCTACAAAAATGATGAATTGTCTACCAAGAAGATTATTTTTTTTTACCAGGAAGACGAATTTTCAAGAATATACATAAATTTTCAAATAGATAGTTCAATTTTTAACTGAAGGAGATAAATTTTCAGTAAAAAAAAATTGTCTACAAAATAGTTTAATTTTCAAACGAAGAAGTGAATCTCTAACCAAAATGTTGAATCTGTAACCGAAAAAATTGATTTTTAACAAAATAGGTCAAATTTTAATTTGAACAACTCGAACCATGAAGACGGATTCACTGCAAAATAGTTGAATTTTTAACCCAAAACGTTATTTCTTATAAAAAAAATTTTAACACAACGATAATTCGATTTTGAAAAAAAAAGATGAATTTCCAATTAAAATTATAAATCTATCACAAAAAAAATCAACAAAGTCATTCAATTCAAGACGGAAGGTAAATTTTTTAACCAGATAGATGATTATTCAACAAATAAAGATTTTTTAACAATATATATGCAAATTATAACAAAGTTTTACGATTATTGGGATATTTGCTTATCCATTATCCAAAATAATAGGAAAAGAAGCAAGGACAATATTTATAATAATTGATGTAAATTGATATCTCAACTTCAGAATGAATATATAATATTTTTGTATAATATATGGACAATAAAGTAATTGTTTTTTTGTTCAAAAATACCAATTTCCGACGAAAACCCTTAAACAAACTGAAGTCGTTTGAAATTGTAAGTTAGATTGTTGAAGTCAAATTATTTGTGTTTAAAATAATATATTTCCGGTGAAAAAGGCTAACATACTCTATTATTGTTAGAATATCGTGAATATTCTTCGAATTAGAATTACTTTTTATTAACAATATGAATTTTAGACGAAAAACACTAAAATAACAAAATCTTGCTGAGATTGTAGATGAAATTGAAGGGGGGGGGGTCATACTTTTCAAAAAGAATCGTTACGTATCTCTTGAACAAAACTTAATGTTTTTTATTTGAAAAAAACCAGTTTTCAGTGAACAAGGACAACATAAAATAAAAAGTAGCAATTTCCAGTATAATATGCCAAACAAACCAAAAATGATAGGAAAATAGTGAGTTTCAATTATTTAATTAGTTCAATTATTTTCATTTGAAATAAATAATTCTTATGTAAAAGCGTTGAAATAATAATCTTAATAATAATCTGAAAAATAATGATAACCTGTAAAATCTTATCATTATTTAAATTGAAAATCGAAATTTTTGAAGAAAAACACTATAAAAAAATAGTTTTTCAATTGCAAATATTTGAAATTTAATTATTTTTGGAAAATCTTGTTCCAATTACAATTATTTTGGGTTTAAAAGTTTTAAGATAGCAATTTCTTACATAAAACGCTAACGTAATCTATAATTAAAAAAATTAATTATGAAACTTTGGAATGTAATAATTTTTGTTTAAAAATGCTAAGTTCCAATTGAAAAAAATGAATACAAACAAATTTTTTCAAAAATATCAGACACCGTCACTGAATATGTATAATGTTCTTAATCATTTATTAGATAATTTGATACATTTAATTTACATCGCAAGGGGCTTAAAAAGCACAAATGTTTCTCAATTCGCATAATTTCTTATATGAATTTCCTCAATAAAAGGGATTACTCATAGATTTTTTCAAAATTTATGATAACTGACATTTTTTTTATCTGATTGTTTTGTTATCAAACATTTAAAAGTAAAAAAAAAATAATTTTGTCTTTTGAATGACTTTGCTGGAAGCTTTTCCATTATTCCGATTTCTTTAGAGATTGCTCAAATTGAAGGCCTTGACATGTAGTTGTGCATACAAAAATTAAATGCCAACCTAGTGCTTTTTGTTACAAAAGATTGAAAAATGGGAAAAACGAGAACATTTTCGTTTTTTAGACCACTAAGCTGGAAACGATTCTTCTAGTCCGATATTTGTCAAGGATGGTTTAAATTGAACATCAAATATATATTTATATTAAAAAATAAAATTTGCTTTAGCATAGTGAGTTTTTTTAAATGAGTGGATAAACAATTAGAAAAATTATCAAATTCCGTTTTTTATCCCACTATTCTCGATTTTTTTTCATTAGTCTCATTATTTTTGGGAAATGCCCAAATAGAAGATCTTGGCATGTTAAATTTTTTAATTATAAATAAAATTGAAAGCGTAAATGGATAAAATTTTTAAAATTAGAATAACAAAAAAAAATATTCTGTGTCATGATATGGTTTTTTTTTGCTATTAGAGTGTGAAAACTGAAAAAATGTTTTTCAGACCACTATGCTACAAGCTTCCTGTTGAACCAATTTTTTGGAAACAGACCAAATTGAAGGTATTGGCTCGTGAATTCACCCTCTAAACCTTTTCCTCAACAATTTCAATTCAGAAATTTTGTATATTTTGAGCGTTAAAAAATGAAGATGATCACTTATAATGGCTTGATGAATGAATCGTGATTAATCATTAAAGAATGTGGGAAGTTATCACAGGAAAAGCTAGCTTCAATGAATTAATTATATCTCAAAACATAAAATAGCTCTGAAAAATAATAAAGAAGAGAGTGATCAGAATTGATAAAAAAATTTGTTTTGCAAACAGAGTTGATGCTTTTGATAGGTGAGCTAAAAGTCCTGTCTTTCTGTTTAATATCCGTTTAACCATCAGAACGGGTCTTTGATCTCTTTATTAGATTTTTACGGGCGATTACATTGGCCAGCCGCTGGCGATCTTCTAGATTTCCTCTTCTGAGAAACGATATTTTCCTTGTTTCGTGAAACTTCTTTCCAGTATTTCCTTACTTTTCTCTTTCCGTTAGAACCTTACCATTCAGGTTCAGCCATACTTGGAGTAACGAAGTTGTTTGGCTTCCAAGGAAGATATTGTTCTTGTTTGGAGCGAAGTTAACTCGAGTTACTCGATGCTGGTCTCACTCGCTCCTAATTAGGTTTCAGAGATTATAGAATTGTTTCGCAAAGTCGATTACGAGATTGCAATGTTACCAAAGGGAGACTGCTGAGTGGGCATCGATTTCACGGTATGACGCGACGCTGAGGCTTCAAGCAACTGCAAAAACTTCATGTCCTTGAGAAAGACCGGCCAGTTTCCTCTACTTCTTTCTATATTTTATTATTTTATTTTTATCACAGTTGTGAAAACATCAGAGTCTCAAATGCGAAATCGAAATAGTTCAGACTATAGTCAATCAATACAAAATAACATGATTGAACTATTTCCTATTAGGCTTGCGGTCTATGCTTAAGTCACACAATCGATGGCCGACAAGATTAAATATTTTTTATAGGAAATAAAAAGACAAAGAGACACCTTTGATTATTGCCTCCTTCCGATAACCGCGCTCCATCTAGAAAGAAAAACCAAAATAGCTTTCTTCCAATTGTACCAACATTCCAGTTATTTATTGCCTAAATAGTTTAAATATACATTAGAGTACATTTTTAATTTCTTTCTGTATTTTTTTTATGCGTGCGAAATCTAAATACTTAAGACTATGGTCATCCAACACGAATTAACCTCTTTGAATTATTTGCTATCAGCCATGCGGTCTATGCTTAAGTCACACCATCGGTGGCTGACAAGATATAATCTTTTTCACATGAAATAAAATGATGCGTATTTTGCTGGCTTGTTGAAAAAAAAAATTGATGAAGTTGTAACCATTCTCAATCAAATATTATCGCAAGTATTATAGTTTTTTTAAAAGTTATTTATATGAAAATTTATAGTTTGAATATACATTAGAGTTCATTTTTTCTGTCTATTCGTATTTTTTCATGCGCGCGAAATCAAAATACTCCAGACTATAGTCATCAAATACGAAATAATATCATTGGATGATTTCTTATTAGGAATGCGGTCTATGCTTAAGTCACGCAATAGATGGCCGACAAGATTCAATCTTTTTCATAGGAAATAAAAAGACAAAGAGAGACCTTTTGATTGTTGCTTCCTCTCGATAACCGCGCTCCAACTACAAAGAAAAACCAAAATAGCTTTCTGCCAATTGTACCAACATTCCAGTCATTTATAGCCTAAATAGTTTAAATATACATTAAAGTAGATTTTTAATTTCTTTTTGTATTTTTTTTATGCGCGCGGAATCGAAACACTTTAGACTATAGTCATCAAATACGAATTAACCTTTTTGAATTATTTGCTATCAGCCATGCGGTCTATGCTTAAGTCACACAATCGGTGGCCGACAAGATATAATCTTTTTCACAGGGAATAAAATTACGCGTATTTTGCTGGCTTGGAAGAAGAAAAAATTGAAGAAGTTATGACCATTTTTCAATAAAATGTTATTGCAAGTATTATAATTATAGTTTTTCATAGTTTTTTATAGAAGAATTTATAGTTTAAATATACATTAAAGTTGATTTTTCCTCTCTATTTGTATGTTTTCATGCACACGAAATCAGAATACTCCAGACTATAGTCATCAAATACGAAATAATATCATTGAATGATTTCTTATCATGAATGCGGTCTATGCTCAAGTCACACAATCGGTTGCCGAGAAGATATAATCTTTTTCAAAGAAAATGAAAAAAACACACCTTTTGGATATGGCCTCCTCCCCATAACCGTGCTCGAACTACAAGGAAAAACCAAAATAACTTTTTTCCAATTTAAAAAAAATTCTAGTTATTTGTAGCCTAAATATTTTAATTATACATTGAAGTACATTTTTACTACCTTTTTTTTTTATTCGCGTGAAATTGAAACTCTTCAGACTATATTAATCAAATACGAATTAACCTAATTGAATTATTTCCTATCAGATATGCGGTCTATGCTTTAGTCACACAATGGCTGGCCGACAAGATATAATCTTTTTTACAGGAAATGAAATGACGCGTATTTTGCTGGCTTCGTGAAAAAAATTTTTTTATCGAAGTTATGACCATTTTTCAATAAAATGTTATTGGGTCGAAACCAAATCAACTAAAATTTGTCACTATCAGGTTTCAAACGAAATGCCACGAAAAATTATTATTGGGGTGCCTTATAAAACCATTTTTAAATTATTAGCTATCAGCGATGCGGTCCATGCTTAAGTGACACAATTGGAGGCTGACATGATTTAATATTTTTTACAGGAAATAAAATGACGCGTATTTTGCTGGCTCAGTGAAAACCATTTCTTTTTTCAAGTTATCACCATTTTTCAATGAAATGTTATTGGGTCGAAACCATTCCAACTAAAATTTGTCGCGGTCAGGTTCGAAGCAAACTGCCACAAAAATTATTATTGGGGTTCCTTATAAAACCATTTTTGAATTATTTTCTATTAGTCGTGCTGTACAATCGGTGGCTGACAAGATAGTCTTTTTCACAGGAAATAAAATGACGCGTACGGTGCTGGGTTGGTTAAACAAAATTTGACAAAGTTATGGCCATTTTTCAATAAAATATTATTGGCTCAAAACCAAATCAAGTATTTTTCACTAACAGATTTAAAATCAGATTTCACAAAACTTATTATTGGGGTGCCTTATAAAACCATTTTTAAATTATTTACTATCAGTTATGCGGTCCATGCTTATGTGACACAACCGATGGCTGACATGATATAATCTTTTTTACACTAAATAGAATGACGAATATTTTGCTGGCTTAGTGAAAAAAAATTGTATAGAAGTTATTACCATTTTTCAATAAAATGTTATTGCGTCCAAACCAAACCAACTAAAATTTGTCACTGACAGATTTGAAATAAAATACCACGAAACTTATTATTGGGGTACCTTATAAGACCATTTTTAAACTTGTCCTATCAGCCATGCGGTCCATGCTTAAGTCACACAATCGTTGGCTGACAAAATATAATCTTTTTCACAGAAAATCAAATTATGCGTATTATGGTGGCTTGGTAAAAAAAATTGACAAAGTGATGGCCATTTTTCAATAGAATGTTATTGCTTCAAAACCAAACCAATTAAAATTTGTCGCTAACAGATTCGAAATAAAATTCCACAAAACTTATTATAGGGGTCCTTATGAAACCATTTTTTAATTATTTGCTATCAGCGATGCGGTTCATGCTTACGTGACACAATCGGTGGCTGACATGATATAATCTTTTTTACAGAAAATAAAATGACGCGTATTTTGCTGGGTTAGTGAACAAAAATTTTATCGAAGTCATGACCATTTTTCAAAAAAATGTTATTGCGTCAAAACGAAACCAAATAAAATTCTGTCGCTAACAGGTTTGAAATGAGATTCGACGAAACTTATTATTGTGGTGCCTTATAAAACCTTTTTTGAATTATTTCCTATCAGCCATGCGGTCTATGCTTCAGTCACACAATCGGTGGCTGACTAGATATAATTTTTTTCACAGGAAATAAAATGACGCGCATTTTTCTGGCTTGGTGAAGAAAAATTAAAAAAAAAAAGATTTGAAATAAAATACCACAAAACGTATTATTGGGGTGCCTCATAAAAACATTTTCGTATTATTTCCTATCAGCTATGCGTTCCATGCTTGAGTCACATAATGAGTGACTGACAAGATATAATATTTTACACAGGAAATAAGATTATGCGTACCTTTCCAGCTTGGCAAAAAAAAATTGACAAAGTGATGACTATTTTACAATAAAATATTATTGCGTCAAAACCAAACCAACTAAAATTTGTCACTTACAGATTTGAAATAAAATTCGACAAAACTTATTATTGTGGTGCTTTATAAAACCATTTTAAAATTGGTCTTACCAGCCATGCGGTCTATGCTCAAGTCACACAATCGGTAGCCGAAAAGATATATTCTTTTTCACAGAAAATAAAATGACGCGTATGGTGCTGGGTTATAAAAAAATATAGATTTGACGATATTATGACCATTTTTCAATAAAATGTTATCACGTCAAAACCGAAACAATTAAAATTTGTCACTAACAGATATGAAATAAAACTCGACAAAACTGATTATAAAACTTATTATTTGGGAGCCTTATAAGACAGATTTTTGAAGATTTTTTGAAATCTTTTGACCCGGAGATTTCTTTCTTTCAGCAAGGAATTATTCCACTATTTTTGCTAAATTTAAAAAATATATTTAGTGGCTGCTCTAGAGGTCTTCACGCAAATAATCCGACCTTTTGAAGTTTTCAAATTCTTATTTCTACAATTTAGCTATCCCATCTTCTTAAATTTAGTGCGTTATATCAAATTCATTCCTCAACAATTTTTTCGAATTATAAACTTTCAGCTAATATTAATTATGTTACTGAAAACAATTACTACTATCGAACAAAAAATTGAAGGATCTGAGCAATAATAATTTAAAAATTATTTTTTCAAAAATCAATAAATTTTTGTGAATGAAAGGTCTAGTGTTTTATTTTTTATATTTAATTGAGAAAAAGCATTTTTGATCTAATAGATAACACATAACAAAGATTTCACATTATCCAGCTTCTTATACATTATGTCTTCGGAATTTCGAAAAAAGAAGCTGTTCAAGAATTTCGAAAGGTTTTCAGAGAATAAAAATTTGTTCTGATGATTCCTGAGAAAGTTTACAACAATTTCTTATTTAAATCATAAATCTTATAAGAAAATTGTAAAATATTTAAAAATATTCCATAAGATTTCCTAAAATTTCGAGAAAGTATGCAGAAGAATGTTATCCAAATTTTTGAAAAAATTCGGGTAAGTTTCAAAGATATTAAAACAAAAATTTAGAGGCTTCTGAGAATTATTAAAGGTTTTAGGAGAATAGAAAAATTTTCTTAAGAATTCATGAAAAATTTTAGATGATTCATTAATGATATCATAAATAAATATATAATAAGATAATAAAATTAATAAGAGATTATTGAGGATATTTTTGATTTCGAAATTTGTCAAAATTTTAAGAATAATTCGATTTAGTATAAAAGATATTCGGGAATTTTAGAATTTTTGAGGAAACCGAAAATATTTCAAAACTTTGAAAGATTTCTGAAAATTTATAAAATATTTTGAAACTTTTTACAAATACCAACAATTCAAAAATACCTTTTAGACTGATTAATTTTTCCTAAAATTTTTTAAAATCCTGTAAAGTGAAAGAATTTTCTGAAAAATTGTCTAGATAATTCTTCGACATGTCTGAAGTCATCAAACTTTTTTTTTAAATTTCTCAAGAATTCTGGGAAAATTATATTTACATAATCTTTAAACCACTGAACAAAAAAATTGAAAAATAGACATTCAACATTTTTGTTTTTGTATTAAAAATTAATTTTCCCCTGAAATTATACTTTGGTTGACATTTTTTTCATGGATTTGTTTATTTCATTGACATAATTGTTAAAAATATTTATAATTATTGTTAATAATATTCGCTTAGAATAATGCTAGAAAATTGCCGTTTTTTCTGAAATTGTCAACTTTTTGTTCACTTTTCACTTGAATTGAGTTAAATAATTAATTATAGTTAACAACATTATTTGTTTAAACAATTTAATATTATTGATAATAATATTCAATTCGAATAATGCTAGAAAGTCGCGGTTTTTTCTGTAATTTACAATTATTAGTTGTTGTTTAAACAACTTTCAATTGTTGATAATTGTCTTCTCTTAGATAAGTGCTAAAAAGTTGCTTTTTTTCAAATCTTTAGTTTGTCTTTGACTTTTTAGTAATAAGCAGATAATAAGTGAACTTAAACAAGAATAATTTTTTAAATAGTATTTTACTTTTTCAAGTGAATTATTTCTGCTCTTTTCCCAATTAAAAAAAAATTAATTTAAACAAAACGCTATCTTACACAAGGGGCAAATAAAGTTGAATATTGAAGAAACCGCAACTTTTTAGCACTTATCTACGAGAAAATCGTTATAAACAGTAATAAATTATTTAAACAACTATTTTTATTAACTTGTAATAATTATCACCTCAATAAGTGAAAAGTGGGCAAAAAGTTAAAAATTTCAGATAAAACCCGCAACTTCCTAGCACGTATCTAAGAAAAAATAAGTGTGAACAATAATAATTTGTTTGAATAATTAATTTTGCTTAACCTAAATCATTATTAAGTCACTTCAAGTAAAAAATAGACAAATAGTTAACAATTTCAGAAAAAACGCAACTTTCAACCACTAAGCAAAGAGAATATCATTAACGACAATAAATAAGTGTTTAAACAATGATTTTTGTTAACAATTATTTATGCTATATTAAATTAATCACTAACTTACTACAAGTGAAAAGTAAACAAAAAGTAGAATATTTCAGAACAAACCACAATTTCTTGCATTATTCAAAAATAATATTATTAATAAAAATGAATTGTTTATACAATCATTTTTGTCAATATTACCCTCTCTCTCTAATTGAAAAGCGGACAAAAAGTGAAATTTTGTTGAAAAAACCGCGACTTTCTATCTGCATTCTAAGTAAAAATTGCTAAAAACAATTATAAATTGTTTAAGAAATTTATTTAAACATATAATTATCAGTGCAAAGTAGTAGTTTATGCATCACAAATAATCTGCATTAAAAAATCGGAAAAAAATCATAATTAGCGCCAAAAACTCGCAAAAATAATTTTTTCACTTATGGGGTTTTTTTGGGACCCTATAAAACTGACTTATGGGGGCGATATTTGAAAAATAATATTGTATTCGAATTCCATGGCTAATTGTGATGAGAAATGTCAAGGTTCAATTCGAATCAGATAATATTGAGGATTCTGAATAAAATTTACAAAAAAGTCTTTTTTTCTTATGACATTCTTCGAATTGAATATCGTTAACAATAATAATAAATTGCTTGAGCAGTTAATGTCGTTAACTTTAATCAATTACTTCTCTCACGCTAATTTTAAAATTGGAAAAAAGTGCAAATTTTCGGAGAAAAAATGCAATTTTTTAGTATTATTCGAAGATAATATTTTTATAAATAATAATAAATTTTAAACAATAATTTTTGTTAACCTTAATGAAGTATTACATCATTCTAATTGAAAATTTAACAAAAAGTGGAAATTTTTATTTAAAAACCGCGACATTCTTGCATTATTGAGATTGAATATTATTAACCATAATAAGAAATTGTTTTAACAATTAATTATGTTAAGTTTAATTATTTATTTACCTCACTCTAATTGAAAATTCGACAAAAAGTGGACATTTTTATAAACAAATACAATTCTTTAGCATTATTCTAAAAGAATATTATTAACAATAACAATAAATTCTTTGAACAAATAATTATGTTAGATTTAATTAATTATTTAACTAACTCTAAATGGAAATTGGACCAAAAGTGGAAATTTTTTGAAACAAATACAATTTTTTAGCATTATTCTAAGAGAATATTATTAACAATAATAATAAATTATTCAGAAAATTATTTTGAAACAAATACAATTTTTTAGCATTATTCTAAGAGAATATTATCAACAATAATAATAAATTATTCAAACAATTATTTATGTTAAGTTCAATTATTTATTTACCTAACGCTAATTGAAAATTGGACAAAAAGTGGACATTTTTATAAATAAATACAATTTTTTAGCATTATTCTAAGAGAATATTATTAAAAATAATAATAAATTGTTCAAGAAACTATGTTTGGTGACCTTACTTGGGTATCACAGGACTTCAATTAATAGTCGAAAAAGGTGAAAATTTCTTGAAAAAATCGCTGAATTTATAACTTTATTCTAAGAGAAAATTTGCTAAAAAACAATAATAAATTGTTTATAAAATTTATGTCAATATCTTATTATTAGTATAATGTAGTATCTTACGTACTAGAAACAATTTGAATTTAAAAAACTGCAAGAAAATCATAAGTAGCGTCAAAAACTCGCAAAACCCTTTTTTCACTTATGGGGTTTTTGGGACCCTATAAAACAGACTTATAGGGATGTTATTCAAAATATCATTTTTTATTCATATTCTGAGATGGAATTTTGAGTTTCAACTTGATTCAGCTAATATTGAGGATTTTTAATAAAATTTACAAAAACGTCTTTTTTATGGGAAATACGTATTAAACTTCATGGGGCTTGCGCCACATCTAAAGATCGAAAAAAAATGGATTTATTTTTGTTTGGATTCTAACAAAATTCCGGGCATTATTCATAAAAATTCAAGAACAAAAATTTTTCCACTGCATTTTTGGACCACCTTGTTTTACACAACTTCTGGATATCATAATTTTTGAAAAACTTAAATAGACTTTTTTCAAAAATGGTTCAGCCCCATCATATAATAAAAAGCACAAAAAAATTAAATAAAAATTGAACTAATATACTCTTTTCAACCCCTTAACAAAGTTTCATAAACCTACCCCCAAAAGTCGTGAAACAAATCGCCTTGACCGATCTATTTCCGGAACAGATTGATCGATTAATCAACTTCGATAATCGGAAAAAAGAAAGTTGGAGAAAAAATCTGAACCGGCCGTCCACACTTTACCCCTTTACTCGGACTGCAGAGTGTTTAATAACCCAGGCAGTGGCTCAGGGGATGCGTGGGCGATGGGGTTAATGGTGAGGGGCCGGGGGGCTGGGGGCTGGGGGGCCGGAGGGTTGCATATGAGCGATCGCCACGCACGGCGTGTAGCGCTCGTCGTGGCGGCGGCATTTACGTTAATTAAATTTCCCCACCCCTTTGTTCGTCAACCCCCTCATCGCGATGGCCCCCAGCCCCCCGCGAACCAGCATCAATCATTGCACGCTCAGTCTCACTGGCCGGACTCTCCTCTCCAACTGGAATCGAGTCGCGAGGGACTGTTTAAAATTGCCACTAACCCCCCCCCCCACAACCCTTAATTCAAGCGGCATTCGTTGTCGCTTTCAACCTCCTCCCAAAAATCCTCTTCCGGTTGAAATCGCGGGCCGATTGGACGTTTAAACGCTTTGATTTTTGTCAATCGCTTCTAAAGCAATTAGACAAAGTCGATGACGAATTTGCATTTTGGGTATAAGTAGAGGATAGGGTGGTTCTCGACCGTAATTTGCTTTGATTCTCCTTTTTTAATTTTAGGGTCAAATTGAGACGAGGGGACAAATTAAAACGATGTCGAGTGTAACTTTTCATTTGATTGAAGTGGTAATCAATTGCGTGGGGGGTTAAATATTCAGGAATTTTTATGTAGGAGGGGGAGGGGTCGCTGATAAATTGAATTTCTCTGTATTTACCCTTAAAGGTTCCCAAAAAGGTAAATTACGAATTTTTAAAAGTGAAGTACTTTTAGAATACAAATTCTGACGCTTGATTTCAAATCCAGCATGAACTTGAATGAGAGTTGTCATGCGGGGTTCGAATCCCGGTTGAGGTAAGTCGATCAAAATTTTTCATTCAGAAATATTTAGCTTTCCGATAAAAAAAAACTTTGTAATCATAGACAGAAATAAAAATTAAGATTTTATAAGAAAAAAAAACCTATCCTCTAATTATATAAATCAAACTTTATTTGTACTAATTTTTCAATCAACCATTGTAATAATTTCTCCAAGGGACAATTTTACTTTCTAGAACTATTTTCATATCTCACTTCGTTATCGACCAAAAACTGGCCACTTCGATTTTTTTTTAAATTTACAATATTTTTTTTCAAAAACTTCCATTGGATTTTTTTTTGTATCGGAAGATACGTGAAGTTTTTTCTGAAATTTTGACATTTTTATTCATTTTTGCCGACTACATTTTTTTTTGAAAATTCATTTTTTCTTACGAATGACCAAATTAGTTTAAATTTCAACTAACAATGATAAATTCACCAAAAAAATGTAATAGTTGATATTTCAACTCAGGAAAGATTTTTATTTTTAATCAAAAACAATTAGGCTGAACCAAAAAAAAAAAGAGATTTCAACGAAATAGTTGAATCCTCATCAAAAATAGATTCTTTTTCAACCTAAAATTGAATTTTTAACTAAGAAAAATGACATTTCTACAAAAATAAATGAATCTTTAAGCAAAAAAAAAACGATTTTTTAACCACAAAAGAATTTTCATTAAATTAAGAAAAAAAGTTTCATTCAAAATGTTAAATTGTCGAGACAAAAGACAAAATTTCTACATAACGGTTGAATTTTCCACGAAATAATTTAATAATCAACCAAAGACAATAATTTCCATTAAAAAGAAATTTACAATAAGAAAAATGAATTCTCTACAAAATAGTATAAATTTTTATCAAATTTTAGAATCTTCAACTCAAAAAGGCGAATTTTCTACTAAAAATTCAAATTTTTAACTAGAAAATTTGAGTTTTTAAGAAAAACGTTAATATTTGGTTTAAAATTTCCTAATTTTTGAAGACTTCCAATTCCAGATTTCATGAATTTGTAATTGTAAATTTAAATATTAAAAATGTCATGACAATTCCGTTATTAAATCCTAAAAAAATTACAAAATTTTATATAGAAAGCCTTTACAGTCAGTTTAAATCAAATAATTTCAGATGCAAATATAATAAATTAGTTGCTTTCAATTTTAAACGTACGAAATTGTTTTTTTTTAATTTCTATAACCATAAAATATCAAATTAAAAGGATTCATAATTCCATAATTTTCAGTTTGAAGGATTTGTAATTTGACAATTTTGAAATAACTGCTTACCGAATAATTTTAAAAAATGAAGAATTAAGACAATAATTTCTTAAATTCAAGCCTTAAAAACTGATAGAATTTTAAAAAAGGTACAGAAATTAAAACTTGTTTTGTTTCTAATTTTCTGTAATATTAAACATTTTAAGCTATTGCACTTGTATATAAGCAGTGTTGCCAGATACACCGCATTTCCGCGGATGACTCAAAACTCCGCATTTTGGACTTTTCATGAATTCCTCTGCCCAATGAGATGATGCAGACGTCGTACGAACGAGGGCACTTTTGCCAATCACGTGTCAGTACGCAGCCATTCTGTCAAACGGAGACTTGCGCTCTGCACAGCGTTTTACAGGTTGTACGCTTCTACTTCCTAGAATCTAGACACATCGTCGACATATAGTACTAGACCACTAGCTACAGTCGTCAGAAGTGGAGTAGGGAATAAAAAGAAAGGACAAATGGAGAAAGTTCACCTCTCCTTTTCTACGGATGGCGATTGGTCATTGGTGGATTGATCCTTCTCTAATGAAATCAGATGGAAGATGAGAAAAAGACAGATTGACTTTCTCGAATTACCCTCTCCTTTGATTCCCTATATCACGTCTGACGGCCCTAGCTAGCGGTTCAGTACTGTATGTCAATGAGATACTCGGTAAGTTAGGTGCGGGATAGGAGTTTTCGTTGCTAGACGTTGTTACACCTTTTCAATGTCAGCGAACGTGGATAATTTGAAGGTAAGTTTAAGAGGATTTGGATTAAGTCAAGATCACTTTCTGTTCATTAATTCTGAATTGCTCATATAATTCTTGTTTGGAAAACTGATATCAATATACAGATTACAGCTCACAGTGAGTAATATAACCTTTCTTTCTATGTGTTTCTAAGACATGGGCATTTCTAGCGACAATGAAAATGCACATGAGCATCAGAGTCCCACAACAAAACAAACAACTAGTCCGACTTGGAAAAATAGTAACAGAAAGCATAATCCAGTAATTGACAATGCTAAATTGGAGAAAGAATTTCCTTTCATTAGAGCTCATTTATCTGACTCCTCTAAAGCACAGTGCAAGTTATGCCCTTCAAGCACTACTGGAAGGAGACCGACATTCCGCCAACGTAATATAGCTGGGTTCAACTCAGTCAAAGCAGGAAATGCAAAAAGTTTCGGATCATTCATTAGTAAAGAGAAGTTTAATACATTTGACGAACGAGCGAAATACGCAAAAATGAAGTCAGCAGGATTTGTTGCTCATCATAAAGAGCCTTTTTAAAAAAGGACCATCTAATGGACGTCTTAAAGAATATTTTTCTGATTCATAAATTTTTCAAATGATTACAGCCAAAAGAACAAAAACCAAAGAAATAGTGATAAATGTGCTAGGGCAAGACGAAAAAGAACACTTAGTATCTGTACTGAAGAAAATCAAGTTTTTAATTCTGAGAGATAAATCTACTGGTGTTTCTTCTGTAAAAACTTTTGCGTTATGCTGAGATTTTAATGTAAAAATCAGGGTAAGATTATATCTCGTTTCTGGAATCCGCAACAGGTGTTCAGCGAAGATGATCTTCATGGAGCGAAAGAGGGCGCTACGGCTAGAAGACTGTTCCAGCAAATAAAAACTGTATTTGAAAGGTATGAAATATCATTTAAAAATATTATTGGGTTTGGATCAGATGGCTGTAACGTCACGGTGGGTTATAACAACAGCGTCGCCTTAATAATAAGAGAATTCTGTCCGAGACTATGGGTGTGCAAGTACATTTGCCACTCTCTTCACCTTTGCTAAAGTGAGGCCTGCAAGTGCCTGTCACGATCGTGCGAAGATGTAGCTCGTCACATTCACAACTTCTTTAACAGTAGTGCCAAAAGACGGGCACTATTTGCCGAATTCCAGATTTTTCTTGGCCCTTCTTCGATGCCGAATGACTTGGAGAACGCCTGGAGTCAGCTGAAAGAATATATATTCTTTCAAATGATGCTATTACAAAATCTTTTCACCTGTTCTTAGAGTGGATTCTGCCTAAAGTGACAAAAAATAACACATGGTTTCAATCAAAGAAGCCAGTTGCCACATTCGTTCATCAAAGAATGGTGAGTTCTCATACGGAACTTTTAACATCTTTCTCGAGAAGGGATTACATCTGTATGACGCCAGTTAATGTCATCCGTCAAGATGATGAGTCAAAGTGGTTGGCTCTGAACCAATTATACTTGGGAATTAGTGTTATGAAGCAGCTCCTTCTATTCGAACTAAATAACAAACAACAGGAAGTGCAAGATTTCAAGATAAAATGTCGCCTATTCCTTGTCACTCTGTGCGTCCAATTGAAGCAAATGTGTTTATTTTATTTCTTACGAAACAAAAAATTATTTTATTCAGATTTATAGTGATAGAAATCTTCATTATATTCGTCGCTTGCAATTATTATAGGTATTACTTTAGGGATTCTTTCATGCAACGTTTGAACACATTCGCGCCAGAAAAAGCTCGGTCTCAAAAAGAAAGGAAAAGGACACCTTCGCTTTATACTTTGGCATTTCTGCAGCCGCGAATAGTCGATCCACAAGATGCGGGCGAGTGGATAGATTATAATATGAGGACAAACTTTGAGGGTTCAAAAAGAATTTAATTTAATTTTATTAAGTCAGTTAAATTAACCCTTAAAATTTTATTAAAGTTTTAATACGTTTTTCATATATAATGCCACACACTATTTTTTTTTGTTTACATGCTTTTGCATACACTCACGCATTGTTTTATAGAAATTAGTAAGGAAGAAAAATGGTGCCTCAGTGTCATTTGAAACTTTTGATTGTAGGGAAATAAAACTCTGTCTGTTCCCATTTCTGACGCTGAGTGTAAACAGAAGTTTCCCAAAATCAACGATAATTAACCTAAGAAGGGCAACCGCTTGGCTACACGCTGGTGCTGCTGCCTCGCAAGAGAATGTACGATAATATGACATTCGAAAATATTTATAAATCACATAACAATGCAGCAACTTCAGGCGACGAGATTGAAAACGTTACCTTTGAATGAAGACTGATCACCGATGATGCTTTAGACAATAAGCTGAGATATCTGAACACGTTTTTCCTAACTAAAGAATACAAAATGATGAAAGACACCAAATACACCACGTCAAAAAAAAAAGTACCACGTATTGTATGTGAAAGACACCAAATATACGAAGCCGAGAAAAAAAGTATCACGTATTGTATGGATGATCGCATGTGTTTGAATATAAGTGCTATCTAATTTAATTGTTTGAGAAAATTAATGAGCCTATTAATTTTATTATTAAGTTCGTGTGCAGGAAATGTGTATAAAATTGTTTTAAGCATAGCTGCAAGAAGTATACCATTTTCTTTCGTAATAGAAGAATCTTATTTTAATTCTTAAGGTTTCCTTATCAATTCTTCTGTCTGTCTGTTTTGTGACAAGCACTGTCAACTTTTATGGGTGAATATCCCCTGCATTAGACCCTAGACCAAATTCAAAGATATTCCGAATTTGCATACATACTGTCGATTCAAAAAGGGTGCTAAATTATAGTTACAAATTGAATTTACAGCTGCCAGATTAGGTATTTCATGTTGTGACGTCAGCTGGCAAGATGTGTGTACGCCGATGGCCAACCAATAATACCAGTTGCAGAGGACGAAACTTAATTTTTTAAATAACTTGGGCAGAAATGATAATAAAAAAATAATGTCTGAATACACTCATGTTAGAAAATAATTATTTTCCAAGTTAATGAAGAAATAAAGTTTTGTCTCATGCAATTAGAATTATTGTTTGGCCCTCTGCGTACAGACATCTTGCCAGCTGAGCTCACAAAATAAAATTTACCAGAAAAGGAATTTTGTATTTATTTACATATTAAAATGATTATGATACGGTACTATTACACAGCTAGAAGACTTTTCTTCAGTTTTTTAATAGCAATATGAATTTTACACACATTTTTTTAAAACTCCGCATTAAAAAAAAGTCCGCCTTCTGGAGCCTGCGCCTCCGCAATTCCACAACTCGGGTCTGGCAATACTGTGCAGAAGTTTTACCCTGTGTTTGCCCAGTGGTCAAATAAAACCTATACGTAACACTGGAATAAATCCATATACCTGAGAGAACCGGAATTCGTGGTTTTCGCCTCTAAAACTACGACGAACTTCAAAATGATGGAACTTTTATCCTCTACAAAATCAGATACTGCGGAAACTATAAATAAAGTTAGGTCTGTAAAAGAAAAGTCTCTAAACTGGGTGCTGATTTGGATTCACTTGTGAAAGAGTCACAGTTGTTGAAAGCTAAATGTGACAGGCTGGAAAAGAGTAATTCGGCTTTAACTGCGGAGATATCGACCTTGAAAGGCGAAATGTTCTCTCTCCAAAGAAGTGTTCATGCCAAGAACCTTATTGTGCACAAACCTTCTGACAATTCAGAAAACAATGAAGACCTGCCAAGCTGTCTCGTTCGCACTTTCTCAGGGGTGGATATATCTATCTCGGCTAAGCACATTACGGATGCCTTTTGGTTGGAAAAGAGCCAGGGTGATCGCCCTGTTTTGGCTCAGTTGTGCTCTCGGTTTCATAAGCACTTAATGACGGAAAAACGAGGACAGCTCGCAGAGAAAAACATTGGCATCAGTCACGACTAATCGTTACAGGAGAAACTGGAGAGAAAGAAGCTAGGCGTGAATAAGGAAAAGCTTCAACAGTCTGAAATTAGGGCTTCTATGAAGGAAAAGAATTTGCTGGTCTATAACAAACGTCTCTTGGATTTGAAAATTGATGAACTCCGAGGAGAATCAAATCTAGAAAATACTTGTTTCATTGACAGTGTTCCTGATCCCCCAGCCGCAGTTAAAAAAGCTGCCAGAACAAGACAATAACGTTCTGGTTCCTTATCATCTACCTCATCTGACAAAAAAATGGACAAATTTCTCAACAAGAAGTCTGGGAAATCAAATGAACCCACGATCAGGACAGAGAGGCCGGTGTCCTAACTAGTTGCAGCAGTGAGTTCCGATGGCAATATAGATGACAGCGACAGGCAAGAGGTAACCCATGGCTTCCGTATCATCTTCTGGAATGTGCATGGGATAAGTAATTTTTTAGAGCTTGTTGTTTCGATCACCGATAATGATATAATAAGTTTCGCTGAGACCTGGTCCACATCATCGGCTATAGCTTCTCCGGCATGGCTTCAGAATTAAACTTTCGTAGTAAGTATTGCTTCCAGAGATAGCGATAGAGGAAGACCTAGCGAAGGTTCAGCTATATACGTTAATCACTCACATTTCAGCTATGAAATTCTAGAAATTACTTCTAATTGGATTTGTATTAAGTGTTGGCACCAAGCTCTTTAAGTTATTATTGGTAATGTTTACTTCAAGCCGTCGTTGGGTTGCCAGACTCTTGTCGAAGCACTGGAGATGTTGATTGATAGAATTTGCTCAGTGTTTCCAAATATCTCAAATTTTTTCGGGAAGTGATTTCAACTGTCTTATAGAAAAACTGAATCAGTTAACTGATGAATTCTTACCGGAGGATTTGGCAGTTTCTCCTTTCCGTTCATCCTTGGACAAAGAGATAAACCCTAGAGATGAGGCATCAATAAATTGCTTGGAGGGGTACAAATTGGTTGTTTCAAATTGCAGATCTAAAAATGATACCCCAGCACTATATACTTTCATATACAATCAGGGTAAAAGTGTAGTAGATCTCATATTTTTATATGCGGATACTTTGGATTTGATTTCAGATTTTTCGGTTTTGGGGATTCCTACATTATCAGACCATTTACCAGTGGTTGTTAAAATTGCTGAAGATAATATAATATAATATAATATAATGTTCCTTGTACTGGTGAGGACGTAAAGGTGTCGAACGAAAACCTTATATCTGCAATTTCGGCAGTAGCGAATAATTAAAGCCTGATTTCCATGCCTTTTTGGCGAGTACCAGGAGAAAAATCCTAGTTCGATAGAAAATGTGATATGATGCATCGCAAATTAAAAGACTCATTTGAAAAAATTTAGATTAACTCGATTCTCAGATTCAGATATTGGTGAGCATAGGAAAACAAAGACAGCTCACCTTGATCTTAAAACTCTAAGAAGACAGGATTTTAAGTGTGATCTATTCAATGTACTTGCCCCTTGCAATAAAGCCAAAGCGTGCCAGACAGCAGTGTATATTTTTAGAATATAGTATTCTTCAGTTGACGGTATAAGTTTTGAACGTTGGCAGGCTTCTGTGGATTTATTGTATACTGAATAGATTTGTGTAAGTAGTAAGTTGTGTATAAATTCCCATCCTTGACTGGCACATATCATTTCGGGAAAGGAAGTAAAATGCAGCCTAATGTCATGTAAGAGTAATAAGGCACTCGGTGAGGATGGCATTTCTAGTGAATTTTATAAATATCTACCAGAGAACTGGGTACCTTATCTGGATAGCTTTTTCAACAGGACATGGAAATCAGAAAAGGTTCCTTCCGACTGGTCTAACATCTTGACCTTTATGCTCTCTGAAAAAAGTAATACAGATGATCCTCAAAACTACAGAGAAATTGCTTTGTCAATTCTATTGCAAATTTTTTTACAAAAATTCTGTCCTTAAGGCCGACTAGATGGGCTAAATTAGAAAACTGCCTTTCGGTGAATCTGGCGGGTTTTAAGCCTGGGCGGAGTTGTATTTATCACATTTTCACTATAAATGCATTAATTCAGATCCATATAATTATACCGAAACGTAAGGTTTTCGCGTTTTTCATCGATTAAAAAAAAGCATTTCCTTCAGTTAACCACTCGCTTCTTTAGTAAAAATTTTCAGAAAGGGAGATAGTACAAAAATCTGAAGAATCATTAAAAGTTTATATGACAACGCTTCCGTGCCTATTAGGACTAGGTATGCACCAAAGAAGTTAAGGAAAAGAAGATACGACTTTTTGGCCAAGAATATTAATTATCTACAAGAAAGAACAAATTTTGAACAAAGTACATTAATTCTCAACCAAGAAGTTACATTTTGAGGTAAAAAATATAAATGGCTAGCGGTAAATGAAATAGTTAAATTTCCAGTTTAAAGAATTAAAAAAAAACGTGTTTGAAAATTATTGTTGATTTTTACTGCCGCTTGCGCTAGAAGCTAAGATCATTTCTAATGGGAGTGTATTTTATTCATTATCTTAAATGAAAGCATTGAATTTTGATGATTTTAATTTTTGAGGCTATTGATTCAAAACTTTTGTTACAATTTGGAATGTTTTTTTTTAACCTTGACAAATCTCATAATAATTTGTACAGATAGAAGAGTGCAGGGTAGAAGGAGAAAGATTGTTGATCTCACATCTCGAGGTGTTACGTATTAGTTACATTTAATACCGTTGACGCATTCAGAATAATTGAACATTCCAATATATGTGTAAACACAAGAACTTAAACCATTTTTGTTATCTATTACTCTCTCATGTATAAGAATACTTAAACCTTTAATAATGGTAAAATGGCAGCAGTTTTTCTAAAATTTGTTAAATTGGATTTTCTCAAGATTTCCACTTTTGAACATTTTTATCATTCTTTCAAATATTTTGTGATATTATGCATAATTTTTTAATCATCTAAATAATGTACATTATTATCAAAAATTTTTTGGTTCTGGTGAAAATGCACTAAATGCAGCATTGGTAGACATGTAGTAAACCTACGGAACTGTCACTCGCCGATTCGGGACATTGCCATATTGAATCCGACTTTTGGAATTTTGTAATTACAACCTCAGTGTCAGATATAGATTCAGCGACATCAAAAACCTTTTAAAAGCATTTTAAATACCCACCCACCCGACTCATTATAGTTGAAAAGAGGAAACCACCCTTCGTGTGTGACAAGCAGACGCCATATAGGATCCACCATCTTGAATTTCGTAATTTCGACTGCAGATTTGGATCCAGCGACATCGAAAACCCCTCAAAAGCATCTCATCATTTGAATCACCCGACTTGTTGCACTTGAAACGCGACGACCACCCGTCGTATACGAGGGATAGTTTCTACCCGTAGAATTTTTTCTCAGCCGATATAAACAAATAAGTGTTGATTATTCTTCCTAGTTCTACAAATTTGCACATTTTCATCAAAATCGGCTAATGACAGTTCCACAGGTTTACGTTAGTTGAAATATGGTAATTTATTTAGGACTGTATAGTATAATGGTCCAATTTTTTTTCTTCGAAATACAGTGGTCGAGACGAGGCACCGGGAAGATGCGGACCCCAAAGTAGGTGGGGTTGAGTTGCTTTAAAAGATGATGAGGGTTACGGCGTAGTTTCCAGTAAGCTGGAAGAGCCGCCTGTGTTCCTTTGGTTTGGGAGAATACGGAAGCTAGTCATAGGATCGGGCTACTTTCCATATGACAGCGATACAAACCCACCTCAGAGAAAGAGTTCAAGTTGGAATCCATCGTACCCGTGGGCCCTGAGTGGGCCAGAAATCCAAGAACGGACTGGGACCAGTTTTCCACAGATCTAAGGAGTGCACTCTCGGAGGTGTCAAGGTCAATTAGAAACGTGAACAGTCTGGAGATGGCAGCCAAGATTTTTACGGTGGAAAGAAAGCTGGTGCAACTTTTGCACAGACATCGAGGAAGGAGCAGAGGCGGCTAGGCTGGACAAGCTGCTCTCTCGAAACTTGGATGCTATTCTCGGCACTCTAAAATTTCCCTACAGAAGATACTCAGCGTCGGACCATGAGATCTTGACTCACCTGATCAAGGCACATTTTTCAGGCTTCGTCCGGTCTTCGTCCAGTTGGGTCTGACACATCAGCTGGCCCAAGAGATTGTTATCCCCTTTCCACTGAAAACAGTGGAAAGAATTTTGAAAAAATGTATCCGCGACAAGGTCTTACAAAGTAGTCCACTTTACAAAGGTCACTCAAACGAGATGGCCCTAAGCGGAGCAGTACACCTAAGCGAAGGACAGCTGGAGCAGCAAGGCCTCACGATTGGAACTTTTATAGATATCAAAGACGCCCCCAACTGCACCTCTAGAGAGGTGATCAGGGCGGCCATGACTGCACATGGTGTGCTTATTGCAGTTGTGAAATAGACCTGCCACATGTTGGCCAACAGGAACCTTACAACGACTAGAGGTAATACAACTTCATGTGAAACCGTTGACTCGGGACGTCCGAGGAGGCGTTTCATCGCCCCTGCTGTAGTGATTGATGATGGATGAACTGCATTATCTGCTCACGAGTCTGGGCGATCACGTTATAGGCTACGCGAACGATATACTGGTTATCGTGCGCGGTCAGCATCTGGATGGGCTCTTCGGAGTAACGCAGCAAGTACTCGGGATAGTGGATTCTTGGTGCAAGAAAACTGGACTTTTGGTAAATCCAAGTAAGACAGACAACTGTTAGTGAAAGAAAAAGCTAAATATCTAGAAGTCATCCTAGATAAGAAGCGGGTATGAAACAAGCACCTGGAGAACAATTGAAAAAAGCTGGTAGCAACTGTATGGCTCTGTAGCCTTGAAGCCGGAGACACTTATGTCGATCTACACAGCTTGATAGGACCCCAGCTAACCTATGCGGTGGTAATGTTGTCTGATGGAGCAGAGTCGAACTGTACACCGTGAAGTCTCGACTGGAAAGAATCAGGAGACTGATTCTAAGAGGCGTCACTGGTGCCTCGAAGTCGACACCCACGATGACATTGGGGGCACTAAGAGGCTTGGAGCTCCTACGATCTCAACCGAGGAAATAATAACAAAAAGGATAGTGCTGTATTGAGAACACTCTACACTGGTCAAAATGCTCTAAAAACAGGGTAGTGAGGTGATTTAAAAAAATAGGAAAATAAATTCTTTTAAATAAAAGGAATGTTGGTTCTATAGTGTATTCAATTGAATTACAGACGCTCTTAATTCCTAAGATTTTAGGTAAATATATTGTATTTTCAACAAAATATATGAATCTTTAAATAAAGGTGTGACTGCTTTATATTAATTTAAAATCATTTATATTCACTCAATAACAAGGCAATACAAAATTAGAGTGAATCTCAAGTGACGAGGAAATATGAATCTCAGGGAAAAATTGCGTAATTGTTTTATATTTACAGAGTTTCTGTCTGATAATGATGATTCAAGAAATAATATAATAAAGTTTGGAAAGAGGAATTTTCAATTTCAAACTACAAATTTTCGATCACAGAATGATTACTTTTTTAACAAAATAGTTAAACGCGACTTCCGTAAAAACAGATTGATTAAAATTCGAAAATATAAATTTCTAACAGAAAACTTGGATTTTCTACGAACTTAATAAAATTTTAAGCTCGGAAAGACAAATTTTCAACAAAACAGTTAAATTTTGAACCAGAAATATGACATTTTAACAAAAAAGATCATTTCCAAACAGAGTTAAATTATAAACTAAAAACGGTCAACTTTTAACCAAAAGTGAAATAGATATATTTGTAATTAAAAAAAAATTATTTCAAGCTAAGAAAAAAAAAGAATGTTCAATAAAATAGTTGAAATTTCCATCAAATCCTCAAGTAATAAAATAAATTTTCAAGAAACTATTGAAATTTTTCACCAAGAAATTGAATTGTCTACCAAAAAGACAAATATGCAATGAAATAGTTGATTTTTCAAATTAAAAACATGAATTTTCAACATAAAATAGAATACTCAAATATTTAGTTACGTTAAAAATTAGAGTCAATCTTGATTTAGGAATTGAAAATGTCAGACACAAATGGTGTATAGTTTGGACCCGATTACGTAGCATTTTTAATAGCATTTTTTTTTTAAAAAGCAATGGTACTAAATATCTCGAAAATATCGAACACATTGTTGTCGGAAACGACAAAATTCAAATTGTAAATAACTGCTTAATATTGAAAGATAATTCAGTTTTTAAAATTTTGATACCACACTATAATTTGTAAACATTTCTACATGTTTAAAGAGATAAGAAAAATTAAATTATGGGCAAAAACTTATTTTGAAAAATTAAAAAAAAAAACGTACAAGCTTTTTAATATTTTTGACATATTTGAGATAAGTTTTCTTCAAGATTTCTGGGCAAATTTGAAATGAACTAGGTTTCATTCAAAATAATTTTAAGTTTTGAAGATTCCAAAATGTGTGGAAAAGGAATATACAAGACTTTAGGACAACTTTTTAATCTTTCAGGGTTTGAACAATTTTTAGGTAAACTGAATTTTTTAATAAATTCTGAAAAAAAATTGCAAAAGATTACTTAACATTTGAAATTATATTCCAGAATTTTGGAGAAGAGCGTGAAAGATTTTTAACAAAATTTTGCAATTTTCAGATATCAGGTCATTTTAGAAAACATGTGTGTAAGTTTAGAAGATACTTAGACGTTTCGACACGATTCAAAAAGTAATTAAAACTCATGAAGATAAGTAATTTAAGAATTTTTGAGGGTTTTAAGAAAATTAAACAAAAATTCTTTAGGTTCCTACGTAAAATTAAAATGATTTTTTATTTTTAAGAATTAATCTGTAGGGAATATTCAAAAGAATTTGAAAACATTTCAAAAAATTTCTAAAATTGGCAGAGAAAAATCTAAAAGATTTTGAGGAAATTTTTTTAATTGATCAGAATTGAATGAAAAAATACGAAATAATTTGAATAACTTTAAAGATTATTTTCAAAGACTTCGAACAAAAAGATCATAGGAAAATTTAAATGAAATTCCTTGGAAAATTTGAAAGATGTTAAGGCAAGTTTTTTACATTTTTAATGATCTTCCAAAATTTTGAGAAAAATTTGTGTCAGTTGAAAATATTTTGAGGAATTTAAGAGCTCTTGAATGGATTAAAAATATTAGAAAACTTGGAAACATTTCTGAAAATTCATCAAATATTTTTTTATTCCTTCCAAACTTCTGAAAGTCCTAAATATCTTTTAAAAATACTCAAATTTTTCCAAATATTTTGTAAAATACTGTGAAAAAGAAAATTTTCTTTAAAATCTTCGAGAATTTCTTGACACATCTGAAATATTCAAAAATCTTATTTTTGATTTTTTCAAGAATCGTATAAAAATTATATTTATATAAATTTGAGAACAAACTGATAATACTTATTCTATTGTTCTCAATTCTCTGAATCTAATTATTTTTTTTGTATTTTCAATTGTTTAAAAAAAATTTTTAATTGGTGAATTTTGATTAGTACGTATATTAAGTAATTTCAATATTGGTATGTATGAAAAAAAAAATTTGAAAAGCATTCAGTGTTAGATCAAAATATTATATCATTCACTTCTATACAACACCTAATCTTGAAAAACCTTTTTTTATTTAGAAAACGTCTATTATGTTGTTAAACATAATACGAAAAACGTCACGTTTCAAATCTAATGTTGCTCACATTTCTGTAATTGAACTAGTAGAATTTCATTTTTATTTGCCGCAATTTTACTAATTTAGATTGTGAAATATCACCGGGAAACTTTGGTTCTTCCGTCAAAGTTTTTGCTGCATTGTATGCATTGTTTATCCAAGTAGTTGAATTTTTAATTAAAAACAAGATATTGAAAATGGCTTCCTATACATTTTAGATTTTTTTCACAATTCTCTCGAGTTTCTAATCAAGTTGAAGTTGAGGAAACCCGTAAAGATCTTTACAGATTTTTTCGTTCAAATTGAAAACAAGATTAGCGTGTTTCAAAATCATCAATGATTTTTAGTGCCGCTTGCGCTTCCCGTTTAGATTTGGCTACAATTTTGAATATTTCATTTTGCAATGGTGTCTAATTTCATAATATTTTTTATGAATATCAATTTCAATAAATTACACTTACCATCAGGCTGCATGCATTTTTATTCCTGTAGGAATCCAGCCAAAGCGAGTAAAATACTAACAAACAGCTTTCGTGAATTCTAAATGACACATTTTATTTATTCTATGAAATAACTAGAGTGAATAGAGAAATTTTTGTATTTTACGTTTCGAAAGTTTTCGTACTTGCTAACTTAAATACCCTAGGTGCCTTGAGAATAATTAAACATCTCAATATGTCGAAAAACAAGAACTTAAATAATTTTTCTTATCATTTGTTCTCTTATGTGTAAAAGCGAACACAAATACAGAAAAATCCACATGTCTTTAACAAACCTGCCGGTTTTTATGTGGGTTTTGATCGATCGAAACATCTGAAGAAAATACAAAAACATATAAATATGATAAAATGGCAGCAGTTTTTCTACAAATTACAAGATTGGATTATCCTAGGAAGTCCATCTTGAAACATTTTCATAATATTTGTAAAAAACATCTTTCGATATTTTGCAGAATTTTTTTATTATTTCAAAAAATGTACATCATTTTTGAACATGCTTTGATGTATCCATACACTGTTTGATATATTCATATCCATAAACATGCTTGAATGTATCCATATACTGATTTCGTTTTTAGATTATGTGTTTATAATTAATCACAACCTAAAATTGAATCAGAGCAGTTTCTTTCTTAGAAGTTTTTATGATAAATCTTTAAAAACAAATTTAGTTGTTTTTCGTTTTTGAACGTAAACCACGTTTTCTGTTAATCATTTCTCTTACACTCAAGAATAATATTTTCACACAAGAAATAGCCTTGAAGCACACATCTGATTGTTATCAACAATTATTGTGAAAAATTCACATTTTTGAACACAGCAAATTTTACTTTTTTGCACAGTCGCTTCTTTTTATCTCAAGAATAATAAATTATTACCAAAAAGATTGCTATTTGACAACATGTAATAATCATAAAATTATTTTCATCAATTCTTATGAATAATGCAACTATTTTTGCCTTTTTTTAACTTATAGGGTTCTTTTCAAAAATAATTTCATACTGTGAATTTTTATTTTTTTTATTAGTTGAATGTTTATAGTCGCATCAACTGCCAGGGTCATATACTGTGAATTTGTTTATAAGAATTTTTAACAACAATTATAACTATGTTGTTGAATGGCAATCTATTGTGTTAGGATATTGTTCTTCAGATGAAAAGCAAATAATGCAAAAAAGAAAAATTTCATTTATTTGAAATTGCGATATAAGTATATTTGTTTATAAAAATTCCTGTCACAAGACAACTCATTGTGACAATATGAACCATTTGATAATTTGAATAGCGTTGAATCCGCCTATGTTAAAGTTATCTTATGGGACAATTTAAAAAATATGTATGTTCGAAGTCCAAGTTTTTTCCAACAAAATCATTTTTTCGAAATCTTGCTTTCAACTCATCCCCAAATCTAGCAATTTTTTCCTGAAAAGTTTCTAAATTCATAAATTTGAAAGCAAATTATACTCTTTAAATCTACACCGAAGACACGAATAAGTATTGCGTGATTGTTGAGTAATCATAAAAAATTTTTACCCGTGGATTTGAAATTTTGACGTAGATAAGAATACGAGATTCGGCGTGTACCTTCATTTCTTATCATATGATTTTTTTTCAAATAAATGCCTTACGTTCGTGTAACTGAAGTTAATAGATAATTTTTTTTTATTTCGACCTGTAGAAGACAACATTTTTAAATTAGGACAACTAATTACTTAATTTCAAACAGAAAAGCTAATAAAAAAAGTAATAATATACAACAAAATAGTTGAATTTTCAACTAAAATTATGAATCTTCAACACTAAAAAAAAGTAGTGCAACTTTTAACCAAGTACTTGAATTTTATGCATCCTAAAACTATGAATTCTTAACGAAAAATGTAATAGTTGATATTTCAACTAAGAATGGTTTTAATTGGAATAGAAAGCAGTTAGATACAATTGAAAATAATAATTTTCATCAGAATAGTTAAATCCTCAATAACAAAATCAATATTCAACCAAAGAGTTGCACTTGTAACCAAAACAGATGAATTTTCAACAAAGACGATAATTTTGCTACCAACAAAGACAAATTAAAAAAAGACATGAATTTCCAACAAAATAGTTAATTTCCAACTAAAAAAGATTAATTTTTTATTATAAATATTAGCTTTTAAACCAAAAATAACATAGTTACGTTGCAGATAAAAAAGCTAATGCTTAAATAACAACAAAATCAATTTACAAAAAAATATAAATTTTCCACCAAGGATATACATTTTTTACTAAGATGATATATCTTCATAAAAAAAATGGATTCTTAACGAACCAGTCCAAAACAGATAAATTCTAAAGTAAGATGATGAATTTTCAAGAACAATGAAATTTGAACTGTAAAAGATTTTGAGTAAAAAACCTAATTCTAAAAAGAAAACACATTTTCACTCAAATATTTAAGTTTTCGACCTCTGGTCAGACAGACAGTTATCCCTGTTGTTAAAAATTAATTCACTTTTTTTGAAGATTCATAATTTTGGTAGAAATCTCATATCTTTGGCTAAGTATTGAACTAGTTTGATCAAAATCAGTTTTTTTGTTGAAAATTAATTTTTTTAAGTGTACATTTAATTACTGGTTTAAAAATTCAACTTTTTCAATAAAAAAATCCACTTTCTTGTAGACAATTCGCCTATTTGTCTTGAAAATCCAAAAATTCGGTAGGAAATTCAAGAATGTGGTTGATGATTGATTTTTTTTGGTTTCAAAATTCAACTACTAATTGATCTTCTTGTTTGAAAATTTCATCGAAATAAATTTAAATCTTCAGACCTTTTTCTTGGACACATTTAGAAAAGTTCCCTCAATCCTTTAAAATCTTTCGAAACTGAAGAAAATTGTTTAAAATAGCATAACATTTTAGAAATCTTGTGAAATTCATTAGAATATTAAAAAACTTCTTTAAATCTCTGGAATACCAGAAAACTTCTTAATTCTCGCGAAATTCTTTGATATGAAATTTGGAAATTTCAAAACTGTAGAAATTTTGATTATAAATTTTTGATATTTATCGAAATCTCATGAAAGTCCTTTCGCATTTTGGGAATACCCTTGGAATAATGAAAAATACCTTAAAATATTTTACATTTTATGAAATCCTTTAAAATCCTTATAAAGTTTGAAAAATTCAAAATCAAATTATTCTAACTTTTTTAGTATGACCCATATATTAACTTACAATGAGAAATATGTTGAATTATTAGTAAAGTTCAATAAAAGAAGCCCATTGTCTAAAATTCGTAACTTTACTGAAACAATTAAAAGCAATTTCTGTAATACTTGTAAACAGACATCTCCAGCAAGATAACGTATTTAAAATTTATTTTTCATCAAAACGATAATAGATGAATTATTTACACACATAATCTGTTTTTCCTTTCTTCATTCACGCCTCGTGTCGATGCTCACCGAAAATATTTGTTCAATTTGATTTGCTTTTAATTTAATTTAATTTTAATTTGCTGAAAGGATATTTAAGAATAACTTTACTTTGTGTATTAAACTTGAATAAAAGTTATGACTTTTGTCTTAAATGGAGTTCAATTTTCTAATTTTTTATTAATTATTAAGTAAATAGTTGATTTTTTAGGAAAAAAGAAGAGTATATAACAAAACAGTTAAATCTTCACTAAAAGCAATGATTTTTGAACAAAAATTTTGAGTTTCGAACCAAAAAAATGAACATACAAGAAAGTGGCTCAACTGGCAGTTAAGTAGTATACTTCAAAACTGAAAATGATTCCATAGCCCTGCGAATTTTAAATATCTAGCACATTTTTCCTGAAGAAGTAAAAAACACTTTATCATTTGAAGATTATGAGTTTATTTCTTGAACTGAATATACATAATTTGCAGACAAAATTGCCAGCGATATACGGCATTATATAATTATGAAATTGGGACATTTGGAGAGGTTTAGTGTTACTATCAGCAGAAATGGTAAGATTTTTCTTTGAAATGAATAATTGATGAATATCCTTAATGAACTTATTTATTAACGTGGGCTGTTGTATGATGTTCCACTAATGTTGGATTACTTGCGTTTTCTATTTCTAAATATGCACAATAGATATCCTTAGTTTCTGGTATTGCTATGAATATACGGTCGAAGTCAAAGTTATCTGGGTTCCGGGGATCGTAAAGCACGAAATCTGTTTTCATTATAAAGTTCGTAAAGCCTAACGTTAGCCTTACGTTCCTCGGACGACGCAGATTATGATAAGGATTGAAATTGTTCGTTTTCGGTATGCGAAAAATTGAAGAAAAAATAAGGCCGAGCCACGTATGTATGATAACTTCACAGTCCTGAAAATTCTGAGATGGTGGAGTTTTCATCCAGAGAGGATCATAAGTCTGCTTGTGTGTGTAACCATTAACATCAAAGCCATTCGACATTTTTATCTTGACAAAACCGTCATATTCGGCAGCAGTACCTAATTTTATGGGAGAAAAATTAATATTTATCAAGTTTATGTACACTAGTAACTTGAAGATTTAACAATTTTCGTCAATCATTTCTCGAATTTTGTAGCGCGATTTCAACGTGTGATAAGACCTACGAAAGTTAAACAAAAAATAAAATTTAGAGGAAGCGACCCTTCTAATTTTATTTTTAATTTAAGTTAACAAAAATCAGGATATTTTTAAGGGTTCCAGAGATATGACTAAATGCAGACATGCTCGAAATTTTCTATAAGGTTGAAAATATTACATAAATGGTTTCTTTCATCAGGCTTTTTTTATTCATCATTAATTACATTTGTATGCGATATCTTGATTATTAAATACACTAGGGTGACCTGAAGATTAAGGCCAGCTAAAATCTTTTTCTACCGAGCAAAATGAGGCTTCATGATTGTTTTCAGGTTTTCAAAATGATATCTTCAGTTAGCAGAAACCTTTTGAAGTTTGAAACTTTTAAAACAGTTATTTTTTCAATATATTTCAATGTTCGATCACCATTTGTATGTAGTTACGCAGAATATAATTTTTATTTGAAAATCGAAGTTTCGAAGATAATCAAAAATGGTACAAAATCATAATTTTTTTTTAATATCGTTTTCAGAGGTCTCTTAGTGTCCAAAACCGCATGTAAATTTAGAAGAAGAAAAAAATAACTGTGACTGCGATTTTGGCGTAAGTAATATAATATTTTCCCATCTTTAAGAAATGTTTGTGTCACTAGCAATCTTCACGTATTTATATATGGAATTAATTAATTAAGAAAGGGAATCATTTAATGGTTTTCACTTAATGTTATAATATTGTTCGAATATTTTTCCTAATCAATTTACTCAGAACAAATCAAGACCTCCACAGTATTTCAGGAATTGTTTCTCTTTTCACATTTTCGAGAATATCTCAGAGAGGTCCACTTAAAGCACTCAATATTTCCAACAGTTAACTTGAAACACTTAAAGGATCTCTTAGTGAAAGTTGGTTGGGGCTCACCACGCGAAGTGATATACGTATATATTGTCAAAGTGTTCTTCTTTTTATATCAACTTATGCCATACGTGTGTCGCTCTTTGTAAATAATGAAAAATGCCTTAAGATTTTATGAAATTTACACACATTTTTCTCTATTTCTGGTTGTATTTGATTTCTTACATTCAAACACATTTATGTAATACTACAGTAAGTTTGGGAAATATTATCTATTTTATGTGAGGGACAATTCCCGAACTTCCGAACATTATTCTACCAAATTTTGAGCAATATTTCTAAGCAAATCTGGGGGGAAATACCCTTAATTTTGAGTCAGATTCCACAAAAATTCAGGGATTTTTACCAACTTCGTTTCAGGGAATTTTCCATAAGGCGGAATAGGCAAACTTCCTGAATGTGGATGTAAATTACTTCCACAAGATTAAAATCAAAATTTACCTAAAAAATGTATACAGCTCAATCAAGTCGCCACTAATACATTTTTATACAATGAGAGGTCAATAGTGTAACTAGAGCTTAACATATCGAGAAAAGCCTCCTGATTATAAATATCCTGGGCACCTTTTCGAAAAATTGTTCGTTAATTGTTGCAACAATTTTTTGAAACGAATACATCTATTTATAAAAAAAAGATTGTAAGAAATATTTTTCAGGTGGATTGAACCAAAACGAGACTTTTTTCTGTTTACACTCTTTTCGTACTTAGTCATCATCTTATCAAGAAAGTCCAGGTATTGAACATTTTTTAATTTTGGGTCCGCCATTTGAAGGTTGGTGATTTTGACTTTAAACTTGGATTTAGCGACCCAAAAAACCCCTAAGTACAGTTTTTCGATTAAAACCTGCACTAACAAGCTTAATACAAGCGAAAAATGTTGTCCAAATTTAAACGCATTTTTCTCTAAAACTAAGTTTTTGGCACTAGACTACTTTCTTTGGGGCATGTATATGTTCACTCATGACGTAATGCTATAATGTATTATTTTTCCATCCACCGCCCATTCCAGTTATTAAGCTCTGTTACGAATTAACAAGACCACACCTTGCAACACTGCGTTACGTTCTTTCAACCCCTGGCTTTTTTAAGTTTTTCGTTAAGTAATCATAAAAGTTTCTTTTAGGATCGTCTTATATACTATTAATTATAAAAATCGAACGTTACGTACATATCTGACGTTATAAATGTAAAAAGGCCCAATTAGTCGATATAGAGTCACGCGAAAGGACATTTAGGCGGGTTACTTCTCAAGATCCTTGAATTTTATGAATTTCGTGCATTCCTTGAATTCCGTGATTTTCATGAATCCCTGAAATTCCGTACATTTCTTGAATTTCGTAAATTTCTTGAATTCCGCGAATTAGACTCTTTATTCAAAAGTCCACGTACCCAGATGGTACCCTTCTAACTATACACGTCTCAATTAATACGATCAGATTTTAGACTTACAAGTTCACGTGTTCAGATGGTACCTTTCTAACTGTGCACGTTTTGATTAATGCGATCAGACTTTTAACTTTTAAGTCCACGTGTACAGATGGTACTCTCCCAACTGTGCACGTCTCAATTAATACGCTGAGATTTTAAACTTACAAGTCCACGTGTACAGATGGTACCCTCGAAACTGTGTACATCTCAATTAATAAGATAAGATGCTCAACTTACAGGTCCGCGTGCACACATGGAAAAATCCCAAATGGGCCGATATCACTTAGTAGGATTAGACTCTTCATTCAAAAGTCTACGTACCGAGATCGTACTCTCACACGTCTCAGTTGATACGACCAGATTCTCAACTTACAAACCCACTTGTACAGATGGTATACTCCCAACTGTACACGTCACAATTGATACATAATATAATATGCGGCCCTTTTCATGTATATTTTGGAAGGTAGGTGAAGGAGATCAGGGGTGGGATTCCGACGTTCTCCCACCTAATGAATCGAATTTCTTTTTCTATCGTATGCAATTAGACCGAGATGTTCGATCCTTTTGAAACAATCGACTGCATCTATATCTTTCCATCTTATGTGTCAAAACAAGAGGGGCAATACTCGGTCATGAAGAACTTCCCGATTATCGACAGTCGCCACTCTCTTTCTGATTTGATCAACTAGCCTGACGGGTATCGGAATCCGACCTCAGCATCCTTCCTACATTCAATAAAATGCATGAGAAGAACGTCAAATTCAATTTATCGATAACAAAAACTATTTTATACAATTTGGTTTACTAGTCGTTAATCTTGAAAGGACAAAATATTTCGTAAATCTATATTTATTACCAAAAAAGGTTCATTGCTCGAACTTATTTTTAATTATGAAACAAACAGTACGAGAATAAAGTACAAATTTGAAGATCGACTGAAAAAGAATTATTATTATTAAACTTCTATAGTTTTTTAGTCCATATGTGACCGTCCGCGAAGAAAGGGACCTAATGCGGAAAAAACCGATTTTCATTTTCTTACGCTAATCGATAGTTTCTGAGTTACTCTTTTATTTCCAATAATCAGAAATCGTTAAAGTTAATTACTTTTCTTGTTACTAAGTTACATACATAGGCATGATAAGTGTACGCGGAGACCGACCGTGACGTGTCCGCGAGCTCCACTGGCTCGTGGCTAAAAGTGCAGTGGTAAGTGGACGGAGTGTTTTTTGTAGACGCATCCCCACTACTCAAATGCTGGCTTGCAGGCTCTGCTACGATCGCCCGTCCTGTAAAATTCAGCTTTGAAGCATTAGTTCCCTTTCTTCGCGGACGGTCACATATACACTTTCGGATTTATTTCTGGTATTTTTATTTTTTAATTTAAATAAATATTTGAATAAAAATTTAATTGATTTATTCTTCGTAAATAATAATTTTATAATGGTAATATAATATTTAATCCTAATAATAACAATAAATATTATTATCATAACATTATATGAAACTTCGATTTGAACTTCCCGCCATACATCAAAACGAATTTCCCTTCAAACCGCGAGCATTTCATCCTTTTCTGTAGTGAGTATTGCTTCAGAAAATATTTGAATATTTCCAGATTAATGTCTAATAAACGAAAATTTGGTGAAATAGTTTTCATTTGGAGAACATTGAATCTCTACGTTTTCCTCCATGTACGTTTTTAAATTGATGCCTCATGAACAATCAGCGCCACCTGCGGCCATAGTAAAATCTCAGGACGCTTTAATTCCGTGTATTCTGAGTGATGAGCCTGGGGGCTGAAGGAGACGAACTAAAAAAAGGTAAGATCTAAATTTGATATTTTCTTGTACCTCCAAAATAGTCATTTTACTGCGTTTCAAGATTCTCTTAGTCCTTCACTTCACCAACAAAACTATCAGTCCTGGACATCCAACCTTCGATGCAAGTTTAAGAAACAATTTTTAAATGTACGACTTCCTTCATGATTGAGGTTCTATTGAGATTCGCTGCGCTGCAATACCAGTGATTATAACGGACCCCGACCTATCAACTGCGCATGTACCGAAAACCGCGGGTCTATTTCAAATCAACGAATACTATCAATATTTATACAGTATGGTTAAAACTTACATGATATAATAAAATAATTGTTTTCTTAACGAAAAAAGTTTTAGGAGGAAACATGTTTTTTCACTGTTTTCGACGAAGAATTCGATATGAATCAGTTTTTCGATAAATCTATATTTTTCTATTCATAAATTGTTTTAAACTGTGAAAAACAATAGTAAAATAGTTTTTATGCACAAATGGAAATACAGCATAAAATGTCTACCTTGTTTCGCGAGTTCTTGATGGCAGCACACCCAAGATTTCAAATCCCAGTATGGAAATGAGAAAAATTCGAAACGTAAAGAAATTCATTTGTAAAATTTTGTTCTCAACTTAATTGTTTTTGTTGACGCTTTTTGGCAATTTGTTGAAATTGTAATAAATGATGGCTTATTTTCTCAGGAAAAAGATGATTCTCTACTACATGACCTCATTCAACTTTTTATTAATTATTTTCAAACTTAGTTATTTGTTTAACAAACAGTTGGATTTATGATAAAATGGTAAAACGTGTAAACCAAATAGACGAATGTTTAACAGAATGGTAAATTTTCAAAAGGGTCGGCGAAACAATATTTTAGAGTTTTGTATAATAATTGGGCAAACGTTAAAATTTCTACTAAGAAACCAAATAATACAATTTTCAACAAAAAGGCTGTATTCTCAAACAAACAAAAAATCTTAAAATTTTCAATTGAAAAGAATTGACATTCAACTAAAAATAACTTGGATTTTCCTATTGGGTTATATTACTCCAGTTCGCATTTAAAAGAAAAAAATTCACAAAAGTAGGGAAAAATTTTAGAAAATAGGGATAAAAAAGGAATTTAAATTATTTTTTAAAAAGGGTAAAAGAGAAAAATAGGGCAAAGAGTGTCAAGTGTGGGAATGGAGATGAAAAAATTAAATCTACTATTTTTTAGAAAATCTAAGTATTTATTGAGTTATTTGTGTTGTCAAGAAGTTACTGTGGGCAATTTTCGGTACGTAGACAGTAAAAACAAAGTAAAAAGAAAACCTTAAAATCTAATTGAACTTACATTCCGGATGACCTTAAATACATTAGGTAACCTAATTTACGATATTGAGTTGGACATAAAGTCAGCCTTGGCGGATAGTGATTTAAGGTCGAAAACGATTGTAAAAGCCGTATGGATGATCAGATTTTTTCATATTATGTATGAAATGCCAGAAAGCACGTTAGAACGGAGATGAATTTCATTTGATGAGGGCGGTATGCGCTCAAATACTCCGTGTGCATGACGGCGTGTGCGCTCAAGTGCAATGCGCGAAGAAGAGTTGGTTTTGACAGACAGACACGAATAGTGATGCTACGCGAAAATTATGTTAATTTTGAAATACAGTGAACTCCCGCTAACGCGAATCAGAATTGACTGAAAATTTGGGAGTTTTGGTGCAAACAGTGCTATCGGGGCAATAACAGTTGATCAGAGACTCTGTATATTAGGGATGTCAAACGTCCTTCCTTGGAAGGATTTGTCCTTCTTTTTATTCGTGTCCTTTGTAACGTTACTGTTCTCGCAACGAGATCGTATGCATTCTTCATGCGTGCAAGGAGGGAAACATATTGAGTCACGGCGATCATTCAGTATAGTGATACTGGATTTGAAACCCAATCTCTAATGAGATATTAGAAATCACTAATTGTCATCATTATGACCCGTGACAAAAGGGGTGATTCTGCTTAGCGGAATCACCTTTTCCCTACTTGAATTTATGGAAAGAATAACACACAAAAATCTCCTAACGAGATACAATTTGCTTATGAATTGAACTTGCTTATGGAGTTGGGTACTTGCCCATAAGAAACTCAAAGAACAAAAAAAATGAAGATATTATTCTCCTTTTGGAGTACTGGGTTTAATCATTTTTACCCATAACTAAAATTTACAGTACTCGAGAATTAATAAAAGAAAAACGTTAATCTCAATGAGCCATGCTCTTAATGAGAAAGGACAGAAAACATCCTAGTAAATACCATGTTCATTCACAGGATTTAAAACTCACTTTCAAAACTGAATTTAGACAGGTATTTCCCTACGTCGAATTCTCGACTATTTTCCCAGAAAATGACGTGAAATGCCTGGAAGCATTTAAATGTCCGTGACTTTACCGAGGTTCTAGTGGTTTGGAAACCACCTCAAGCTGTATGTAGCTCCCCCCATCATGCACTTGGCTGAAACTCAGTCCGTGAATGATGGGTTAAAACCAGGCTTTGCCCAATATGTCAAATTAGGCACACTACTCTTATTAAATACTCTAACAAAAATGCGTCCGTGACTGATGATATGTACCGGGACAGCACCGTACAGACTATTCACAAATCCAACTCTAACAACAAAAATGCCTTCGGCATATTGGGCTATAATCATCTTGGGCATGAAACAGAAAATATATGATAATGACAATGAAATATAATGATCATTTTTCGAAAATATGTGTGATATAATATTTTCCTTTTTGCCAGTAAGGAAGTTTTTTTCTCACCATCAAATAAGTAACTCACCATCAAAATTTAGTGCAGTGCTTAAAATAATGAATTAATACATAATAATAAATTGAGAAAGTATATATTTATCAAATATTTCTAAAATCTTTCTGAAGAATATGGGTACGTTTATTTTTGAAAAAAGTTCTTTTATTAGGCTGCATCGGTTGGAAGCTATAACCTGAGAAATTGTTTCATTTTTCTCCATAAATACTAGCAATACTAGCAATAATAATAATGAAATATAATTATAATTTTTAGAAAATATGTAATATAAGATCCTCCTTTGTGCTGGTAAGGAAGTTATCTTATTGGTGACTTGCCATAAAAATGTAGTGCATTTTTTAAAATTACGTGTCAGTTTAATGGAAATATTAAGAGAATGACAAGATAATGAAATTTTATATCTCGAAGATGGTACATATATAAGTCAGATTTTGACTTTCACATGAAAATCCATTTTCTCTCAAAATCTTAATCAGCAAGAAATGTTAGTTGTAAGCATTCATTGTTGATTAGAATTAGCGGTTTGCATTCCGCTGATACACATTTCTTGACTTTTTATGCATGTTATTATATTCATAAAGTAGGCAGAAAATGTAGATAATGGTGTATCACTTCAGAAATGGTATTCACACAATATATAAAATGTTTCTACCTATTTTTATTTATTTCATTTGCATTTATATGTGTTATATATAACGATTCAATATTTATTATTTGTAATGTCTACATAATACACGTATTTTTATTTTTACTACATTTCTCATATTAACACTATTCAATCATAACATTTCCTATTCTTTTAGGAGACTTTTACAGAAATGGCATTCACGCAATATATAAAATATTTCTATTTGTATTTCTGTATTTGCATTTCTATGCGACATACATAGTAATGCAACATTTATTGTTTGTAGTATCTACATAATGCACATTACTTAATGTTTACTATTTTTTTCCAATATTAACAATATTAAATTAGGACGACATTATGTGTTATTTCCGGAGACTTTTCCCAAGAACTTTACATCATTTGTACTTCTAAGGCACACTGAGAAAAAACATTACTTCAATTAGTACTGTATACGTCTACTGAGGAAATGTTTTGATGATACAATAATTTTCTTTTCTTCGAGGACCATGTTTTAAAAATTAAAACATGAATTTTGGTAGAAGACAAATGTTTTTCGATAAAAACTAAAATAATTATTGGACGTAATTGGTAATCTGTTTTCTCAGTGCACATTGCAAATTACTTGACAGAATTGTGTGTACATTTTCACAGCAGTCATTATAAAGAGGTTCAATCGTGAACATAGTTTTCATGTCATTACATGCGCAAACGAAATACTTTAAAAGTAGCAGTGAAAAAACTTCAATTATTATTTGTTATCTTGACGTATGGAAACCCGATGAAGATAACTGCCTATGTATATCCGCTCGGTAATTACTACGACTGTTATGCCAGTTTGTACAGTTTTCTCGTGAGAATGATGTTGAGAACTATACTGCACTAGTAAAGAATCATATTTCGTAAAAACGACAAATTCGAATAATTTTTCGAATGGTAACCTCACGTAACGTGAATATCACAAAGTTTGAGCGCGCCTGGGGCGCGCGACTGTTGGTTCTCGCGCTTCGCGCTCGATAATGTATTTACCTCACACTGCGCGCTCGCTCTTTATATTCCCCCCACATTTGTGCACAGATCTTTTCAAATTAAAGATTAAATCTTCGGAAACTGTAATTAGGTGATCGTGAATTCTCTTTTGTTAAAGCTCCTTCGGCTTTATTGAATACATTCTCATCACGTATCTCGTGCTTCGCACTCGATTTTGTCCAATATGCGAACTTTTATACATTATGCAACACTATTATATAAAATGTATATTACACTTATTTCTGTACCTCGGCCTGGGATTGTTTATTTAAATATTGCAAAATAAAGTAAAAATTTTATTTGTCATGATTACTTTAATATTTGTTCCTTATTTTGCGTTACATTTCATCCTCAGCTACCCTGAATATATTTGCAGATATATCATACAATTGCCATCCCAAGTTGCATCCCAAGTTCTTCGCAAAGCGCTTAAGATGAATGGGTAGACGAAAGAATCGATACCCAGCGTTGCAATTTGGCACTGCTCAACCAGTTTATGTCAATCACTCTGAAGCACCTTTTACAGAATTCTCCTTTTGTGCCAACGCTTCCACCCTACCTTAAACGCTAAGCGTTTAATAAAAGCACTCATACAACAAAATAAACTCCCAGTGTTGCTGTTTGTCTTTGATATACCAGTTTTAATCAAGCAGTCTAAAATACCTTATAAGAAATGCTTATCTCGTTCTAATGGTCCCACTTTAAATTCAACGCTCAGCGTTTAAGGAAGCATCCAGACAACAAAATGAACTCCCAGCGTTGCTGTTTGGCGTTGATCAGCCAGTTCAAGTCCGCAATAATCATTTGATGCATTGAAACGAGATAAGCAATCCTTATAACAATTTTTATACTGCCTAACTTAAACTGGCGAATCAAAGACAAGCAGCAATGCTGGGAGTTTATTATGTTGTCTGAGTGCTTTTATTAAACGCTTGGCGCTGACGGTAGGATGGAAGCGTTGGCACGAAAGTAGAATTCTGTAAAAGATACTTTAGAGTGCTTGACATAAACTGGTTAATCAGTGCCCAATTGCAACGCTGGGTATCGATACTTTTGTCTGACCATTAAATTTAAGCGCTTTGCGACGAAATTGGGATGCAATATTTCAATTGCAAGTAGCGTTTGTCATGCGTTTGCGAATTAGCTATTAGTGTTACCAATTCAGAAAAACGCCTCTTGATAATAGAAATCGAATTTCGCGTTTGAAGCTCGATAACATGCAATTGTATTAATGCTTTGTGCGTTGTCTAAGCGCTTAGCGCATCGTCCGAACGCTTTAAATTCAACATTTAATTACCGAATATCTCAAAACACTTATCCTCCACTCCTCACTCCCTATCTTCTCACTTATCCTTACTTCACGCTTCCTAAACCTATTTATTATCTTCCACACGTCCCACTCTGTCTTAAAACTTCGCAACTCCTTTTTCCTAAGCTTTCTCCTTTTCCTGCTATTTCGTTGTACACATCACGCTAAACCTCTTCCTCATTTTTTCATACTCCTCCCTTTTAGTAGTTCCCTATTTCCACTTCTCGTACCTACTTTGTACCTTCCTTTTTATCTTTTTACATTCCCTATCCCACCACGGCTTCATCATTTCTTTCTTCTTATTTCTAAATACCTTCTTTTACAGACACCCTTTGACTTTCTCTTTGAGGTCCTACCATATTTCTTCCACCGACTTCCCTTCAAAGCGTACATTCCCTAACCGCTCCTGATACTTCTCTATCCCCTCCATCCTCCAGCTTAACCTCTCCTCTGTCAACATTTCTTCCCCACTTTGCCTTCCGCCGCTCTCCCCTCTCATCGACAAGCCTAATGGATGATGGTCTAATTTTACTCTATCTTCTACTGCGAAGCTCTCTATAACCTCCCACCCTTGCACATTCATGACCACATAGTCTCTCACTGATACCCCTACCTTATTCACATATGTGTAATCTCCCGCTTCGTCCCCTGCTACCATACCATTAATTACCGCCCAGCCTCTATCCTCCATCCAGTCCTTTAGAATCTCCCCCTCCTTATTTATTATCTCATCCTTCGATTTTCTTTCGAAGCTCTCACCTTCCCTGTACAGGTCCCCTTTCCTTCTCATCCACGCATTAAAGTCCTCTCTCAGTACCACCATACCCTTTGCTCTTTCGTTTAGCAATTTTTCCACCCTTTCTTTTATACTTGTTTTATACTTTCCATCCCATCCTTATTGTACACTGTCAGAAACTTATACGTTACCCCTTCCATCCTTACTGTCCTCATTTGCACGCCTTCCCTTTCTCCCTCTCTATAAAATTCTTCCTATAATCCATCCCTCACCCCGGCTATAATTCCCCCACTAGCCTTTCCTTTCTTCCTCACTCTGACCGCCTCCTGTAGCCTTTACCTATACCCCTTTATCAGCCTTGGCTCTATTCTATCCCATTCCTTTCTTTGTACGCATGTCTGTGCCAGTCCCACAACATCAAATTCCTGGATATACCTCCAGAAATCCTCATCTTTTGTATCCCTGCTACGTTCCAGTACATCACCTTCACTACTCCTACACCCTGCTCTACCCTCACCCCCTACTCCCTGCGAAATAAATCCCCCTGCACTTCCTTCAAAACCTCTTTCTCCTCGTCCCACACCCATATTTTCTTATCTACTTTTATTTTACGATACCCTACCTTCGCCGCTCTCCTTTCACTCATCTCTCTTTTAGCCCTATCGTTAAGTATTCTCTGCACCTCGCTCTCCTTTCTCGTCAAATCGTGATCGATGAAACCCCCCTTATCCTTCATCCTATTTTTGTTTCTTATTACCCCCAGCTTCTCTTTCCAGCTCTCCAATTCCACAACCGCCACTTCCTTCTTTCTACCATACAGCCTAACTTTCCCTACCTCGATCTTCAGTTTCAACCCTCTTATCACAATATGATTTCTCCTGTCTGCCTTCTCTTTTCTCTCCATTCTCAAATCCATTGCCCTTATACTTTGCCTATCCGCCCTCTCCTCCTTTTCATTCTTACGCTCTCCCACTTTCTCTTATATCATATTCTCTACCCTCTCTCAAATACCTTTCTTCTCACCCTCCCCCATGCCACCTACTTCCATTACCGCCCTGCCCTCCGCCTTCTCAAACCTTTTTTCCGTCCTTTCCTTCCACACCCTAATCTCCTCTTCCATCTGCTTTATTTCAACTTCTTTTTCTTTCCTTAACCTCTCTAATCCTTTTACTCTCTCCCTCAGCTCTTTCATCCCCTTTTGCCATTTCTCATCTCTAATCCTCAGGTCCTTCCTCATACATTTCATATGCTTCTTAGTTTCTCTTACATCTTCCCTCAGTCCCCTGATCTCACCTAACAGCATCCCTGATGCCTCCTTCTTCGAGTGCCTCTCAATTTTTTGGAGAGGTGACCTACGTCTTCTCGTACTTCTCTTGAACGGACTCTCTGCTGCGCTTTTCTCCGGACTCTCTTGGCTGTCTCTCTTCCTCTTCAAGAGATCCTTCCCCTCACTCGTGCCTTCTCGCATCCTTCGTTCCCGCAGTTCCGCTTTTTCCCTTTCCTCGACGCGCTGCTCGACACCGGGCCACGCACTGTTAGCCGTCGTATTTTCGATGACTCTTTCCTGCGATACTTTGAAAATTTATAATAATTATTAATCATTTAAATCATTTTCATAAACATATTCAGAGTTTGGGTAATTCCAAAGAAATAGGCTCAATTTGTTTACGGAAGCAACAAAGTATGTGTTTCTAATCAATATTTCCTACGTTACTTTGAACATTTACAAAAAGTATTACTTGTTTAAACAATTTTCGTGAACATATTCAGAGTTTGGATATTGTTAAGGAATGGACACCATTTGTTTGCGGCGTCAACAAAGATTGTCTTTCCGAAGACTCTTTTCTAGGTTGTTTTATAAATGTACAGTCAAGTTTAAAGGCAGACATTCGACCCTACCCATCGATATTAGTTAAAACGCAGAGAGAACACAACCCGGTCGTACGAATGAAACACGGTCGTACAAATAAAATTTATCAAAGTAAAAATTATTTCCATGGTATTTCATTGAATTTCATTTACAAATAAAATAAATGCATGTGAGGTAATTTGACGCGCGCGTGTACGTGGTTCTAGTTTTAGTTTAAAAATTCATCTTTTTAGTTGAAAATGTTCATTTTTGAAAAAGTCCACACAATATATAATTGAAGTTTGAAAAAATAGTATTTACTTTAATTATTCAATGGAAATTTTCTTGAGAATTAGAAAAAATTATATTTTCCAATTTTAAAAACGACACGTCCAGACTTTTATTCAGAACATGTTATGAGATGCATGTTTCGGTAAGGTACAGTTACCCTCATCAGGCGCACTATATATAAAGGAAAATTATAATTTTTAATAAAACTATATCTTATATAATAGTTATTAAGCATGTTTCAAAGAGTTTGCTTACCAAGATGATAAGGAAAAACTTCTCTGTCTAGATAAAAATTGATCTAAGTCGACGATCATGATATTAAGAATTTTTTAATTCAATGCTTAAAATGTTCAGTGTTGGAGATTTTTTACTGTAAAGAAATAAATAATTGTTATTAAGTAGAAGATATTAAAGACATTTTTAATTAATTGAATAAAAAGAGATGCTCACCATTAGTTAAAGGTTAGAATTGTTGGGAGGTTATTTTGATTGTAACTATGAATAAATATTACATTATTATTGTATATTTAAAAATCAGTTCGTAACCTGAGAAAAATAGGTGATAGAAAAAATATTTAAAACCGGTAGAATATTATTAATAACATTTCGTATCTGAGAGCGCAAGTCCGTAAACTTATGCTCTCAGAGAGTTCTCCAACACTGAATACATATTTTGTAACATGTTTTTCAACAAATTACATGAGATAACTGTTATAATAAAGGAGTTCTCGTGCAATGTTTAGATTTTTATTATGAAAGGTTTTGTCTCATAGTGCAATTTCAGAATCTACAATGTTAGAATAAAAACTTAATAGCCTACCTGAATGTGTACTTTTTCGATACCAATTTGTTTTCAAATTGCCATTATCGTCTCTGATAATCTCAACATTCAAAAAATTAATTGTGTTGTTTTTTTCAAGTTCATGTGTAGATTGGAGTCTGGGATGATATCAATTGAATCGTTCAATAGTTCCATGAATTTTATCACTGGGGATGATAAAAAAGTGTCATCCACGTACCTGTAATAAAGTGGTATTTTGAATGTTAATTTGTTTAAGATTTCTACTTCTAAATCCTGCATTACAATATCAGCCTATGTCCCTGAAATTGGAGAACCCATCGGCGTTCCATATGTTTGTTTATAAAAATAATTGACAAACTTAAAAAATGTTGACTCCGTTAAAAATTGTATACTATCTTTAAATTTGTCCAATAAGATTTGTGTGTTGTTTCTTATATTGTTCCATCTCTTTTCAATTCCTTTAAGAACCAAATCTAAAGGTCTTAGAGGATAATTTATCTGATGAATTTTGGACAATCCATAAATTCTGACAATGTTTGTATTTTCAGATGTTAATTCTGCACGAGTAATTTTTTCTCGTTAAAAACCTTTTGTTCTCCATTTAGCGGTCAACTTAAATGTTTCTTTTTGTAATTATTTTGAAGGATCATCATCAATTTCTTCATAGGATTTTTATCATTCAGCATAATCTTCTTTTTGAGAGTCAAATTTTTTCCTTATCATATTGGCAAGCAAACTCTTCTAAACATGCTTAATATCTATTATACAAGATATAGTTTTATTAATAATTATCATGTTTCTCTATATATAGTGCGCCTGATGAGGGTAACGGTGCGTTACCGAAACGTTGCATCTCATAACATCTTCTGAAAACTTGAAAACTCTGAAAACTTGATTTCTCGAAGATTGAACGGTCTTATCCAAACGAATGCTGCGTCTGTAAATCCGCCAACAACATAAAAAGATGCACCCGATGCCAGATGATATCCTATTGTGGAAAGGATCATCAAAAGCAGCATTGGACATACCACAAGAACATATGCAAGGTCATATATAATATGATGAAAGAAGAAAATGTCTCTCATCTTTTCGAAAAACTACGTGGTTCTGATTCTCCAACCTGGATTCGAGGAAGAAAGCAAATATCTCAGCAAGTTAAAGAAAAATTGGGTAGATCCTTCCGCCCAGAGGAAGATGGAATGTTTGATTTTCCACGAGCTTGTTTCGTTTGCCACGACGCCAGACCAGAAAAACTGAAAAAAATGCCCTGGCTGTTCATCAGCGAATTTTTGCAGCGAGCATCCCTCGAGCCTAATCCATGATAAAATATGCTCTATAAAAAAAATCGTCTTGATTTGGTAAAGCAAAAGGAGCAGTGGGATCCAAGAACTTTACAATCAGCCATCGAGGCAATCGGAGCCGGGACATTATTCCCAGAATCTGGAGACTCACCCACGTCCATAAGAGAATTCATGGATTTGTATACTAAGCCTAAAATCCCAATTTCAGAAAAGTTGAAAATCTTTCTATCGCCAAAATTCACCATTTCATTAACGCTCTTCAGCGTTTTACGAAAGCTGAGTGTGCAGTCTTCTGAAATAGTTCTTCATGTCGATGTTGGCGACCCCTTTAGTACTGCGATAATGAATGAGAATTACTGGGAAGTCCTACTACATTTACTCCCCGACACAAAAATTCTAAAGATTGTTCACATCGAGGGGAGTATAACTTATAAAGCTGAGGTTTCACTTTGTAATAAATGTCGTTCGCGTAAGAGAAAATTGTTGGTAGAGGCAAATTCGATTCCCTACGAACGATATTTAACGCAGAGGGATTATCAGAAACCAAATATACTTGCATATTTTAATGTCGATCCTCCAGAAAAATATAGTATTATGCGACATGTTTGGGAAAGGAGATTCGTGAGATTGAGCATGGTCACCTGTCCTATGGTAATGACAACCCTCACGAAACAAAAAGTTTTTCTAGCCAGAGAAATTATAACAACTTCCACCACTGATTTTCTGATCATCTACGATGGATACAACAACTTTGCCCCTCTAATTTACCTCATGGAACTTGAGGATTGTGCTCTTCCTCGGAATTCTGAATATATGATTATCTTCCAACATCAAGAGGCTCAGTTTGCGTCAAATGATCACTCTAAAGCTGAAGTGAACCAACCTCAATCATTTTTCTATGCAACTGTTTGCCAGATTTGTCGTTCTGCTAATCTGAAAGTAACATGCAACCGTTGCAGAATGATTTTTTACTGTGGAAACGAACATCGCGAGGAGCATCAAATCCATCACCGGGATCTTTGCAAGGTGATTTCGAGCATGTTGAGTGAGATGAGGACCCCAAATCTTTTCGATAAATTAAAAACTGTTGATCCAGATTTGTGGTTACGAGCGAGAATTGATCTGATGAAAAAAGCGAAACTGAAAATTGGGAGAAATCTTCAGGAATATGAGGAGCAGATGTTCCTTTTTCCGAAAACCTGCGTCATTTGTCATGAGAGCGACTTGAGCCTACTAAGGAATTGCAAATGTGGGGTAAGCATGTCCTTTTTTAATTTTAAACACAGCTCGCCAATCTAACATTAATTCTGCAAATTATATTAACATTCGGGAATTATTCTGATCAGAATTTATTAAAATGCTGATATGCATCATACTGTTAAATAGGAGAAACAAGAAACGATCTGCTGGGGTCTCGGTGGCGTAATTAGTTAAACGCTCCACTCATCAATAGAGGCGTTTCCGGTTTAAATCCTGGCCGAGGCAGATTTTTTCTCCCTAATCCAAAAATTATTTGACCAGCACAATCAACAAAATTTACAATCAAATTTTTTATAAAAACATTTATGTTATAGACTATCAGGGTTGTTACAGGTCAGGGAATTCTGGAAAGTCAGGGAAATTCGGGCAATTTCTATAGAAAACCTGAAAGAGTCAGGGAATTTTTGATAAACTGAAGTTGAATTTTAGGGGTCCTCCATAAATTAGGAAAAACCCTTCTTCCATAAATATCTTGATGAAATTTTATAAACATAAGGAATAAACATACAATAAATTCCGTAAATTAAACAAACGTGGAACTCTAATAAAGTTAGATTTAGGAAAGAAAATGTGTTAATAAGAAGTTAGTGTTACTGACGTATAATTTTTTTTTTAATCTTTCCTTGTTTAAATATTAACTTTTTTGTTGAGAATTCGACGTTTTGGTTCAAAAATTCATCTGATATCGTAGAAATTTAATCTTTCCTGGGTAACAATGCAATTGTTTAATTGTAACTTAACCTGTTTCAAGTAAGGATACAATTATTTTTTTGACAAATCGTCTTTTTTAGTTGAATTCAACTATTTTTGGTTTGAAATACAGATATTTTTGGTTGAAATATCAATTACTATTACATTTCTTGATGAGTATTCATCTTTTTTGTTGAAAAATTCAACTATTTTGTTGAAGAATTTCTTTAGTTTTGGTTAGAGATTAATTTTTCTTCACTGAAAATTTAACTATTGCATCTTTTCTCAAAAAATATTCTTCAGTTGAAAGTTCAACTATTTAGGTGAAAATTCATATATTTTTCTGAAAGGTTGAAAATAAGATTAGAATCAGTATACAATTTTGTTTGAGAATAGGATTGAGTCAGAAAAGTTCAAAATCAGATGACTTCAAATTAAATCATTAAAAATTGAATAATTTCATATTTCTGTTAAAAAGTCCTAATAAAAATTTAAAAAAGTACCTAATATTTTTTTAATGCACTAGCATCATAGTTTTTCGATTTGAGGAGAAAAGCAATTGTTATTAAAAATAAAAATCCAGAATAAATATTTATTTTTCAAGTAATTAAATTTATTCGTTTTAAAGGCTATATAAATATAATTTTTTTCATATTTTGGTGAAAATTCAACAAGATGTTCGAAAATTTCAGATACGTCAACTCAAAATTTCAACAACCAATTTAATGTTCAGCCAAAAATTTTCATTTTTAACTAATTCAACTGTTAACCAAGTAGATGAATTTTCAACAAAAAAAGATAAATTCTCAACGAGAAATGTAATAGTAAAGTTGATATTTCAATCAAAAAGATTGTAATTTCAAGACAAGAACATTTGCATTCATCTAAAAAAGACGAATTTTTAACAAAATAGTTAAATCCTCACTGCAACAGATTAATTTTCAACCAGGAAGATTGTCTGCCAAAAACGAAAAATTTTTAACAAAATACATGAATTTTCAACAAAATATTTACCTTCTCAACAGAGAAAGATACATTTTAAACACAGGATAGTTAAACTCAAAAAAATTATTTTGAACCAAAAAGAGTTTAATTCATGCAAAAAATACGAATTCTTAAGAAAGTAGTTCAATTCACAACCCAAACAGGTTAATTTTTAACCAAACGGTTAGATTTTTGACCAAAAGAGATGAATTTTGAAACGTCTTTTAAACTTACGCGAATGATTTCTAAAATATAGCAAAAATTATTGTTTTAAAATATACATTTTTTTCAAAATGTTACGAAATCATTCAACAAATTTTGAAATTTTTTCAAATTTTTTCATAAAATTAATTTTTCCACAAAAAGAGGCATCTGAAATTGTCCCAGGAATAAAAAAGATGTGTTTTCCTCTTAAGACCTTTCAAAAGTTAAAAAAACGCTTTTTTGTTTGAAATCTTAAAAAATGTACATTTTGCTTAAAATATTTTGAAATCTTTTCAAGTTTTTATTTACTATCAAATTGTTATTTAAATGTTCACAAGCTCAGGACACAATAAACACAGCGATTGTAACGAACTCTATGCGCTTTTTACTTCCGATTCACGTACTTAATATTCATTTTACAAGCATTCCGTTAAATTCAACTTCCGGTTTTCAATTACAATTTATAGAAATAGAACACTTCAAGAAAACATTAAACTTCATATGTGAGTCTCTAACACTCGGCTATCCTTCTAATAACTCTACCGCGACTTAGTAAACTACAGGTATACTGTAGCGATCAGAATTCCGGACAACACGCCAACTTCTGGTCACTGTTTTCTTCGTCTGGCTCAATTATTCCCAAACGATCGTTAATGATCTCAATTTCTTCTTCGTCAAGCTGATAATTCTTTTGCTCACATGTTCTATCTCGGAAACACTCGTTCTCATCTACACTGAATTGATCATCGTCTTGCAAATCTGATTCTTCTTGTTCCAACCATGGAGTCCACAGTTTTAGCTGAGTAACATGTGCTGTACTGGCATAACGATGCCCTGATTTTTCCACTCCTAGGTCCGTAACTCCGTGAGTATCATCGGGGAAAATTTGAAAAATAACGAGCGGACCTCGATATTTTCGTTGAAGTTTAGTAGAATCGCCTGGGGATACTGGATTCACCATCATCACCGCCACTTCTCCGATTTGGTAGAGGACATTCCGATGACGGGTTTGATCATAGCGCATCAAAATTTTAGCTCGTGAAAACAATACTCACAAACGAAGAATCCTAGAGTCCATTTTTATAAATAAATTCATTAAAAATTCAATTGATTTAAAAACCGAAATGTTAAATATAAATAAAATTTATCAAACCATCTTATAACAGATTTATATATAAACTTCAAAAATAAAATATGAATTAAAATTTTATTTCTATTTTTAAATTCAATTTACACCTTGTGTTCATTTTATTCATTCCAAATGTAGTAAAATTACTGTATTGGAGCCTCGGAATTTTGAGGTTTCAATTTTAAAATGTTTTAAAGGACACTATTTAAACCATGTTATTTATAAATTTTAATCTTCAATAAAACAAAAAAACATCTAAATTTGGTTCACTCGAAAGAAGATGAGTTTTTTCTATTGAAAAGTAACCAAAAATTTAAATGTCTTGGATGATTTAATTAATATCGCTACAGGTAAATTCTGAGAAAAAAAAATCTTCCTTACAATTTTGGTTCATTATAAAGGTATTACATCTATGTAAATTATGTTAACTTAGGTTGTGTATTACCTTGAAGAAGGAAATGTTTAAATTATGAAATCAATAATTTAGTTAGAAACATAAAAGATTTGGGACATTTATCTAATCATTTATCTTCTTTAGTTGAAAATGCAGCTATTTGGTTCAAAATTTCTTCATTTTGCTCATACTCGTACTTTGTCTCTTGTAGCAGAATATTAATCTTCTTGGTGTGACTAATTCACCTTTTTCGTTGAAAACTCATTACTTTAATTGGAAATTAGTTTTTTTCTATTGCAAATTGATTTTTTAAACTGCAAATTTAACTATTCCATTTTTGACAGAATCTTTATCTTTTTTGATAGACATTTAATCTTCTTGGTTGGAAATGTATGTGTTTGGTTGAAATTTGAACTATTTTGTTAAAAATTAATCTGTTTTTATGAAGATTTGTCCTTTTTTTAGAAATTCATCATTTGAGCTAAAAATTCGACTATTGGGTTAAAATTTCATTTTTGGTTGAAGATTCATTATTTTATTCAAAAATTAATTTCTTGGCATAACATTTAACTGATTTGTTGAAAATTCTCTTTTTTTTTGGTTGAACATTAATTACTTTTTTGTTCGAAATTGATCTTTTTGAGTAAGTTTTAGTTTTCAAAAATAATTATTACAATTGAGTTAATATATGGTTAAATAATAAAATTTTACATTGTCGTTAGTGTTACTATGGACACAAATGTAACATTCTGTGTCAGTGGCCTTCAACTGAAACTCTTAATTATGAATGTTTATTTGGCAACATTCTTTCCTTTGAGCTTTTCAAATTACTCAATTGGCATTGAGGGAAAGCGACAACAATGCTTTCGAGATTTTCGTCACACATCTATATTTTAGATAAGGATTGATTTAATAGGCAGTAGAAAGGACAAAAATATACCGGCCCAATACCGGATCACGAACGATTTAACTGGTGAAGAAATTTATTCTTATTTTTAACTAGCAAAAATTCACCCAGAATTGCCCGGGCGGCAGCAGAAAAAAATACAGAAAAATTCAACTTCGCAAATTTTATTTTTCATCTTAATTCTACAAGTCAAGAGCTTCAATTTGAGCCATCCTCCAAGAAAATCAAACTAAAAATAAAGCTTCCAGCATAGGGGTTTTATCATTCCTCATGACTGGTTGCTTAAAATGTGGAATGTAAATAGGAAACCGATTTTTTCCAGGGTTTCCAGTATATTTCTACGTTCCGCAGTGTTCACTAAACTGTAAAAAATTGTCGAGGGAATTTCCCCCATAATCGTGTGGAAGTGATACACACTAAAATTCGGCAATTTTCCTCACTCTGCCTTGGAGAAAATTCCCCAAAATAATTTGTGAAATATTACAAAACAAATTTTGGAATTTTCCCCAAAACAGATTTGAGAAAATTGCCTACATTTTTGTGGAATCTTACTGAAAATGTAGGGAATTTGCCCTAAGGCGTAGTAGGGAAAATTCTCTAAATTCTATGGAATGTTATTAAGAACTTAGGGAGTTTCCCTTAGGTGGAATGATATTGTGCAATAACTTGAATTTCGACAAAATTTGTGACATATTAATAAAAAAAGCATGGGTCAGCTGGACCGTAGCAATGGAAGAGCCTCGCCCTAGAGGAACCACCTTGTTGATCATGGTAGCCTCTGCGCCAGGCAAGTATGCTTTGCTTCGCGTCGACTGCTCTCTTAAACACTCGACGCGTCATTTCAGTTGCGAAAGAGGCGGCACGTCGTGCCCTGGCGGATTTTCTCCCGAACTACCAGCTCGGATAATCAAGTATTAAATATTAACATTTAATAAAAGCAAAGCACTGCAAACAGAAATTTAAATTAAAAACGATAAATACTTTTTTTCGCATGTGACATGCAAATCATTTATTGTATTCTGACTTGAAGAAAACAAATCTATGAAAAAAAATCTTTGGGATGACTAAAACATTGATAAATCTTTTCTCGAGAAAGTAGGAATCTTTCAATTCCCCAAATTATAGGGAATATTTCCAAACTTTTATATAAATTACGATATGTTTAGGGAAGTTTCCCCAAAAATGGTAGCTATTATCTAATTTCCTAAATTTTAGGAAATTTTTCACAATTTTTTAGTAAATTATAAGAACTTTTGGGAAAATTTGCCCAAATCTTGGGGAAAATGATTTTCCCCAACGAAAATGTGGACTTTTTCCTACTAAAAAATGTGGAAAATTCCCGAAATTCTTTACAGTGTACTTCCGAATTTTTCGGGATGCGGAAACATTTGCGCGAAGTGCATTTTCGCATTTTTCACTAAAGTTTACTTTCTGTAGCGCAATATAAATTGCTAACCGAAGAAGTTACACTTTTCCTGTAAATCACAAAAAAAAATGTTGTCATTCTTGAATTGAAATTCACTCATGTCTTACGTCACAGGATTTAAGACAATGGTCCCTAGATTTTTCTCAAAACATACGCTGCACCTCTTACATTTAGTACCAACGGGGACAGCTTCATTGTCAAAAAATGTTTTTTGTTTATGTACCTAATCTAAGCGAACAAGTTCTTTGAATTTAATGTATCTAGATCAGCTTGTTTGCCCGAACATATTGTTTTCCGTGCGTGACTTCTATTATAATAACCGCTTTGCTTATCTTTCTGGATTGTAATTTTCCAATTGAACTTGAACTGCATCTTGGAATAGTGGAGTCAAGTGAATGTGACTTGCTAACTTTCTAATACTATGAGTGCTAGGTGATTTAAGTACAAAATTATGTGATTATCTAGTTAGCAGGCTCTAATCAAAACTCAAAATAAGAATCGGTAACTTTCGAACTGTGAGCTTTGTTTGTATAAAAAAAAACATAAACTTTGAACTGAGTCAATTAATTAATTAAAGGTAAACTGTGCAAGATTTCTGCAAACCTTTGAACAAGGTTTTCCACGCAAGCTGAGAAGTCGACTACAAAGACAACAAGAACTACGGAATTTCTGGACGAACTCTTCTTCATTCGGGTAGTAATCAATTTCTATCTTCTTTAGCTTAGTTCATTTTTACGCTTCGACTTACGGTATTTACGGTCATAATGTCAGCAGATCAGTGGGAGAAAAATCAAACTTCATTTAAGGCCAAGTTAACTAGATCTAGAAATCTATTTGTGAATTATTTAATTAGCCCAACTTGAACCATTATATGAACAATGTGATGAAATTCAAGCCGAGATCGAGATGGCAATCAAAGCAGACCACAAGCTCCAAGAGAGTGAAGAGAGTGAAGAACCAACAGAATTTGAAACTTATTATTTCGAAATAGTATGCAAGGTCAGAGCATTCGTTGAACAAAATCAACAAAGAAGCTCGTTGGTTTCGATGGTTCATACGGAAATTCCTTCAGGTAGTCAACTTCCATCCCAGACATCGTCCTTGACTGAACTCTCGAATCTGTCTCCTGTGAACGCGCTCGCGTCTAATCTTCCTACTCTCAAAATCTCGAAATTTGACGGGTCTTAAAAAGATACGAAGATTCTTTTTCTATTATTCATTTTCACATGGTGGCTTTTTCTAATCTGCCTTTGTTAACTCTAAGACAGATTATTTACGATACCAATAACAATAGGCTAATAGCATTAGAATCGCTAAACTAGGATACGTATGCTTGAAACACGGTCAAGTAAAAAACTAGATTCGTGTACAAAAAGGGAATAGGAGGAACGGTTGATCTCGATGCCTAAGTATCTGCTGATAAGCCAGATACAAGTCAAATAAATAATTACAAAAGAAAAAATACTAGTTTAAAAATTCTCCGAACGTCTGACATCCCACGAAACGACAAAAAGCTGTGCCCGGTCTGCCAAGAATCATATGCACTTTACCAATGTAAAAAATTTCTTGCGCTCGCAGTTGAAGCTCGCATTTATGAGGTTAGGAAACTGCGATTCTGTTCTAATTGCTTGACTCCTGGTTATCAGAATAAACAGTGCAAAGCCGGAACGTGCAATAAATGTCATAGAAAGCATAAGTTTTTACTCCACCTCGATTACGACAACACTTAAGGAAAGCAGGGCAGTGAACAGATTGTAGTATGGGCTTCACCTGCAGAATCAGCGTTTAGTCATTTATTTCAAACGAATCAATTGTCTAATTACGCCAGAAATGACTGACGAAATAATGAATCTTCCAATGCGTTGGAAGGACATCATAATTCACTATTTGCTTGTGCTGGCTGTTCAAACCTTTCATAAAACGCGGCCCTCAGATGCAAGTTTCTTCACGTGATAAGCAAGCGGTGTGTAATTTAATGATCAATCAATAATTTCACAATTAACTAGAAAAATTTTGCGAAATTAAAAATCACAAAATAAGAAAGATGTATCCAGATATCGAAGTTCAGGACGATATAAAAAGGAATTTTAGGTCTACAACTTAACGCGACGAAGGTAGAGGGATTGTCTTTACCAGTCCACTCAGTTTTCTTCAAATTCTTGGCTTGACCTTTCACGATAATTCAGTTCAACAGAAGGCATCTTATCTAACCACAATTAATTTCACTCTAACAAATACTGCCATATTATATCAAACTTAAAACTATCATATCAAATTGCACTTATAAAAAATCAAGATATTATGGCTGATCTAGAAATAAACCGGATTAAAAAGAGTTCAGCACAGGTTGACAATTTCATGGAAAGGATTCAGCAAAACATGAACCCTTTCGATGCGGATGTAGAGAAGATCTCACTATATCATATTGTAAAGAGAGATATTCATTTCTGAATGCGAAGAAGACCCTTAAAGATTTGAAAAGCCTATCAAAAGAAATAAAATTTTAACAGTCACAGACAGGCTGAAAAAGGATAAAATTACCGTTAATAGCAAAGTACAGGCAATTCGCATGCAACTCTACTTTTTTGGACGCCTTCTTGCCGTCCCCGTTGAACAGAAAATCTATTTTGCGAGTCACTTTTCACACCGGCAAAATGAAAATATTTTTAGAAATTCTTCCAGAAAAATTATACACAAATGTAGCTGCAAATCCGCAAAGGGAATCGGAAATTTAGTGAAAAAGTGTAGAACAGTACTAAATAATTTTCTCGGATGATCGTTGCAAAAAACTAGCATATGATACATGCGCACAGGCAATTCTTACTCATGTGATTGCAGTATTTGCCTTCCAATCTGCGCAATCGTCTAAGTTTTCGCACTCGCTAACTTCCAACTCCTGCTACGAGCCTCCTGCTCATGCTGCAACTGCAGGGGCGGCGCAGCCAGCATAAATGCCATGGAGAACTCCAGACATGTACATTTCCAACCATGGGAATTCCACACATTGGAAAAGTGGACGGAAAGATAAAAAAAATTTACCTTTGCTTCAAAAATATATCTCTTGTCTGGGTTCTGCACTGTTCGTTTTCGATTTCTGTTTTCGGCAATAGTATCGGTGACACCTTGTTTCGTGTACCCTTAAAGCCCTTCACTAATTACCTGACTAATGATGAAGAATTTGAACTTCCAAGTTTACATGGGTCGTTACCATGGACTTGTAAAATTTTGATGTTTATAGTCCTGAATTTATTGTTCTCGAGTTGTCGCTCAACAAGGGGTGCACGCCGAGTCCGTCAGTCTGGGCACGGGATTTCCCCCTATGATTAATGTTATTTTCACTTATTTCGGTTACTTTGACAATATACCTGGGTCAGGAAGAGATACACAATTCGGCCAGAGTCCTCAGTTTTAGATTGCATTTTGCACTGAGAACATCTCTTTTAAAATGAAAATGGTTAAGCGTAAACGAAGTGATTGTCAGACAAGAATGTTTGCAAAAGAGAAGAAGTTGAAGGAGGAAAAAGTGATTAAAAAAACGCGGCTTTTAGACAATTTTTTGTGTGTAAGAAAGATGATAGCTTTAGGTCTTGTAATATTAGTGAGAATAAAAATTGTGATTTCGAAAATGGGAGTGAAATCGGAAACAATCAGAACAAGAAGGAAATAGACTGTGATGCAGAAAACCGTAAGTTTAAAGTTTCATAATATATTGTTTTTTACAATAATCATTTATATGAAAATTAAAAAAAAAATTGTTATCGATTTATTTACATATTCCACACCGGATTGAGGAACGTCAAACCCTCATCTCTTAAATTTTTTTTAAACTTGCACAACTTATAAAAAGAAAAAAACATCTCAGATATTGTGTTAGAAAGAGATATTCAAATTTTCATTTTTGATTTTTTTTCATATTTCCAAATATCATTTTTGACAACGTCCTAATTTTTTTCTAATTGTCAACCGTTACGGAATTTTTCGTAAGACCCCCGCTCGTTCAGAACTAACGTTACGAAAAATTTCGCAATACTAGCCCCCTAGCTCTATACTTGATTGGTTATTTTTTCGGGAAATTCCGTAATAATATTCCGAATCTTTTTTTCGAAAATTTCCAAAATTCAACTCCTCAATATAATCCCATTTGTTTTTATATTTTCAAATATTCTTTTTCATTCTACTCTAAATCCCACTAAAAAAAGTTAGGAATAGTTAGAAAAAATGAAGAATTCTGGCGATTTCTGACGAGAATATTTTCGATTGTATATTTCAACATTTCAAATTTGCAGGTATAATTTCTTCCAATTCTCTTTCATCGTTAGAAGGAGGAAATAGCAATTCTGCTAGTAGCATTAGCTTTGATAATGTTAGCGAGAATAATAATTGTGACATAGAAAATAGGAATAGAATCTTAAACACTACTCAAAAGAAGAAGGAAACTGACTGCAATACCGAAACCCGGAATTTTATTAGGTTTTATAATAATACCTATATTGGTTCGTATATTGGGTTAGTGGAAACCACCCTACAGTAGATAATGATCCTACAGTAGATAATAATCAATTAAAAATACTAATTGATGGTTAATAATTGATTAAATATAATTAATAGTTAGGACACGATACGTCTTAATATATTAAAATTATAATCGATTATTTTACTTATAATTGTGCTTATAATTAAGGATTATCTACTGTAGGATCATTATCTACTGTAGGGTTTCTCTCCCCTAATTCCAGAATAAATCGGCTGGATTTTGTATTTTTCGGAAGGAAAATTTTTTTTATTTGATTTTCAACACCTTGCTTTTCTGCAAGTTTTGAGATTTTAAGGTTTTTTTTTGTTTCAGTTTGTCAAGTTTTTTTCACACTTACGAAGCCGATGAGACAAATGAAGAAAGAATACAAAATATTTTTGTGTTTTTCTTCGGCTTCAAGAGAGTTAAAAAACTTGACAAACTCAAACAAATAAAACCTTAAAATCTCAAAACTTGCAAAGAAGAATTAGAAAAAAAAAAATTCTAAAAAAACAAAAAATTACCAAATAAAACATTTATAGTGCGTCGAGTATATTAGTACCTATCATTTCTAAAAATTTCTGAAAGTAGTTGGAGGTTTTTGAGAATTTTTTTCAAATAAAAATAACTTTACCATTTTTTAATATTTTTTAATTTTTCTTGTGGATTTTGGAAGAGTGCAAAAACATCAATAAACTTTGAGGAATATTTTGTAGCAAGCTATATTTTATAACATTTTTCTTTTTCTTATTTATTAAGATATTAATCGTAGCAGGTGGTGATGCTTCTAAACCTTTTACTCGTTAGAGGACTTTATGTGCGTGGTTGTTATTAAATTTACAGAATAAAGCAATTTGTAGCGTCTGTTCCGAAGCAGTAAATAAACATTTAATTCCATTAAGTTATATGACGTCTCGAAATATAAGAAATTCAGGCGGAGCTTTTGTTGAAACCGGATTCAACACTTGGAAAAACGCCGTACGAACTTTCTGGACTCATGAGAGTAGCGCATTGCATCGCTTTTCGATAGAAGCTAAAGCAAGTTTGAAAGAAACCAACGTTAGCTAGCTTATTTCAACAGCAAAGCAAAAGGAAATGGAAGAAGCTCGAATAGCTTTAACCAAGATATTCATTACAGTCATATTTTTAGTTAAACAGGGACTGGCTTTAAGAAGGAGTAATAACGACGAGCGGTCTAATCTTTTGGAGGCATTGAACATGAGAGCAGAAGACGTTCCAATACTTAAAACCTGGCTTGGTCGAACAAATAATGTTTGGTTACATTACGACATAATTAATGAAATGATTAACATGATCGCCGATGAAGTAGAGCGTTACCATGTAGAACTAGTCAAGTCGGTCACCTATTTTGCTTCAACTCTTGATGAAAATTCGGATGTTTCCAGATTATAAGAAGTCTCCGTTTGCTTTAGAATCGTAAACGATGATTTGTCAATTAGAGGAATTTTTATGGGGTTTTACGAAACTGACAGGAAAAAATCAGAAACGCTGTTTAATATTGTAACTAACATCCTCCTTCGATATGACTTGAATATCAAAAACTTAAGAGGCCAATGCTACGACGGGGCTAAAAATGTGAGTGGCTGTCTGGTCTACAAGGTCGCATAAAAGAAGTAGAACCTAGAGCTCTTTTTGTGCACTGCAATCCACATATTTTGAACCTTGATGTTCAAGATTCAATGGAAGAAGAACAATGTGATCGAAATTTCATCGGCGTGACAAAGGACATGATCAATTTTATACGTGATTCTCCATAAAGACTTGTTCGGTTCCGGCACTTACAGTCGACAGAAAGCCCTCAATTATCTCAATTTTGTCCAACAAGGTGATTTTATAAATAATATATCGAAGTATTTAATACGGATTTACAAAAATCTGACCTCAGTATAAATGAATCTCACCAGAAAGTTGAAGCAGTCCTTATTAATCTCACTGAGAATCGGGAAGTCAAATCCGACAAAGCATAGGCTGATGCAGTAAAGGGTGTAAAAAGTCTGAATTTAGAAGAACCCGAAGTACCTCAACAGCGAAAAGCTCCACTACGGTTTGAAATGAAAGGCAGTCCACATGTATTTTCAACTTCTGAGAGCTACTACAGGAAACTATTTTTCGAAATTTATGATCAGGTCTTAAGCTCCATGAATAGTCGTTTTACATCTGAAACAATGGACCTGCGAAACTCATTCGAAAACTTTGTGATTGTTCAGGAAGGCTCTTCTGTTGATGAGATCATAACATTTTATAAAGAGGAAGATTTCGGCCGAACAAAACTCAAATTGCACCGTGATATATTTTTGGACATAGTTTCAGCAAAAAATGTGAAACTCCAGTGCCTAAAAGAGGCAGTAGGTTTTTCAAAAGCAAATGCTGAGATCGGTAGTCATCTTACGAAAGACGCACCCTTAACATTCAGCTATATTCCTAAAGAAATATTACAAATTCTTTTTTTCGTGCAATGCCAGAAAATTCGCTATAAATTTCGATCGCTATGAAACGCCTTTGATCAAGGACGCAGAACATATTCTTCGACAATGTCAAAGACTTGCGTATTGTAACATTGGAACGGAGCAAATTCCACCAACCGATTTTCCGAAAGAACTTCGAAAAATTTCATTAAAAGAAACACTAGTGAAATTCTCTATCGCGCATTGGCAAAACACCGTTTTTTTCAAGTCAAGACTGTGCACCTGAATTTTGAGCAATGCTATCAGTATGAAGTTTGCGAAGGTAAAGTACGAAAAAGAAATGAGGCTGATATCGATTCTGATGCTAACATTTTAATGAACAATTTGAATGAAGGTCGGAATTTGAAATCCTCAAAGGTTCATTGATTTGAATGAATTGCATGAAGATTCAGGAGTGTCTATGTGTCTTAGACGCTAGATTTAAGCCCGCGTCTTTCATAGCACCCTAGGAGCTAACTTCTAGTCTACCCAGCGGCTTGATTTATGCCCACATTCTGGCTAGCGACTAACTATATCGGGGATAACTTCTAGTTCTAAGCGCGGCTGATGTTAAGGCTCCAATCTCAGCTTTAAAAAAGCTTATTTTTGGGTTTAAATCAAGAAGTATTCTTGTTTGTATCAATCTATATCACCGATAGTACATCAATAGTTATATCTGAACTCTGCCGTCCTAAATTCAAAAGTCGTATCTGCATTTTGGTCGAGTCGCATGTCACTTATCAAATCTTATAAAAAAATCATGGTAAAGCTGCATAAAAGATCGATCACCTTGGATTTTGTTATAACTCACATATTTTTTTATGCCTACGAGTAGTAAATGCCTCCCAGTTGGGATCGTTTCGAATTCCAAGGCACCCAGACCCCTTTTCCAAACTTTTTTACAAGCGTCCTCAAACTTTACCCCCCCCCCCCCACACACACACAAATGTTGGAAAGGGATCGGTGGACCTGTTTCCAATGATTTCTGATGGGGGCGTTAGAGGATAGCATGGTCAAGAGGGTAATGTGTGGGGGAAGGGGCAGCGAAGGAGGTACTTCATTTTTAGCGTCAAAAAATACGTAATATCAGTGTATTTAAAAAAAAATCGAAAAAATCGAAATTTTCTATGATTAAAATCTCGATATCTCGAAAAAAATAAAAGAAGGATACTTTTTTCAGGCATATTCACGTTCAGCATAAAAAAATACATAAAATATGTGTGTTTTAGCAGAATCGAAGATGATCGACCTTTTATACCTCGCCCGTTCAAAAACTGAAACTACATCATTCTTCAAAATGTTCTGCCTTCAATCTAAATGGCAAAGCAGCCATTTGTTTATTCTTTTCTTAAGTATGGTAAAGTGACAGTGGAATCATCCAATACGTAGATCCGACTTTTGAATTCGGGAAGGCAGGTCTCTAAGGAAGAAAGTTATAGAATGTGCGATATGCGCATGCACAAACATTCCTATGGTGCTCGTGGGTTGTAAAATCACTTTATGTTACCGTAAAGCACTAGTGACTACTCAAGTACTCATCACCAGGAAAGCAAATCCTCACTGCTGCTGCATGGGATTCCCCGCTGGAATTTCCAGGTAGCCTGTCTTTCTTCATTGTCCGAGGTCAGCATATTAGGTATTGTTAATTCCATCTTATATTTTTCATTTGGCATCTCGAACTGATGTTGGAATTCAACGGAAATTGAATCAGGTAACTGTAAATACGCCGATACATTGGACAGACCGTTCAACTATGAATAATTGGCGGCAGGAAGCTTTTAGTCCATAGACTTCTTAGTATTACCTTTAAACGAGATTTTCGTTAATAATTAATTATTGAAGTCTAATAGATCAGAACATTTTATTATAGTATAGTGATTACCAACAAATAAATTGGATTACAGAGTCATCTTATCTTATGCATACCTACTTTGATACTATATACATAATTTCTGCGCCTAAAACTCTAGGTAAATCTGAAACGAAAACAAGTTTCCTGTTGCAACAACCTAGTTTAGTCGATCAATAACTTCCTGATTTAAAAATAATAAAACTGATATGTCAGAGTTGACTGTCAGTTTACACTAGGAAATTGCACTACATTGGAATCATCTGAAGTCTATAACGATTTGGCTGATAGTCAATATTTTAACTGGAGATGCAATTGATAAATAATTGCAGTGCCCATCATTTCAAAAAATATGTATAATCTCAGTCTTTTAGAGACCTTTAAGGATCAATGCCTCAGTATACGAAAATCTTAAAAAATAACAAATCTTCAAATTATCTATGTAAAGGTCCGTGTTGGGTATCTGTAAATCTGGAAAAAGGCAGATTGAACAAATTTCCGGTTTACACTGGAAATTATTTTTAAACTTCTTGACTGAAAATGATATTGTACACTACCGTATACGACTTTCATTAGCTGAAAAACTTCATGTAATTTTCGCATGCTTCTTATCTGCTTTACGAACCATTGTTATCGATAGTGCTATTAATTTAAAACAGAAGTAGTTATAGGTCTTATGTACGTATTTACCGGTAGCTGAACTCTTATGTTTCATTTTTGACGTAACGGAAAGGGAAGGAAAAAATAATCCAGGATACTTTCACGCTCTGATTCTGATTCTAAATTGTTCAGAATGCTGATAAACAGCGGACAAGTGCGCCAGAGCGTGAAATGTGAGAATAGGAAGTTTCTTCGAACATCTCAAATCTTTTCACGTCATGCCTTTGTGTTTCTTGTATTCTTCCCATGCCCACTTGGTTAAAGAATATTCATGTTCCAATCTTGTCAAGTTATTAACGTAAGAGAAGTTATTGAAGCACGTTAGTACCATTTTTTACATGGTTATATACTTTGAGACTCTCATAATTGAAGAAAAATAACAAAATTCAATGCCTCATAAATATTAACACGTCAATGGTAGTTTTGAAATAGAAATATTAAGCTGAGAGAAGCAACGCTTACAGTTTTGCTCTGCTATTCTAGCGTGTATAAATAAGTCTTATACCTACATCAAACACGCTCAAAATTACATAGTTTCAGCCATATACATGTTCAATGGTAGTACCTTATAAAGCTAAATTATCGTACGCATAAATATGCTTATCCCTGATACACAACAACATATAGTAGGGTGGGCCGAAAAGAATGAATTTTTTACAATCGATTTCTAATAGCAAAAAACTGTTAGTTCTTGATGAGCTGAATAGAATGTTGAATTCCTTTTAAAGTTATTAATACCTTTTACCTGCTCCAGCGTATCGAAGATAAAACATTTTGAATTTGAGCGTAAAATATATAAAAAATAAATTCTTACATTAACCAACTTTTTGATATATGTAGAATTATATGCCTGAAGAATTTATGGAAGTACCTATTCGATACTAGTAATATGTCTAAAATATTTTTTTCAAATTTATTTTATTTTTATTGAATTCTGCACTGAAAATTCCTTCAAAATATTTTAGTAAAATCCGCCTAGTTGCGAAAGTGAGGCATCTCAGGTCTTGATTGAAATATGGCCCTTATGTAAACATCTTTTTTTCAGATTCACATACTTCAAAAGTTTAGGGAATAACTCGATTACTACTTTAACACAACGTTCCACCGCTTGTGCGTGGAAAGGGATTTGTTTCAATTCGAGGTTTTTGCATCCTGGACAGCCGAAAAATTTTTCAAGAAGTTGCAAAAATTGAAATTGAAATTTGTTTCGACATGTTTCTAATACCGAATAGGTACTTCCATGAACCCTCAAGGCATATAGTTCTACATCTATTAAAAAATTTGTGATCGTAAGAATTAAATTTTTTATGTGTTTCACGCTTGAATTCAATGTTGCTATCATCAACACGCCTGAGGAGGTGAAAGATATTAACTGATTTAAAAGAAAATTATATAGTATAGCCAGCTTATCAAGAACTAATATTTTTTTTTTACTATTAGGGGCGATCCATATATCACGTGGACAATTTTTCACCACTTTTTGACGCACCTCCCCCTCGTGGACAGCCGTGGAATTTTGACGAACACTCCTCCCCTCCTACTGTCCACGTGGACATATTTTTTTAATATATAAATATTATTGGTTTTCAAAAGCAAGGAGTCCTAAAATAACGATGAATTTGCTGAAAATTCAGATTTACACGAGAACGTCAACTTATACAAGGTTTAAAGTCCAAAAAAAAAGTTGTGAAAACATTCTGAGGAGTGTTATGCGTAGAACGATGCAGAAACACAATATAAAAAATTCAAGTTTACCTCGAGTATACCTTGTCTTATTTCAGTATATTTTTCTCAGATTTAGGGGAACGTGTATCAACGTCGATTCCAGCGTGACCCTTCCCCCTCCCGGCCCCCTCTCGGACAAACGTTGACATTTCGCCGAACATCCCCTCCGCCTAAACTGTCCACGTGGTATATAGATGGCCCCTTACAAATCGATCGCTAGAAATTCATTTTCTTAGGTTTATCATAAGGACAACCGCGGGATTTCACCGTAAGCGGATGCCATTCTACAAAATTGCATCCGCTTTCGGCGATATCGAGCTCAAATTTCGGCTGTAACCACGTCTCACGACCGTGAGATAGGTGGTTACCCCGCAAGTATCTTAGCATGTTGTTGAAACCCAGGGTTGCTTTTCAGACTAATAACCAGTGAATGACTGGTATCTTCAAGAGCACCGATTATCAGGAAAACTAGCTTAACAGAATATTCCGGGTATAACCATCGCAACTATCTTATATCTAACTCCCTCATACCTTTCTTTCTTTGTATTCACCTTGGCTGTGACGTTCTTGTCGGCTAGTGCCAAATATTCGATAAGGAACATGGTTCGTTTCTCGAAGTCAAGGAGAACTATGTCAGGCCTCGATTGCGTGATGGAAACAATTGTCGAGAATATGAAGGTCGAGTGTATGCGGCACTTCTCATTTTCGACAATGGACTCTATTTCCCTAGAATCGTTTGGCAGAGTGGTGTCAGAGCTAATAACGTAAGAGCAACAGAGATGGTAATAAAGAACCCTTAGTGCCGCAATGTGCCTTCAAATGTACGACGTTCCCGCGTGAGTTCGCGAACTAGATAGTATCTGTCCTAGGTGCTCAAGGTGTGCATAACATGCTGTGAAGCAAGCATCGGGAATATTTTGGCTCAAAATGTGGCAACGGTATGCTAAGGTTGAAATGACACCGCCTTGTCACGCCAAAATGAAACCCTCCGTGCTCGACTTCAATCAGGAAGATCTGAGGAAAGCAACGTTAGCTCATACGACATCGACTGATCCTTCACATTTTTGTGGAAGATTTTGTGCATCCTCTTATCGAGGAGTTGTTCACGGAAGTTTTTCTCCTGTGATATCTTGAGCCGGGCCTTCAGGAGTGAGTATTCGAGATGGATAATGTTTGATGCATTTTGCTCACCCCTGACATTGAAGTCAAGGCCAAGTGTTTCAGCAGCCTTTTCCGCTGCTTTATACGGAAATGCTCCTTTGCCCACTTCTTCGTGTTTTCTGACCATTTTAAGAAGAAGGTCTCGTCCATTTGCGACTATATGTATTGTATCCAGAATAATCCTGTTGTGCAGACATTTAAGCTTATTTATTCCGCGACCACCTTGACAGCGTGGGATATAAAGTCGCGGAACAGAAGATTTAAGGTGCATGCTTTTGTTCGTGTGCAATACTGTGCATAACCTTTCGTGACCCGATATCGAGGGATCTGAGCTTGTCCTACATCCATGGAACCACTCCAAAAGAATAGAATATTACCGGGATGGCAAGCATGTTAGTTGCAGCTACTTTGTTCCTCACCGATAGTTCAGAAGACCAAATCCGTCAGATCAGACGTCTGTATCTGCATCGGAAAGTATCCTTTATAGACGTCACGTCCTAAATGCGGCTCTGTGGCACGCCCATGTATGTATAGGTCTCTCCAGCGCCAACGTGTCCTATAGCGCTTCTGTCGAGGATTCCAATTTCCCGAGTGTATTTCTTGATAATCCCTAAAGCTAGATCTAGTTGCTCTTAATTTTTAGCATAGATCTTGGAATCATCCATGTTAAATACATGAGCGACCTTATGCTTTCGATTTTCAGGTTTTCTGGGAAAGGTGACGCTGTTAGTTGTCACGCGATGTTTTCCAGGTGAGCTGGTGAATCTGGTTTTTCAAAACGGCATCAATGCCTCTATACTTTCCGGTAGTCAATCCAGGCCATCGATAGGCAGCGCTGGTAACATTCTGCGCTGAGGCGAAAAATGCGAGAGCTCTAAGCGTTTCTCGCACCATAGAGCATGCAGTCACACCATGTTACATTCTCGTTAAGGGTTCATACTAGTATCGTAATACTCCAGGAGGTCGTACTTGAGGCAATCTGTCCACTCAAAAGTATTGAGATTTTGCCGTTCCACCGTATTGACTCTGTCTTGATTGGCTCTCCCAACTCTAGAGTAGTCTGCATTATTTTCCGATCCATTGTCGTACAATCTGAGAGGTGGCCCGGTATCTCAGAGTCACTGTTTGAGACACCTCACTCAGCTGACATTCAGCTTTCGGCACGGTTGTTACGCTTGGGGACTAATTCCATTGGGACCATCCCTGGACAATTGTCCTCGACTGCTTATTGATTATTGTAACCATATCCAGCTGAAACCCTTGGTATATATGTATTTATATATAATTGAAAAATGAGGTTAAACAACTGCCGCAGGGTCCCACTGGGAGCGACTGCCATCTAAAAATGACACCGGCTCCCAGTAGGACCGCGGTAAATTCCACTCACGGCCACGTCTCACAACCGTTAGATGGGTGGTCACAGGACACCACGAAATCACAACGACAGGCCAGCGAAACCCTCGTGTGTTTTGGAGACACGAAGCGACCCAAAGATGACAGCTTTCTACATCCATCTCGCAAGTGCCTTGGCATATTTTTGGCACGCGGGTATAGCTTTAAGGTTATGATCCAGTGATAGTTTTGCAACTCTGAGAGCACCCATCACAAGGAGAAGTACTTGTACATAACATTTTGGGTTCAGTCTTTGCAGCTCCCTTTTAAGGGAGGGGATTGTTAATTAGGTTGAAAAAGAGGCTTTTTCAATAATTTAAAAAAAATACAGGTGGTGTATTTTAAATTATGTAATCACAGTAATGTAATAGTGGAAAATATCGAGAACTAAGCCGTTAGCAGCCAATCTCCGGAGACACCTCGAAAAAAGATGTTTTGCGGTGGAGGTCGGTTCTCAGCACTCGATTATCTGAAATTGAAAAATCAAATTGTTTTTGTTATTTTATGAGTTTCCTTAGGTAACCCTGTCGAGTTTTTTTAAATGACAGCCTCCACCGGCTTTGAAAACGTGAAGTGTGTGAAAATCGATTCAAAGTTTTAAACCGTAAAAAATCAGAATTCTTCTCTTTTTCTCTCTGTATACTCACACAGAATCAACGATGTCTTTTTCCGTCTTCTCTGCTAGCTTTTCTTGGCATTTTCACTGACAAACGTATAACACGTTAAAACTTAAACGAAAATCAGTCAAAATATTCGAAAACAGACACGGAACAAGCTAACGTACGTACAGAACTGCTCCGCAGAACGAGTCGTTCTCGAATGATCTTTAACACACAGAATCTTCCTTAGATTCGGCAGGGCAGGGTCGCGGCCTACATCGTAAGAACGACAAAGATGGTAATAAAGCACTCTTGGGGCATAACACGCTCTGCACCTATCGCTTGGAACTCCTTGACATAAAATGCGGTCACGGTATGCTAAGATGGAAATGATACCATCCTGGCATGCGAAAATAAAACCCTCTGTACCTGGGTTAAGCCCTGATGATCTGTGAAAAGCAAAAGTTTGCTCCTTCGACAAGGACTGTTTTTCTACATTCTTGTTAAAGTTTCCGTGCATTTTCTCTTGATGCAATTTTCGAACATCTGCTTTCTTCACTTCAGCTTTCAGAAGTGAAGCATCTAGATGAAGTAATGCACTTTCCCCACTTCTGATGTTAAAATTCAGGCCAAGGATCTCTGCCGCTTGCTCCGCGGCTTTGTGAAGGAACGGTTCTTCACCAATCATCTCGTTGTTTCTGACCATTTTTAGGAGAGGATCTCTGCCATTGGCAACGATATAAGCGGTACTTGGAACAATTCGGTTATGAAGACACTGGAGATTCATTTGTCCGCGTCCGCCTTGACGGTGTGAAATGTATAATCCTGGAACCGACGAATTGATACGCAAGCTTTTATGCATATGCAAGACCTTACGTGTGGTGACATCGAGGGCCTTAAGTTCGTTGTTCGTCCTTTGAACCACCCCAAACGAGTAGAGTAGAACCGGGACGGCAAGCATGTTAGTCGCAGATACCTTCTTCAACGCCGACAGATTGGAAACAAAATTGTTTTAGTAACTTCAACATTTACATCATCAACTGGCATTACTGATGAGAAGCCAGACATGATTCGTCATTATAATAAGACGAAAGGCGGCACAGACGCATTCGATCAGTTGTGTCATGCATTCACAACAGCTCGGCGAACAAAAGGATGGCCTTTGAGACATTTTTTTGGTATATTGGATCGGGCCATGGTAAATTCGAGAATACTACTAAAGTGTAAGCTGTCTAATGAAGGAAATGCTGCAAAAGTAGCAGCACAGCAGTGCATGGAAAGTGTGATCGAAGAACTTAGCAAGCCGTTCCTGAAGAAAGGAATGAAATTTCTACTTTGCACTCAAACATAAAGTGTGGAATAAGTGAAATACTGGGAATTGATAAGGCATCATCAAATGTTAACTGTGGAGTTGTGATGAAAGAAAACTATGCAAGGTGTGCACTGTGCAACAGACGCAACAAGGACAGAAAAACTAAATCTCGTTGCGGCTCTTGCCTGCGTCCGATGTGCAATGATCACCGCGTAGGTGTTTGCACAGACTGTGGATGTGTCGAATAAAACATTATTGTTTAAATACATTTAATTATGTTTTTTCTCAATTTCCTGTATTTTTATAGTATTACATGTCAAAGTTCCTCAAATTTTATAATAATAAATCGATTTGAAAGCAAAAAATCTGTTTCATCATTTTATCATAAAATTTAATTTTAAACTATGCAAATAAATATCTTTTTTGAAAGCACCCATGTTGCAATATTTTATAAATAAAAGTAAACTATTACAAGAGTATAGTCATAAATTTTCAGTTATAAATAATTAAAATTGCGTGAGTTATGAATTTTTAAGTAAAAAATCCCATTTTTTCGCTATTTTTCAATAATTTTTTTAACAAACTTAAAATAAATAAATAAATGGCTATAAAAGCAACTGTACATTATAGAAGATACCTTAAAATATATCGGATAATTTTGTTGTGACGAAATATTCAATAGGGTTTGAACAATACACGATTAAATGCGCTGGGGTGTTGAACACCCACTATGCACTTTACCGTGATTTTTACCATGTATGCACTTTAAGGGTTAGTGGTACTCTTACCTCAAATTTTGGACAGTTGCTTGTATTTCGTGAAATTCAAAGTTCTTCAACCAATAAAAGAATGAAGAAACCGAATCGCGCAAATGCATTCTACACTTGAAAATGATTACTATTCATACCTTTATAACTTACCTTTACATTTACGAGATTTTCTCCAAAAAGTCGTATGCAGTTGCAGTACATTGTACTGACCTCCCTGACGGTTGATATTTCCATCTATCGATGTCATGGCACAAAACTCACTATTCCGCGAAATATTTGCGTCGTTTTTTGATTCTATAATATTGATTTGTAGTTGGCAAATTGTCGTACGCCAACAAAAACACTTGAAAGACACTTGAAACCTGATCTCTGCAGCCAAAACCATTTGATCCATTTTTTATGAAACTTTGCATGAATACAGTAAGTGAGGTGTACATATGATACAGCTTTTTCAGGAGACAGTGATCCATAAACATACCCCCGAGTTAGGTTTGCGTTCATAGACAAAAGTTACAAATTTTCGAATTATGCGGACTATCATGGACTAAATTATACTGATTTTTTACCAGGTTAAAAAAAATGCTAAGACAAGTACCTTCAAAATACAGCCAAGTATAAATACTAGAAAATTTAGGAATAAAAGTATATTTTAATCAAAGAAATATTATTCAAATTAGCTTAGTTGTTAAAAAATGGCGGTAATGAAAAAAGTTGAAGTTTAAAGATTACGATAAACATGACAAAAATTTAATTGATCAATATTGTTGAAAGATGATAGCGTGCAGAAAATATTAGAAAATTTATATTAGATCTAATGAAGTTGGGAGATGAAGGAAATACAAATTATAAAAATAATTTCTCTGTAGCTTGCTGCGCCATGAAATTTATCTTTCGTTAGAATAGAATCTCATTTCAGCTGAAAAAATTGTGAAATCATCTGGTAGTTCTAGGACGCCGATTTCGGAAAACTATTTTCAATATCATGAGTTACGACACTTATGACACTAGACTCAGAAGATGTGTGTCTATAAGTAGAAGAAACACTATTGGAATCTTGTTCTGAATCTTCAGGCAGATTGTTAATAGATGGATTGTTAGAACCAGATGAAAAAGTTGGTGAACCAGGTCGATGTCTTCGAGGTGAAGGTTCTCTTATGGGAGAAGGAACTCTATTAGTTGGTGACGGATCTCTTGTAATTCTAATTTCTGATTGTCTTAAAATTTCTGATGGTGCTGCTCGTCTTTGGTACCATCGTCTTCTAAAAAGTCCTGGTCGTTCTGGACTTGTTCTTGGTTGTCCGGATAGTCCTTCTGAATCAGGTTTTCTGCCTGACTGCGAACTCAGTTCTGTTCAAATAAAAAACAATTTGATGAATATTTAACACTAGCAAAAATAATGCACTGCGTGCTCTTCTTACTCGTTACTAATTTTGATTGCCTAATGATTAAATGAAAATATATGCTTCAATTTAAAGTACTATAAAATAAGATTAATAATCATAAATCAAAATGAATATTGAAATAGCTACATCGCATTTCATGCCATTTTAAATTTAATTTTGATTTTAGTTTTAATTTGGATTGAGAAATCAAAATGTGGTTATTTGATACGCTGGTATGGTCGGTGTTGAACTATATGGAGCAGAGATATGGAGACGGAAGGCAAGTGAAGAGATGGAGAGGTTACAAGAAATATATATGAGGTGAACGCTAGGTGTAGATTGGAGGACGCCTGGATATATGGTGAGAGAAGAAGCACAGATGGATAAATTAAGTATTAGAGCGGGAAAAAGGTCATGCAAGTTTGATGGGAAACTAAGGGAGGAAAAGGAAGCGGAATCAGCGAATAAGTGTTTGAAGGAGTAGTGTTTGTAGGAGAGGAAACTGGAGTAAAGTATGAAGAATTGGAGAAAGGGGACAGGGAAAGACGATTAATCGAAAGATGGGGGATGATTGAGGAATCAAAATATAATAAATGGTGTAAGGTGATAAAAGAAGCAGGGAGTGCCAAAGTATTTAGAAAAGGGATGGGGAAAGAGAAGATGGACCAGAATAGTAGTTGACAAGAGAATGTGGTAAAGATTTTTAGGGAGGATGGATCGGGTGAGGAGTGGGTGAAAGCATTGGAGGAGGCTAGAGGAGCGATTGAGAAAGAATGGAAGAGTGAATGTGGAAAAATGGCACATTTGGGGCAGAAGAGAAGTAAAAAGAAAAAGAAAACGGAAGTTGCCTAGAAGTGTACAGATTTGTAAGTAATGGTTATGTAATAGTATAGTAAAAAAAGCTATCGTAAAAATGAAAGTATAAGGATCTACATAATAAGAATTTATGTAAATAATTGTAAAGAGTTGTAAATAATAAGGATAAGATAATATGAAATATGTAGAAACGGTGGTCATGTAACGACTTAGGGGACACTTTATGCATGAAGAAGAAGAAATAGCTTTCACACAATTTAAATTTAAAAAAGCACAAATAAACGGAGATTCAAACATTCGGAATTGCATAAATTAAAAGTTGAGACCTTAAACCTTCTTACCAATGGAATTGAAGAGAACCACAAATGCAATGAGAAGAGCCACAAAAATTAGCTTCATTTTTGCGGATAGATTTAACTGATTTTTTTCGAATATTATAGAGCCTGACAGTATTTTTTAGAACATTTCCTCGCAATCTCTCTCAGCATAAAATAAAATTTATTGCAGTTGCTGCTTTTATCATGAACTTGTCTTGGTTTGCGTACATGATTTACATTCTATCAAGTTTATTAACTTGTTAATAAAAATTAATTAAATTGCTTGGTCATGGAAAAGGAAACAATATTGGATCGAGAAAATATAGTTGCAAATATAGACGTTATAATATTTTCTTGATCTAAGATAATATTTCGAAAAAATTTGATTTTTTTTGCTTCGTACGTTTTCTTGAGACAAGTCAAAGTTTTGGAAAAGTATGAAAATTTGAAAATTACTTCTGCTATTTATTTCATTGTTGGTTGAAAATGAAACCACTTGGCTGAAAGTTAAACTCTTGTATTGAAAATTGATCTTTATGGTTTAAAATTCTAAATTAATCAAACTACGAACTAAAATTATTAATATTAATCTTTTTATTATTTGATGTTATAGTTTTTGACCAGTGAAATATTTAAATAATATGATGTTAATGTTTTTTATCTACATGGTCGATAATCAATATTTTTGGAAAATTGATTATTAATTTTTAAAGTTGTGAAAAAATCTCTCCAGCTCCGCTGGGGATATATCTTTTTAGTTGAAAATTCATCATTTTAGGTGAAACTTCATCTTTTTGGTTGAAAGTGAAACTACTTTGTTCAAAGTTAAACTTTTGTATTAAAAATTAATCTTTTTGGTCTAATTAATTTTGTTGGTTGAAAATAAAAGCACTTGGTTGAAAGTTAAAGTCTTGTATTGAAAATTGACCTTTTTGGTTTGAACTTCTTCTATTCCAGTTCAAGTAACATCATTTTAGTTGAAAATTCATCTTCAATGAATTTTTAACTGCAGAAGATAATTTTTTAACCAAACATGGAACCGTTGTCCTGTCACGAAAACCTAACTTCTCCTTCCTACTATTTCAGAATGCGAAATAACATTTTAGGCGGCAAAATTGCATACAATCTTGCAAAAACTCGTTTTAATACACAACGTTACCTTAAATTAAATGAATTTTGAACAATTCTTCCACTTGAAAGTATTTTGTTCACTTTGACGTTTCCTTCTTAAGGTTATGTTCCACATGATGATTTCGTATTATAAATCTGTCATTTTTTATCCAATTTGAAGCAATTTTGATAAATATTCTTAAACTTTAATACTGATACTTTATTCTTAATAGTTTTTATTAATAATTTATTTATTATTAAGAAAATATGTTATTCAGGGGGCCCATACACTTTTTTAATGGATACGGTCCCGAAACCCTTGCACTAACACTCATGTACTTTGTATCGGTGAGGTGGACACGTGGTGTAGATTACAAAGTAGGGATACGCTAGTCAAGGCAGAGGGTTAAAACACACGCACCTCTATAACTTCCAGTATTCGATGTTTTTGTATCAAAAACTAATGCTTTAACACAATCTTGGAGACACCATTCAACCAGAATTTCACAAACAGCAGATACCTGCTCTTTCCAATCCCATATTGCAGTACAGGCACTCCAAGAAGTTGTTTAGCATTGCCATTCGAAAGAATCACAGGAAGTCGATCGTCGGTCTCCTTTCCTGTTAACGCTGGAAGTAACTTACCATCCCAGTGCACGACAGCAGCTTGCAATTTCGTGCCCATGAACTACTTTATAATTATAGTCGCCATTTCTTCCCGTATTTTTTCTCTTACACTGTGAATAGATGACCTGCTGATCAGAAAATCCTGGACATAATGGCCTAGTGCCTCGGTAGTTGCAATCAGAACATGAACTGCATCCCTGTCACTGATTTTAAGTTGATCCAAGGCCGCTGCAAACTTAGGAGTCACTAGTGTACGGCTCCCTTTCGCCCGTTCTACTTTTGGTGATGAAAATTCTAATTCTGCAACTTCTGGGAGACGAGGTTCTACCACAATATTATCAGTGGATTTTCGGGCAACTGATACATTTATATCCGTACCTGATCCCAAACTGCCGTTACTTGTAGATGGCTTCAATTCGTCAGTTTCATCTTTAAAAGAAAAAGAAGAAATTTAATGATGCAAAATTAAATTTAAAAACTGAAATGTAAAAATAATTAAGAGTATTGCATGATTGCAATTTCTTGATACATTACTCACTTAGTCATTCAATTTCAAGATTGTTTCGCTCCTTTCTCATCAACGCTGTCTCTTCTCGTTCTGCAACTTTTCTTTCTTTTAGAAATTCCTTGTAATACATTCCGAACATAAACCCTTGTCGACCTTTCAACATTTGATTGATTAAAAACTGCTATATATCTATAAAAATATTTTCCAAAGCGTTCGCATGTGCAATGTTGAAAAGATCCTCGAGCTTCGATTTGAAATTTGCTTCTTTTTTCTTATAAGCCTCCGATTTTCTCCCAGCGTGTTTTTGTAGTTGTCTCCATTCTTGGTACAAACATTCTAATTTTGGGATGCAGTTTCTCACTTCCTGAGTTGGAATTCGTGCTTTTTCCTAAAAAACAATAACCTCCTGTAATGCTCGTCTGGCACTTTCGCCTAAAGGTAACTTCACAACACGAAGATTGAAAAATAATACCCTTAAAACGTCTTTATTTGATGACAATTTATTTCCAGATATTTTATACCAGTATTATCCAAGTAAATAAATTTTCTCACGTAATAGATGGGCAGAGGACATTGTGACATAAAAATTAGTTTTGACTCGTCCGATATCCGAGCAAGAACTGATTCAGGTATGTCTCTGAGTATCTGTATCTACATACTACAACTAATATATTACTACTATACTACATTCGTACTACAACTAATATATTACTACTATACTACATTCGTATCGGGTACATTTGTACCGTCTTGCCAGGTAGACACACACCAGGTAACTCTTGGACAAGAACACTCAGGAAACAGTAAAGGACAGATATACTAGAAGAAAAAGAGTGCTTCATGCTATATGGAAGCCCCTAGACTATTCTCTACTAGAGTACTTGGAGTAGCTTTATTCGTAGCATACTTTTTCGCATTGTTCTTGAAAACAGTTAGTCATACGAGAAAAAGTCATGGATAATAATATGTATATTTTGAATAGTCTACAACTTTTGTATAAAGCTTTTTTATATAATTAAAATTTTGCAAAATAAACAAATAAAATTGGTTTCTTTTTCAGTTATATGGTTTGTTTATGTTCAAGGGCCCAGGTGCACCCTTTCACTTAGTCCGATTAAGATCAAATTTCACAGGAATTATTTCTACATAAAATGGAACCAAACTGGTGGGTTGCACTAAAAAAAATTGCAAAAAAATGTTTGCCAAGAGTAAATAAAAGCCACCGTAATGTGTGCATTACAAGGCAAAAGCGTTTGATTTTGCCCCTTAGCACACAGTATGCTATTGTCGGCATATTGGATCACCCATTTTGATTTTTTATGCGATATATGAATATATGACTCAAAAGACCCTTAAGTAATGATTTTTATACTAATCGGATTATTTTTCGGCTTTTGGACAGTTTTTGCGTACTTTTAGCCCACGTTGGAACAAAACGATAGCGAACATTTCATCAGGCCATTCAGTAAGAAAAAAAATCTTATATTAAATCTAATATTTTTGGATCTTTGAAATTCCATAAAACATACTTCCCTGATGACTATTTTCCTGTATATAAAATTTACATGAGTAGTAATAGTTTATTCACGACGCTCCTCTGAATTTTCGACATTTCGAGACCTGCAAATCACGCCGAAAGTGATCATTTGCACGCCTCTTTATTTTTATCCTGCTACGTCATAACTTTTTTGCCCTAGTTAAGAAAGTGTCGCGAATGAATGCGTCCAGCTGGACTGTTACCTAACCTTGGGCTGTAATTAAAAATACAGTACGTTCCAACGAGAGATGCAGTTTCTCGTCCCTTGGGTTTCTCTCTTTGGCACGATATCTAATATTACAGTACAAGTCCGATAAATTGCCGTCCGATAAGTGTACACTCCCCTTAAAACGTCACCACACGCACGACACACACACTAATTGGGGTTCTCCCACTACGTGTGCTATTTTTCTTATGATTTGCGCATCATTCTTACGCATGCACCTAATATCGTGCTACTAGAGGGGGCATCCGATAAGTCCGCATTTCCTGGAATTTTCCGCCCCTACAGCCCCGAAATGAGAAACTTATCGGACTTCTACTGTATTAGGAAAAGAATGTCTTTTAATACGTATATAAGGATACAATATAAAGAGAGTAGAACCTTGGCTCGTGTCACGGACTTGAATTCAAAGTGTAATTTTTTTTAGAAAACGCTTCAATGAGACTCATGGTTGGGGTACGCAAACCTCAAACAAATACCCAAAATTTTAATCAGCGAATGCTAATTAAACGAATGATTTCCAGCTCCCAAACTTTGGTCCAAAGAAATTCTCAATTTGTATTGAGGGGGGAAAGTTCACCAAATACTTCAACAAACATAATGAGTAATCAAAAAACAACAAAAAAACATCTTCTACCGCACTCGATAAATTGATAAATGTAAACAAATCAATTCTCGATCATCAGCACCATCTGGCAATATAAATATTAACGAAATAGAAACATGACGCCATATTAAAAAAATATCAGAGTGCACAAACAGCTATTTGCACACGTTATTATAATATTGATAATGAACAATTAATAAAAAAATTTGAAATAGACAATAAAATAATTTGGGATTTCACTAATTAATTCTAAAGAAAGCTATCTAACATAACATTTTATAAAAATTCAAACAAGTTCACAAATTAAAATCAATTTGCACTATGCGTTTACAAGCAAAAATAAGTACAATTCTTTCCCAATACGTCTCTTAACACAGCCTGGGCAATTGTATATTTTAGCAATCCCTAAAGGCTACTCCTTACTGAAATTAGAATGGCTATCTAATATCACTTTAGTTAAAACTTTAAATATAAATAGAAATTACAAACAATTCATAACAATGCCCTTCGTAGGCTTACCTCAAGGCACCTTAAACAACAATATATTTCGACAACTCCTTACAGCAACTCCTTACTGGAAATAGGAATACTGTCTGATATAATTGTAGCTTGAAATATAAAAAAAATGGTTAATTAAATACAATTCATCACAATGCCTTTAGAAGACTTCCCTCAAGACACCCGGAACGACAATATACTCGTATTTTAACAAGCCCTAAAAGCAACCCCTTACTGAAAGAACAAAGACTACGTGATATAATTCTGATTGGTACTTTAAATAAAATTGAAAATTAAAAACAATTTACCAAAATGCCTTCAGAAGAGTTCCCTTAAGACTTCCCAAACGACAGTATATTTTGACAACCTCTAACACCAACCCCTTACTGGAATTAGAACAACTATCTGATATAACTTTAGTTAAAACTTCAAATAAAATTCAAAATACCGCTGCGATGTACTATAGGTGTATTCACTATGCGTGTATTTATTTGTGCTCATTTTATGAGCACTTTACTTCCTCATAAGTATCGAATAAATTTGGTTCTTCATAAAGGAGGTTATTCTCTAACAAAGGAAAAAAATTGACACTTTCAAAATTGTTTAATCTTAGATTTCCATCATAAAATAAATCATATTTTCAGAAAATCTGAGAGACCATCAACAGGTCAATCAATGTGTTCGGTTATAACGAACAACTTTTTAATTTACGATAATGTTATACACTCGTCGAAAAAGTCCCTCTTCTCCCCCTAGGTGCATAATATACTATTTGTGCATGAAGTATCGAGGGCAGTCTTCTAGAGGCAGCGTGCTAAATTGTTTTTACTTTCTAATTTTATTTAAAGTTTTAACTAAAGTTATGTCAGACAGCCTTCCTAATTTCTGTAAGGGGTTGCTGTTAGGAGTTTTTAAAATGTGTTTTCATTGAAGTTGCGTTAAGAGAAGCTTTGAAAGAAATTGTGATAAATTGTTTTTAATTTTTTATTTTATTTAAAGTTTTAACTAAACTTATATTAGATGGTCTTCCTAATTTCAGTAATTGGTTGCTGGTAGGGGTTGATAAAATATATTGTCTTTTAGAGTGTCTTCAGGAAAACATTTTGAAGGCATTGTGATGAATTGATATTAATGAAAGTTTAAACCAAAGTTATGTCAGATAGCCTTCATAATTTTAGTAAGGGTTTGCTGTTAGGGGTTGCTAAAAACATTCTCGATTAGGGTGTGTTGTGGAAGATCTTCTGAAGAAATTGTGATGAACTTGAGGTCAGTCTGTGAGCTACGACAGATTCAAAAGTGTTCAAATAAATGGGAGAGGGAAACTTATTTACGAAGGGAAAAGCAAAATGATTTCAAAACTAAAGTGGAAGGTTTATTGCTAGTACTATTCACACGTAGAGCTCGCGTCTTATTTCAGATGGGTGAATATTGCGAGTTTAGAGCTTCACCCATTCATGCCCAGAATTCTTGTCTGTTTTAAATCTTTTTAATTAAATTTTAGTATATAAATTAAATGATTTAATTTAGCAATCATTTCCAAAAAAAATTTGAACATATTTTTAAATAAATAACTTGAACAATTTTCAATTAACAAACGAATGCTCGCATACACCATAAACGAAGCTGAATTTCTGAAGACCCACTTGGCGTAAATGGGTTAAGATGTATCTGGGGGGGGGGGGGGTATCGCGTACCTAGGGGTAAAGCAAACGCTACTGACATGAGATCAGCGATTGGGATGGGTGGTCCAGTTCTGTGGACGGTGATAGAGACGTTCTACCTGTCGGGAGAAACCAGGGCATGGGTGTTCTTTGCTCGGGCAAAGTTTGGAGCGAAAATTCCGAGAGATGTGGCTTGGGCTGAAGCTCGGTGAGATCTTAGGGGGGGGGGGAGTCCTGGGCTTGGGTGTTCTTCGCTCGGGCAAAAGTTAGAGAGATTAAACCCGGGAGATTTGTCTTGGATGAAGCCCCTTCGCAGCGACTATCTCGAATTACATGTGAGGTTAGAACTCCAAGGCGACAAAAGAATGAATCATGGATGTTTGACAAATACGATTGACGGTTATAAGTATAATTTATAACCGTGAATATAATTTAGCGGACATTAATCCACAGGATCTTTCGTTGTCTGAGGCGTTCTAACGTAAGTCTGTAAAACAGGGTAGGATGTGTAAATTAAACTTAAATGTTAAAATTAAAAATACTCACATCTTTAACGGTAAAAAAACTTCACATTATGAACTGTATACATTACTACAGTGGATCTAACGCCGAGGTCGGAGATCAAGAATCGTTCTGGTGACGGCCACTATGAGAAGGTAGGTCTCTCCTGGGTCAGATCAGAGGTAAGGATCAATTAGGTCAAGGGCGCTGATTTCCCAAAGTGCTCCAATGGATCTCCAACCCACACCTTCCTTGAGGGAATGCTGTTGAAAAAAGGTAGATTCTTTCTTCGTGAGAACCAGTAGTCACGCAAGGTGTTTATATTTAGAGACGAGTTTACATCTCTCGTCATCTGACTGTTGGGCGTTGGTAATATCATCGTACAGGTCTCGCGTTTTCATGGACACAGGGTACGGGGTCAGTTCAGACTCGGAACTTTTATTTTCAGGGTGCAGTAGGCGTTGATCGGCAAAGGGATCCTCTTCGTCATTAAGGCCAGAGGGAGCTTCGGCTAAGACCACAGGGAGTATCTTGGACTCGTCAAGCATTTTTCAACAGTGAAAGAATGAGTTCCTTACTGGAAATCCCATTGTAAGGAATTGTAGGTCGTTTGTTTCGTAAAGAGACTGGGTGGGAGAAAATTTGGCGCTAGCGCTACTTATAATGCTTCTGGTAAAGTCTGGCTTGGTTTGGTAGAGCACTGCTCTCATTCCTGCGGCCTTTGCGTCAGATTGTAGGTTTCAAGGTAGTCCGGAGATAGGGCGTCCTTAGCGAAGGAGCTTTTGAAAGAGGGGTTTAACGTTTTGGTAAGAACGCTCTGCTTCTGGTTTTCAATTCCCTCTGGAGCGGCTGTAATAGAAAATTGGGGAAAACATTCTTAGATCTATCTACAAATACCTAGGAAGTTTTGCAAACCTTTTTTTGACTTTGAAGGAGTGGCCTCAAGTACGGCATTAACGTGCTCACTATAGAGGAAGTCAACCTCGGCGGTGATAACGTGACCAAGGAAATCGGTTGAGGTATTTCCGAAGCGGCTTTTTTCCAGTGAACACTTGAGATCGTGTATAATGAGATGTTCCAAATTAAGTTCAACATGATGAAGATGTTCCTCTCAGGTTTAAGAGTAGATGATGATGTCATCTAAGTACACCATGCTGATTTTATTGATGTATCCAACGATGGTGGTTTGGAGGAAGGCCCTTATTTCTGCCAATTCTTAAAAATGCACTTGGTTCTCAAGCACCGGATACGGTGGAGTATTACTATCGGTTAAAAAAAAAAGAAAATTATTTACTACATGCGTTGGATTTTTTTACTGGAGAGTTTTCCCGCGGAGAGTGGACGTCCAATAGCGGGATGATTTACCAAAGGGGGGTGTTGGGGGACTTGCCACTGGGCCTGGGTATTATATAGCGGGTCGATTTACGATATGGGATTTATTTTCGAAGGAGAGAGTGAAATCTTTGCAGGGGGATGATTTTTTTGAACGAGTGACGGGGGATGTCGTAAGGGTGAAGGTTCACCGCCATGGGAGTGATTCACCAAGGGAAGGGGGAATTATTTACAGGAGATGGCTATTTACACAGAAATAATTTGCGCAATGAATGGATATCACCCTGAGGGATGATTCATCGGCACGGTTTATTTCGCCAAGAGTAGAACAAATTATTTGCAAGGGGATGATTCGTCACGTGCGCTGGGTTTCCCGCAGGGAGCTGTTTCTTTACAGTTGGAGAGTTTCCCACAAGGCCTTGATTTCTTATGGGGGTTATTTTTTGTGCGGGGGTGGCCATGTTCATAAGAAGGCTGAAATTCTTGTTCGGCGAGGTGGGGGGTGGTTCGGAAGGAAGTCCGTGCTCTGGAAAATATTTCCTATGTGGGGATACTTCTGTTGGTAAAACTCCAAGTTCATGATCCTATGAATCCATTCCGGAGTTCGTTCAGTCATGGGCGCCACTGGATGTTTATTCCCTCCCAGAAATGAAAACTGTGTTCGGAACAGCACGGAATAAGTCGGAATGAGCTCGCGTTATCTGGCTGATTCAGACTGACTGGAAACTGCATGAGGATGGAAACGGATTCATTCGGACTGAAGGAGGAACGTTACGAAATTATTAGGAATGATTTCGCATCATTTAACGGTCCCAAACGGTATTAGAATTTTATTTCGATCGATGCGGAATCATTCGGACTGAGGGCGGAATGACACGGAATCAGTTGAAATGAATTTGCGCCTTACCATGGATACAAGTGGAATGGAATTTTCATTCTGATACGTGCGGAATCATTTGGGCTGGGGGTGAAATGGCACTGAACATTCGGAATGACCGCGCGTATTTTACCGGATACAGATGGAATAAAAATTTTATTCAGATCGATGAAGAATCATTCTGATTGAAGTACGGAATCATTCAATGTCATTTGGAATGAACTTGAGCCACCAATTAGACGGGCAGATAATGATTGAAAAGAATAGATTTGATTGATAATATAATGATTCATGAGGATCGATGGATACCCCAGTTATACAAACGGATTGAGAATTAAAGAAGACGTATTCAAACGGATATCTATGGATAGCTGAGGCTTTAAAACGGTTATGATTTTGATCCTTTTATTTTCAGCAGGGCTGATATTTTTCAAATATGGTGCCGATATTTCTATTTCGTTAATATCGATGCTTCCAGATGTCGCTGATGATCAAGTATTTGTTTGTTTGCATTTACCACTTAGCGATTGAGTTAAAAGATGTTGTTTTATGTCATTTTCAATTATTTGTCATGTTTTTGAAGTGTTCAGTGGATTCCCCTCCCATCCATACCTGCAAAGCAAAGGGAAAAGATTTGGAGCCCTGATATCGAAACCCTCAGGGGGCAGACCTGTGCAAATATGGGATATTTTCAGTCTCGTGATAAGATTAGCGTAACTTCTCGGGAAACAGGCGTTACGGAACCATGTTCTAGGTGTCTTACCAATAGCCGTTAAGAACCAACATTACAGTTAAGAAACAACACGCAAATCACTGACAGGGAATCCGTTCAAAGCAGTATGTGAGAGTCGAGAGGCCGACCTCGCGACCTCATGCGCAATTCCGTTCCCAGTTATGCTCAAATGCGCATGAACCCAAGCAAACCGACGAGAGAACCCGCTGCGTCCCGAATACGTAAGACAGTTGCTCGAGAATCTTGAAAGATGATCGCGTTTCACCGTTCCCTCTTGATAAAATGCTTCAGAGCATAAAACCGCCCCGGTAAAAATACGCAATGCATTCATTAAGTCGAAGGCATCTATCAAGCCGCAACGCTTGGAACATACCCGGGATTTGTTTTCCTTCGCGTACATTGCCAAAGTCGTGAGATTTTCCACGATTGGCACCCCAGTCTTCGAGAGAAGAATTGAAATATCGCTCTAGTACTTTTATCTGCATTATTCTTTACATATGAAACTCAACTTATGCGTCTGTCAAGCAATACACCCAAATAACTAATGGTGGATTAGCAAGGAATAACACCATCCCCAATGGTCAGGGAGATTCCTCCAGCCCAACTCGAGCTCACGTGAGGGCACATAATTGTCACTTAGGCATATAAATAGAGAGTCCTAGTCCCACCAGCTATGGAGAGAGATTTGAGAGCCCGAAGCAGTAGGTCTTGGGCAACATAAATGTGCTCCGAGGTGACAAAAACGGGTACATGATGAGCATACGTTAAACCCCTTCGAGAGCAGGTCTCCCTAAGCAGGTCTCCACTAAGAACACTTTCCAAGAAAAAGCATGATTCATAGGGTCAGCCTCGTCTCTATCCCGACTCGGTTCAACGTCGATAAGAAAATCATCTGGCCACAACTACTCCTCACGCAGCTCTCTGTTCACCGGAGAATCCGGATCCATAATTACATTAATCTAAGGGGATGGCGGGGGAGAAGCACGGGAGTTTACTGTACGCCATATTCGAGCAAGACCGCCGGAGGGTAAATTGAATCTTAAACGTAAACTTTAAACGATGTAATCCGAATCAACGCAGGTGCGCAGGAAACGAAATCGAGATTTTTGGATAGAAACCCAAAAGCCGGGAGGAAAGTGGGATCAGAATCGTTTAGGGAAACCAATCCAGCATCGTAAATCGCTCATCCAGGTTTAATTTTGAACTTTCGACTCGGGGCGTGCATACTCTGCAGCCACAGCAATCCTACTTAACGAATAAGACAGACTGATACTCACATCATTGACAAACTGCGACCCATGATCCCCTAAGTCGGTCCTATCGATGGCAAATTCATTCTTAACAAGAATAAGAGCACCACTGTCCACTTGACCATCGTCAACTTACGCTTACTGTTCATACTACTAAATAACCAAATTCAGACCGTAAAGATCCGTTTGGCGGCACTATAAGACACGGATGCATGAGTCAAGAGTTTGAATGGTCAAATTTTGACTTAAATTACTTAAAATTTACTTAATAGACTTACCAGCTAAGTCTGTACAATAAATTTGAAGAAAATGCATGTCAACATTTCAATTTCAAACTCTGGACTCTTGCCTCCGTAGCTTTCAGCGCTGCCAAACAGATATTTCTGGTTAGAATAGAATAAAAAAATTGAAATTACCAAAATATACATACCAAAAAGAAAACGAAAACTCCCAGATCAAGACCAGACTAAGCAGGAACCAAATCTAGTTGAGTTGTTCAAGCGAGTGTTGTAAAAAAAGCAAATTAATAGGCTTCAAAAACCTGATAGGTCTAGTTGCACCTTACAAAAGGTTAAACTAAATTGAATATTTTGTGATTTAGTGATACCCCACTGTGCCCTGGGAATTCAGTCTACCAGGATGTTTCTCTGACCTACGATTTATTCAGACATTCACTGGGATTCCCAGAGAGATGAGACAACTATATAATATAAACTATATGTCAGTACTATCACCAGTGTGCAATTGGATTCCTTACACATTTACTTGAAAGCTCTACAGTAAAAAGAAAAATTGATAAAAGAATTTAAATAATAATAATAAAATAAGGGAAAATCACAAACAGAAGTCAAAAAATAAAATTTTAGAGAATATTATCGAAATAATCCCAGTTGGCGTACTATCAGGGGGCCCTTTCAGGTGAGAGAGAAGAGGTTGAGTAGTTGCAGATCTACGACTTCTTGGGTGAAAAATACCCGTCCCGTCTAATTTCATTTCTATCTCATCGTAGCCACAATAATTCCAAAAGCGATATGTCATACCTCCGATCTCATAGGAGTACATAATCACGGGACAAGGCTGCATGTGGTCCTCGACAATTTGAGCAAAGGAAAAAACTCAATCTGATCTGAAAGCTATCAGCCCTGTGACAGCCAGCACAAATTTCACAGATCAACCGAGAGGACCTACATTGGTCTGAGCCATGGTGACATCGTTGACAATAATAGCACCTTTTCCGTGGAGGGATCACTTGAGTTAAATAGAACGCCACACTAGAAATCATGAGAAGTCGAGGAAGCATGAAAAATCAAATTCAACTTTTTCATCCAGAGACAGAATATTGGGGAAGACTTCCACTAACAAAGGTTTTCTTCCGAATCAGGAATGGTGAAAAATAAACATAATCCAAATCCCTAAGTTCGGGAGAAGTTACAAGAGAATTAACATCCAAACCGTCCAGCTAAAATGCTAATCGGAGAAGCCCGGAATCGAAGAGCTCGGACTAGGAGAAACCGTTTCCATGAGGTAGTCGGGCTCCGCGAGACGTACGTCTGAAATTTGATGCAGAACTTCCCAAAATTCTGGAGACGGACTCTCCACGCCAGCATTCGTGACCGCGCCTTTTCATTTTTGTACTTTTTCCATGATAATTACCCTAAGTGGGTAGGAAATAGGTTCCAAGAGATTCTATGAGGCCGCTTCTACCTCCTGACAAGTGCACACTATATCGTCCGCGAGCGTCGCTGTTCTACCTGTAAGGTCCCGGTCGAAAATCGCCAGACCACCCGAGAGAATTTAGGTGTTAAGTAGAGTGGCGTGACATGGCTTGAGGTCAGGAATACAACCTTAAAGAATTTTCTAATTACTAAAAAGAAAGTGAATTTCAAGTTTGTATAGAGTATACAATGTAATTACCATGTATGAATCCTAGGTATCAATATCAACATCTACTAATGTTGTTACTTATATACGAGAACCCGCCCCGCATATAGTTTAATTACCTTATTAAATGGGTCAAAATATCTCAAGTGTGCCACTTTTAAATCGATAGTTCTATTTTCAATCAATTTATACAGTTTTCGATTCGTTTTTATATAAAAATAACTCTCGTAAGATATTTGTGCAAAAAATTTATTTTTTAAAAAGTTAATAACAATCAAAGATCTTGATCATTTTTTTTACTTGATTACTCGCGAACGGTTCATCGAAATTCAATAACTGAGTCATCAAAAATTTCAACTTAATACTTGAATTTTCAACTAAAAACGATAAATTCTTAACCAAAAATAGAATAATTAAATGTTCAGTGAAAAAAATTAATTTATAACAACAAAAAAACAACTAATTTTCAACAAAACAATGAAATATGGTAACATAAAGCTACTTTTACAAATGGATCATTGTTAATCAATTTCATGCCTGACTTTAAAAAAAATTCCCTGATGTTTCTAGGTTTTTCCCAAGTATGCAAATATTCCATTCCAGTATTAAGATTTTTTTTACAAATCAATCATGTTAGATTTTATATTTTCTATTGTTTTGCACAAATCGTTGACAATATGCTTTTATCTTTTTTCTTTGGACCGCAGTTTCTCTAAACTAATCATAATTTCTTTTCAACTTCTCGCGGCGAAGGTGCTTGTAACGGAATAGGGGGCCACTGTCAGGAGACACGCGTATTATACAAGTTTGAAAAAAGACACGAATTGATTAATCACATCTCCGAAGCAATTATTTGAGTGGGTGAAGCAATTTTTCAAAAAAAATCATTTTCACCTTTGTAGCCACGAAGAACGTGAAAATCATGAAAAATTTCTTCAATCACGATTCTCCAAGGCGAAGACGATAAAACAAACATGTATGTTTGATTCCTATCAGCCTGATGCCGAAAGCAACAAAATATTGTGCAAAATATTTTCCGAGCAAAAAAAAAGCACTAACGATTACTTACACGTAACACTGCTCTTTTTTTTATCATTTGATTGAATGCACACATTTTTTTACGAACATTGTACGAATTTCTTCGTAATTCTTGAATGAACAATATTAAAATGATCGCTATGTTTTACTTTTGAAAAATATTTGCACCTCCTTATGATGGAAAATCACGAAAATAATATGGGTATTTCGAGTCGCACACGTATTTCGCAAAATTTAGGTTCACCATCATCAAGTCGTGGGTCTTCGAATAGTTGATAGCTCCTGAGAATGCTTCCGTGATGTCAGAATTGTGAGTAAAAAATAAATTGGCGAACGGTTCTGGCCGCTCAAATGCTGTCTTCTGCTATCTGTAGATTGCTCCCTTTCGAAAAATTTATAATTTCAGTAAAAATAATAATTGCCTGAGCAAAAGGCTTAATTTCTATACATTTTATTGATCCGAGGATCTAGCAAAATCCCAAATATTTTAACAGTTTTCTTTCTTTCGTTCTCAAATGCTTGAGAAAAATTATATATTGAGTCAGTGACGTACCTAGACAAAAAAAATTCCAAGTCGGATTGAACTAACACCCTTAATTCCATAATTTCTTTCTCGCTTTTTAGTTTCAAAAGGTACTTACTTAAGGTTTTGCTTTCTAAAAATGCTTTACACTTCTTTCACAAATATTAAAAATATTATTTATGGATTTATTTCTCATGTTGATCAACAAACGAGCTTTCGGGCATGTGATACTTAGAAAATTATCGATTTTAGCAGTGTTAGGTTCCCCCGGCTTTTTACTACAATAATAAAGATTTTTCCTTAAAAATTTGGGGAATGATAACGAACATGCTAACGGACGTCCCCGAACTCTTCTGTTGTGGAATAATTTAAAAAAAATTTATTTCGCTGAATTTGATTAATATGTGAGTATTTTGAGGTACAACAGAGACTGACATCATCGGAATGGCAGATACCTCAAAAACGAATCCTAACATCCAAATAGTGCACATGAAGAAAATTTGTATTTAGCAGAATAAATTTCTTTTGCTATCATCCCCCAAAATAGTGTTCGGGGACGTCTGTTGTTCTATTTTATAGCATCTCCAAATACAGTTCTTAAAAATGTTGATTTTTGTGGACAAAAACCCGGGGGAACTGAACCCGATTTACCACACGACGAAGTATCACATGCCCTTAACCTCTCCAGCATACTCTATTTTCAGAAGCTCTCTCACTCGCACTTTCACGTACATGAGAAGAGCAAACGCAAGGACACGGTGCGCTTGCGCACTCACTGAAGAGTGATTACTACTTAAGGCCTGGCACTTACGGTGCTGCTCCTAACAAATCGCATGTACGGAAATCGGTTTTCTTATTGTTCCTTCGTGGTGAGATCATATTAGAACGCCCAAAAAAGGATCCCGGATAAAAATGAATGCCTAGTTTTTACTGTGTACATATCAAAATTAAGAAATTGATTTCTTCTTATGTAAAAACGGTTTGTTATATAAAAAACGTGTAGAGACCACAAAGTTTTATTTTTGCTCAAAAATACTGCGAAAAGATTCTTAATAAGAAGAATTCAATCGGATGATTCTAAGTGCTCCCTGAAAAATGTTTAAGTTCAAAACGGGGAAAAAGTCGAAAAATAACCTTCTTAATCAAAGAAATGTTTTTATTTGCAACAACAAGTGAAATAAAAATGATTGAAACCATCTCTCAGTACATATCTTAGAGTTATAAGAAAAATATTGCTAATTTTTTTTTAAATATTGCTTTTAAGAATTAGGTAATAAAAACAAAATTATTTTATTTTAATAAATAATGATTTCAAAACCATAATTTCAAATAAACTGAAGCATATTAATATAATAGCCTAAGTTTTTCTGTCTTTTAAATCATTCCGTGATACAATTTTCATAATTTGGAACAGAACGAAAAAAATGAAAAAGGAATTTTGACTACTTCAAATAACAATAACAGAACACGAAACACATGATATTAAGAATGAAAAGTGAAGAAAAAAGCTTGACATGCGTTGTTCTTTGTTTATTAGTGAAGAAGAAGATTTAATCTGATGAACAACAATATTTTGTCTAAAATACTAGAATTAAAGGCCTCACTGCAAATAAACTTAATAGAAAAAGAGTTTATTATGCGATGCTATTTGTTTTTAAAACAGGATTTTCGATTTTCAAAAGTAAATTTAACATCTAGAACTTCAGTTACTCTTGAAAATAAAAAACAATTCATACAATACAATATTGGCAGAAATGATCAAGACGTCTCTTCTTTGATCCCAAGTCAAAGACAAAATATCAATTTTAAACCTGTGTACAAAATGCACAAAATTTTCAAAAACGTATAAATACTTACAAACATATTAATAATACATAATAATATTCAAGAAATATAATTTCAAGTTTTCGATTTGTTAGTTATTCATTTTTATCTGGTCACTTATTTTGTTTAAAAATTAATTAGAACAAAAAACAGATGATGAAAATAATGCTTTCGATAATTATGTAATAAAAACAAAACTGCTATATTGTATTTTGATTAACGATTTTAAAACCATAATCTCAAATTAACTAAAGCCTATTAAAATAATAGCCTAAGAGTTTCTGTATTTTAAATCATTCAGTCATACAATATTCTTAATTTGAAGCAGAAAAAAAATGAAAAAGCAATTTTGTCTACTTGAAATAACGAATAACGGAACATGAATCACAAGATATTAATAATATTGACCGTTAGGTATTCATAATCGTTTTCCTGTCTCGTCGTGAAGTTCATCGTATTCGTTGATGCTCTCGCACTTTCTCCGACAGGTCGTCGCGCAGTGCGCTTGTACGTCATAGAAACTAGATCAGGGTCGAATGAAACGCGGCCCCTGGCACCGTTACGCAAAATGATGGTTCTTTTTTTTCATCCCCATTCATAATACTGTCATATTTCACTCAAAAGATACATTAAAAACACTTCTAATGTTCATAGACCGCCTTTTTGTGGTGTAGTCATCAAATGAAGTTACTCAGTGAACATGAATTATTTTAATGCTGCTGAGAAGATTCATCTCTGAGAAAAGGAAGGATATTCAATTCACAGTTGAGTTTTTTTTAAGTAATGGTATTCACTTGTTAAGCACTAGTGTCACTCTTGGGCGAAAGGATGACTGAAATGTTGAGGAACATTGAGGCCAAGAGAACTCCTAAAGAGAAGGAATCAGGCAACACAGAGATTCCAATACAGCGAATTTATTTAATTAGAGGAAACCAGTACGAGATGGATGGACAAACTTTGAAAGTCATAATATTGATAAATGATGAACAAGCGGGGAAAGTATTACATACCAAATTAAAGCTCGAATATTCATTTTAGAGGTAGCCATGCCAGTGCAGAAATTGCCCCGGTTAGTCCTACTACAACACGGTTTCTGGTCGGATCCCGGCCGGGCTACCCCTGGTTGGGTTTCATGGTCAGGAACCGTTCGGCAACCGACGGGACTACATTTATCTCGAATCACCTAGTCGGGAGCCGACCGGTTACTGGCTGGGCCAACTCTGCTTAGATTTCATAGTTGGGAGCCGACCGAACACTGGTCAGTATACTTTTTTTGTAGAAATGACACATTTTTTAAGAGCCGCGGCATTATCAAAGACGTACTTACGGTTGCTAGATGAATTATTGTTTGAAAAGTATGATTTGAAGATTTATTAGATCAGTAAAACAGAAATTAGGTTTTCTAAATACTTAAAAAAAAACATTTGATTCTTTCCAATGTTTTATCTTACTAAGTAAAACTGTTATCAATTCTGCAATGTGTAACAGCAGAATTTTTACAATTTTTTCTATTTAAAAAAAATTTTTAGTCTCCATGTCTGACGCCTTCGGCGCCTCGCGTCGGCGTGGATACTTGCAAGTTTCAGTTTCGCACCTCGACCGACAATGCACGTTACTCTCATGTCGCGTAGTCTTTTCGAAGTTCGCAAATAAAATCCAGTATTGAAATCAACCTTATTTCAGTAATTAGTTTGGAAACACCACTTACTGCACGAATAATAATTATTTTAATTAAAGTATAGTGTTGTGTATTCATTTCTTCCTTTCTTCCTTCCTAACCTGAAATCACCACGTGGTTTCCAAAATAAAACAATTGCTAGGAGATTCTAGCATCAGTAATTGAAACTCTACTCTAATTTCCTCGCGAGAATTTGTTAACTTGATTTTGCATTTAAAGTTCACCGTATTCTTTACGATATGAGCCTTAAAAGGCAAACCAAGTTACCAATTTCTCGCCTGAAGCAGCATTTTTTAACCGCTCTGTGGCCGGGTCACCCGACCGGATCCCGGCCGGTATGAAAGCTGGAATCCGACCAGTTTACCGTGACGTTTGTAGCCGGATCCCGGCCAGTATCCCCGGCCGGAGCCCGGTTTAAACTGGGGCTATCCGGCCGGCTCCCGGTCGGATCTCTGTTACTATTTCTACACGGGTGCCTACACATGTATTTTACTAGCCCCTTATCCTATGTTTTATACTTTTTTGATGCGCTGCAATTTTATGTAGATGCTATTCTTTTGATACGAAGTGAATATTCAGATATTACGCCTTTCCGATCAGTTGACTAGAGACATTATATATAAATTCATAAAACAGTAATCAAAAACTGTTATTCAAAACCATTTTTTTTTATTTATACAGTGCTTATTTTTCAATATGGTAAAAAAATTGTACGACTTTAAACTGTGTCGTATTTAAAATGCAACCATGATATTCATTACTACCAACGATCATGGATATTACTTTGATGCCCAAGCCTAACCTATAAACAATTTATTCACCTCGTACCAAATGATACTTTTCATGAAAACACGTAAAATATATTTACGAACAAAATTAAGAGAAATAATTATCAGGCAGTTTTCAAGCCAAGAGTTTGACGAATCGAATGAACCAGTAAAAGAATAATGAAAGCAATTTCACTCCTTAAAAATGATAATCTGTATAAGCGGACAAAATTTGGATAGCTATGTCAAAAATACATTTTTCAATTTAAAAATTGCTAGTAAGTGGTAAAAAGGCTTATTATAAAACTCCTTTTTATTATTGCATCTCATAAAAAATACTTAAGAACTTTTGCTCTAAAACACAGTTACTTTTTCCCATTATTTAGTTCGTACTGGTATCCACCTCGTACTCGTTTCCCCTGAATAATTCAAGGCAATCGCGAAATTCAGAAATGGTTTGAGTGATCAAGCAATACCTACATATACCTACCTGCATATACCTACATTTTTTTATCTGCTAATAATCAAAAACATATTTTTAAATTCAAGATGGTGTATATGGTTTTGATTTACTGATCTTCTAATTTATTTAAGCTATCAAGCTTTCGCTCCATGACACATAATTTTACCCTGATCAATAACACGAACATCTTTCTGGAAACATATTTTTAAACTTCGGATAAAAAATGATAATCATAGTAGTTTTGAAATGCAACATTTTCGAACCACGAATACAAATTAAGGCCCAATGGAAATTTTAATTTCAAATGGAAAGCAGAAAGACTATTTCCAATATAAGCTTTTTTAAACATGGGATTTTCAGGGGCAAAAAAAATTTTTTTTTAAATAAATAAATCCTCTTCATATTTGCTTGTCTTTGTTTTATATAAATGATATCCTGAAGAAATTCGGCAGTCCATTTGGCTGCAAAAATGCAGCAGAATTTCTGCCTTTTTTCACGTGAGCGGAAATAAATAATTGAATACAAAAACCCATTTTTTGAAGTAAAATGCGATTTACTTGGAATTGAAAAGAAAGATATATATAGCTAATATTCATTTTATTCATTTGTTTTACAAAATAAAAGTGATAAGTAAAGAATTGTAGAAGAGGAAATAAAAAAAAATGTCTCATCGTCTCGAAATTCGGGATGAGTATTTAAATATTTTTCATAAATTTGGCTTTATGGGCAATTTTTAGATCTTTTTAAGATAAATGATTTTTCTTGGTATTATTTCCATGTATCTTGGATACTTTATCCGGAAAATGAAATTTTTTATTTTTATTAACAGTTTCTACGATTAAAATAAAAACTAAGCATCTTATCGAAATAAAAGTTTCAGGCGAATTTGTAGATCTTTTTAGGTTAAAAAATTTTGCTACTTAACATTTTTTTTGTATCACGTATATTTTTGCTGGAAAATGGAATTTTTTTTATCTTTCTAAATAGCATTTTCGATGGATAAAATCAAAGCCGTTGGTCAAAAATGGCTGGATAACAAACTCGTCATTTTTTTTAAGCCTACAAAAGGTTTGCCAAAGCGCAATCCAATCAAGTAATTCCTTCGAAAGTTATCGTGCTCACAGGCGCCGATAACGATAACGACGAGGATGGCAAACAGACCCCGAAGTAAAATCGATTTTTCTCAATCAGTGAGTCTGAAAACGTCCAGATTTGATGAAATCCGCGAAAGTCAATTTTTACATAAAACTAATACCTTCTCATTGAGATGAGAAAGTAGTATGTTGACATTCTCTTGACATTCTTTAATTGTGTCATTAATTCCAGAAAATAATATCTTCTAACGATCATATGGAAATTATGCAAATATAAATTGTTTAAACAATTGCAAAATATGTTAAACAAGAATATTATACTTGACATTTATCAACTATACCATTTATCCCGAAAAATAAAAACTTTTAACGATTTACTGCAAAAAAAATATTGCTTAAACAATTGAGAATTAGTTTAAAAATACTTAGAAATTTATCACATTTCGAATAAAAATAACTAATGTTGACATTTTTTTTAAATACCGTCTTCAGCATGGAATTGATATAAAATTGCTATTTTGCATTTTTTGAGCATTTTCCGGGGACAAGATGGTTGGGAAGGGGGTCAAAATCAAAAGCTATTGGGTGAAAATTATTCTCTGAACATTCCTTCAGAATTGACTGAAATTTAACTTACAAAAAGTGTATAAAAAGTACTTATTATTTATTTACATTTTCTTGAAAACCGAAATTTTCCTATTTAAAACCCCATGTTAATTTAAAAAGCCCGGAGGGGCACAGAAAAAATATATATATTCTTTTTTCGGAAAACGAACAATTGGGAGGGGGGGTCGATCACAAAAATTGAAAGTCGAATTTTCGGACCACATTGACACCGGCCCTAATAAAGATCCAAAAAAATGAATGTAATTCTTAAATTAATGAATAATCTGGTTTCCCGGAGACACAGCCAGCATTCCAAAACAGTGTGACATGACTTGTAACAAGTCTGAGTAAATTATTTGATAACATCCCCGAGTGTTACATACATGCAATGTCACGAATGCCAATGAAGTACAAGTTTGCCATTGACCTCTTACACAACTAACGCCGCCACATCTAAACACAACACGAGAATATAACCCATTGTTTCTGCCTTTGGAACGAGTTTCCGCTTTCATCAAGATTGCGGAATGAAAGCGATCTTACCACCTGACTTCTGAGCAAGAACAGACTGCGTGACCTTGACATTCGTTGTTCTTTTTTTGTTGTTGACGGAGACAATTTGCTCCAATTACCAACAATATTTTGACTAAAATACTAGAATTTAAGGCCTCACTCCAAATAAACTTAAGGTAGTTGTGATGCCAAAAATCAGATGTCTAGGAAAAATAGTTTTTCTGTGATTTTAAGAACCAAAATAATATTACTGATGACGTAATTTCAAACAAAAAACATTGTCTTTAATGAAAAAATGTTAAAACTTACAAAAAACTATTTTAACAACGTTCTTTGTATTTAAATATTCTCTTACCATCGCTTCTTAACAATTTTTGAAAAATGGTTTAATTTTTCATAAATAATGGCTTATTTTTTCAGAGAAAGCATTCTCTACAACGTTAGTGCTTACAATTTTGAAAGTAAATTTTTCTATGGCTGCAACCTTTGAAAGAATTTATTAAATATATACTTTTTTTCAAAATTGGAATCAGTAGAGATGTTGGGAATGTCTTTTCCGAAAAAATAAGTCATGATTTATTGAAATTCAACCGTTTCAAAAAAATGGTGAGTAGCAAACAGATGGAAAAATTTAATTGCAACAAATATTGTTAAAATAATGCGTTTTTGAAAGCTAAAAAATTTGTTCATAAAAAATATTTGTTTTCTTTCATAATATATGAATAATATCATTTCAATTTCTAAAATCATATAAAACTTTTTCCTTTTCGAGAATTGATTTTTGATACACCAACTACCTTAAGTTTCATTCTTCTCAAAATAAAAGAGTTCATAATTATGCTATTTGATTCTAAAAACAGGGTTTTCAATTTGCGCAAGTGAATTTGAGATCCAAAGCTTCAGTTTCTCTTGTAAATAAGAAACAATAAATATAATACACTACCGGCAAAAATGATCTACACGCTTGTTTTTTTTTAGCTTTTGCTAAGGTACCTTCATTTTTATAATATTACCAAGAGAATTTTCCTCTCATAATATCGCAAAATATAATAAAATTCTGCATCTAACTAACCCAAGTTTAAGACAAAATATCAATTTTATAATTTGGTGCAAAAATTCACAATGTTTGCAAAATTTGTAAATACATACAAACAATTTTTTAAAATAATTTTTTACTATAATTTAATAAATTTGTGTTACATTTATAAAAATATTATTGTTTTTAATTTTTTCAATCTTCGTTTGTTCTGACTAACAATGACTTTATTTAAGAGATTTATTCAGAGATAAGAAATCATGTCGTTCAAACGAACAATTTTTCCGTTGTATTTGTTCAAGTATTATTATACACAAAAAAAATATCTTTCTTACGTTTGGAAAGAATTTAATGCAGGGTATTTATAAAGAAAAATCTTAAATCGGTTAAGAAATGTATCCTATGGACGACTTTATCCGCAAAAATTCATTTCTGGATGAGCTCAAGAGGAAAACCCCCCCAAAAAATTGAACTTTTCCTACTCGAGATTTTGAATTCTTATCGGATTCTTCTTTTATAAAAGAAATATTATTAAATTCTACATAAAATTTATGAATTTGATTAAAATAGGTTATTACATTCTGAGACATGGCATTTTTAAAAAACTTCATCAAAACGATTCAAAGTGACATAACTCCTACAATTAAAAAATTTTTTAAAAATATTTTACCACATCTTACCAACCTAATACTATTATTTCCCCCAGTTTCAACAAAATCGGTCATATCGATAACAACTCTGATATTCCTGATCTGGAAACTCTGTAATTCTCAAACTGTCTTAATTCAATCCTGGGTGTGTCTACTTTGTTTTTATTTATAACTTTATGGTGCTCATTTGATGAGCACTTTGGTTCCTTATTATGATTAATTATGAAATATATTTACTTCCTCATTTAGGAAGTCAAAATAAAAAGATAAAAATAGGTCAATCAAAACGTCTCGAATCAAGGAGTCTTTTCTATTCATGTATGAAATTTGAATTATGCCAATAAAAAAAGTTTTTCTGTTTAAAACAGATTTTTTAAATTATATAAACGTCCATAATTTCCGCACTCTTCAATAAAATGTATTATTTTAAAGGTCAATCGATTTGTCTCGAATCAAGGAATCTTTTCCGTTCATGCATCAATTTTGAATTATGTTAATGAAAAAAGTTTAATTATAATGACCCAAATATTATGAATGACCAGAACTTCCTTACTCTTCAATAGAATGAATTCATATTATAGGTCACTCGATTCCCCTGAAATAAACAAAATCGGGTTTTTAAATAAAATGTATCAATATTATAGGTCAATCGATTCGTTTCAAGTCAATGAATCGTTCATAATCTTGCATCACCTTGGAATTACGTTAATGAAGAAAGTTTTACTATAAAAATCCCATTTTTAAAATATTATAAAGAGCTAACAAAAAAGGTAATAAATATTTTTAGAACTCCTTCTTTCAGTTTGGAGATATTAGTGGTGAAAATAAGTCCTCTAAGTTTCATCAATTTATCTGTAACCGTCTTCAAGTTATCGTCTTCACAAAAAAGTGTAACATCCACACATACATCCAAACAAACATCCACGCATACATCCAAAAAAACATCCGCCCACACATACATCCGGACAATAATTTGATACATTGTGTGGGACAATTTTTAATTGAGGAAGTTTCCTCTATGAGGAAGCAAAAAGCATAACGATTATATCAGTGGCATTAAAAAGTAGAGACGGTAGTGCGTCAGCGAAAAACAATATCGTGCGACTGCATTTTAATGCAAGTGGACATTTTCCAAGAAATCAACGATGCCGCTTACATTAAAATCGATTTTGAACTTCCGTTGGGTTTGTGTAGTGTAAGTATTTGCCGTTTTATATTTTTCTCAGACATGAAGAAGAGACACTGCAAGATAAGACTTACACTGGCTCATTAGTGAAACTACTCGATGGGTTGCGAAATTTGATAGGGCAATTTTGATGACATTGGATGAGTGTAATGCTGCAAATAAAGTTTCCAGAATAATATCAAGCCTTGGATAAACTTCCGAAAAACGCATGCCTCCGATTAATTTAAAACTCCGTATATCCACGTCTTTTGATGCGCTGATTGCGAAAATGATAGTGAAAATACACGAAAATTTGACTTTCATGGCGAAAACCATGGAAAACCTATAAAAGTCATGGTTTTTGAATTTATCTCGGTAAATGCAAACAATTTCGGAAAAGTTCTCAAACAAAAGTTGTAGATCTAATCAAAATATACATTTTTTATTCTATACACTTTTCCTCCCAGATTGATAGTTTCTGAGAAAAGCGCTATTGAAATTTAGCAAGTGCAATAGGCTCGAGTCCTTTTCGGGTGCGCTTCCGAAAATCCCGTACCACCGATTCATTTGAAACTCTGTATACCTATGTGTTTTGATGCGCTGATTACGAATATGATAGCGAAAATACCTGCGAATTTGATTTTCATGATGAAAACCATGCTAAGCCCATAAAAGTCATGGTTTTTCGAATTTATCTCGGTGGATACAAAAATTGTCGGAAAAGTTTTCAGACAAAAGTTGTAGATTTAATCAAAATATACATTTTTCATTGTGAACATTTTTATTTCCAGACTGATATTTCCTGAGAAAATCGCTATTGAAATTTAGTAAATACAACAGGCTTGAGTCGTTGGAAACGGATAGGGGTTTGAACAAAATTATTTCTGTGACCAGTCACAGAGGTGCCTTTCCCTCCACGAAACGTAGGAAAGTGGTAGGTGCTTAGCCAAAAATTATTTTTGCGACCAGTCACAGCGGTGCCTTTCCCTCCACGAAACGTTGAAAAGGGGTAGGGATGTGACCTACACTACCTACACATGTGGCCGAAAACTTACTGGACTCAAGCCTGTTGTATTTACTAAATTTCAATAGTGATTTTCTCAAAAACTATCAAACTATCTCTGATATCACATTTTATTTCCCAGGGAATGAAAAGAAGTTTTCACTCTCTAGGGACTACAAAGTGGAACTTTATCCCCGCTGCATATATGCATTCAAAAGGACTGAAATCATAAATGTGTTATAAACAAATTATATTTTCTCCTTTAGATCTCCTTATACCTAAAAATAAGATATGCACTCTCCGTAAGAGATTATCTGATTTTTAAATTTGAAATTTTCCACATTTCCAAAAATGTCCGATAATTTATGGTAATTTATGGCAAATTATCATTAGTTTACCAGCAATTTATGATAAATTATCACTTCGAGTTGGTCCGATCTGTAAAATATTTTCATTATTCATCTCCCTAGGGACTAAAAAGTAGAAATTTATCCCCGATTTATATGCATTGAAAAGGGCTTAAATCATTTAATTTTCATTAAGAAATTAAATTTGCTCCTTTAGATCGCCTTATATCTCCAAATAAGACAGTCATTCTCCGTGAGAGATAATCTGATCCGTATGAATCCTTAATTACACATTTTTGTCTTGCTATTTATAATTTTCTCAGCTTTATCCAACACACCCTTCTCTATAATGAAATACCATTACAAAAGTGTGTAAAAACGAACGTGTACAATCTTGGAATGAGATGAAGAAACCCACAATTTCCAGAGAACGCACACTATCAATAGCTTTGATTGCACGTAACATGAACGTCTCGCGCAGTGAAGAGGTCTACACTATTTGTTGTTCAAACTCAAGCATCAGTGAAATAGAGGTCAGGAATTAAAGGAGAATAACACGAGTGTGCCGAACCAACTCGAGTAGCATTCGCTTGGTCGAGATCGGACAGACGATAGTTTTTGCCCTTCTTGTCCGCTATTTGCACCGGCTACCTGTGTGCAACAACGGCTAGAAATCTCCGCATTATTCGACGCCTTGCATCATAATTTCCTCTCCACTTGTGCAAAACAAGATTGCGTCGTACGTCGTGTCCCTGTGATCCCTCATGCAGGTTACAACCTTGCTTTTGTCCACAAATAGGATGACCACTCAAACTTGAAAACAAATTTTCCGGTTGTCTTTTAGGCGTTTGTAATAATAACTATTCAATAGATTAGTTTTACTCCATATATGTCTATCAATACAGGAAGCATTCCTATTGGTCAATTATTGAGGTTACTCGATTTTTGGAAACCAGAGGGCTTACACATATGTTAGGGGGCCAAATTTTACTCTTTGACGGAGAATGACCCATTTACCGTTTTCGGGGTTTTAAATAGGTATCTAACATCCCCTTTCCACAGGAGGTTGTCATACATTGAACTTTTTAGCTCACATCCATTCCCAAATCCCCTATTGCCCCACCTCTTATAATAAGACACCAAGCAATGTCCGACGTACTTAATCCTGTGATTTTTTCAATTTCTAAAATCCCCTACCGTCTACAGCTAAATTTTTTTAGATGCGCTCGCATTCACCTGAACACTTAGCCAGAGAAGTGGAAAACTGCAGAAAACCAAAACTCCTGAGCACAGACGGTTATCGATAGACGAGTTTGGACTTTGATGTTCGAGTCCATATTAATCCTCGGCATCAAACCTAACTCGCTTGACAGTAACTAAACGCAGTGAAAACACGTCTAACAGCGAAAATCACGAACAGTCAACCAAACGAGCGATTACCGCGGGAATAGGATAATTTTTCAAGAAAATCAGGGAATAAATTCAAAAGAATTAACTTTCAACCACAAATAGTTGGATTTTATTACTGGGTTCTATTAATTCCGTTCTCTTTTAAGCGAAAAAAAAAAACACAAAAAAGGGAAATTTTCTGAAAAACAGAGGCGAAAAGAAGAATTCTTTAAAAAAGGAAGGAAATAGGGGAAATATTGTGAAGTGTATGATTTAACAAAGAGCAGTGAAAATTCTGCGCACGGAAGCAATGGGTGTTATTTTAGAATATAAATTATGACTTTCCGTCAGAAAAGGGTCCGAAATACTTCAAATCAGTTTTTCTCGAAGAACGAGTTTTCAAATTATTTGCGAAACATTTAAAGTGTCCCTAAATTATAACTTTATTGTACAAATTACCATTATTAATTATTTATAACAATTTAGGTTACCTCTGCCGCTACTATATCAAATATCTAAAAAGGCAGTTTTTGTTACTAAATATAAAACGAACTTTATGTATTTGAATGCTCCATCAAGACAAACTTTAAATTCTTAACACTAGAAGTACCGGAATTTTCTGATGATTTTTCAGTGATTTCTGAATAATTTTTTTTGTGCGCATTCAACATTTCCGAAAAAAGTGTCAAATACTCCTATTTATAAACAATCTCTCTGCAAGTAACCGCTGCGGTGATTTATCACTTTAAAAATCGAAAGGGGTCAATTGACCCCACTCGGTACTTCTAGTGTTAAATATATAATATAAAAGGAAGATTCATATTTGAACGAAACATTAACTTTCAGATATGAAATATAAAATGACCTTCTATATTTTAACGGAGATGGTTGGCACAATTCGAATACAGCTTTTTTGGAGAGCGAAACGATGTTAATTGCAAAAGTAAAAACAAATTTGAAAAATTCCTGGTTTGCAAAAAAAATTTCCGGTTATTTCCGGCGTTTCACGATGCTTAAAATTTCAGGCTAATTCCCGGTTTTCCAGATCAGTAGCTACCCTGACTTGGCTTCACCAGAGATGAACGGAGAAATGTCTGCAAAAATTTTGCCCCATTGGGTTGACGATTTTGAATTTTTAAATTTTATCCCCGAATTCGTATTCTGCGACCCAAAAACCGCCAAGATACAGGGTTTCTTACAAATCCAAAAGATATTTGATTTTTTTTTAATTTTTGGTGTCCATATTGGGTCTACCATTTATAATTTTGTAATTTTGACATCAAATTTGTACTCGGCGACCCTAAAAACCCCTAGATACCCGGTTTCACCCAAATCCAAAACAAATCCAATTTCTTAATTGTTTTGGACCGCCATATTCGGTTCGTGGTTTTTAATTTTGTAATTTTAAACTCTTAATTCGCATTCAGCAACCCAGGAAACTATTTGGCACCATTTTTTATGAAGACTGGACTAGCCCATCGCGAATTGGCCAATTTTCGCCATGTGGCGTCTATGCCATAGTAGCACATTTTTCACGCCATGTGGTGATTATTCTGTCGAAGGGATTAAAAAACTAAAGTTTAAGAAATTAAATTCAGAATAAATCAAAACTTAAACTCTTCTTTAGCGTTCAACATTCAAATTTAACTGCAAAATTCTTAGAAAGTAAAAAAGACCCAGAATCCAATGACTAATTTTGGATAACAAGCTCCTAAAAGTCTCAATTAAATTTTTTTTAAACCAAACTAAAGAAAAAGGAAAGAAAATATAGACAAACTCCAAATCCCCTTCCTTTTTTCTATTTTCTTTATTTTTCAAATCACACTAAAAAACAAAAAAAGTAGCAAAAAATCTACCGACGTTTCGGTGCTCATTAAATACCCTCTCAAGGTAATAAAAGCCAATTTTTCAAATAATTCAAAACCCATGAGAAAATAGGAATGTTTTCCCATGAGATTTGATCTAATCTGATCTGATTTTCAGTCAGATCTCATAGGGAGAAGAACATCCGTTGGTAGATATTTTCTTAATGTTTTTTTATTGTAATTAGAAAAAAAACATAAAATAAACAAGGCAAAAAACGAAGTAAAAGGATTTGCTGGTCGCCTTCTTTTTCTATTCTCTTTTTTTATTTTTATTTGTTTTTTATTTGAATTGAGACATTTAACCCGATCCGGTTATCGTGGGTCGTTTCAGACCCAAGGCACTTTTCTTTTGTCTCATTACTCAGAAGCCGTGTATCCCGGTCATACCTATCCCCACCCTAAAAAAACTTTAGGACTAGAGGATTCTCTGTGCTGAATCGCGTTTCCCCCCCAGATAGTAGCTGGAAGTAGGCATATTTCATGTTTGAAGACAAAATAGAACATGTGTGCTTATGGCACTCGCCAAGTTTAGATGCGTTTTTCTCGAAAAACAGTTTTTTGAATTTACAACTTCAAAAATGCCCTGGTGACACATTTTTCAACTTAGGGGGTTCATTTTTAGCCGTAAATGCAGGGAATTTATGCGACTATTTGCTTCTATACATAACTCCATACCGACCATAAGGGCCCTTTTTATGCGGACGCCCACATATAACGAGTTATTTCTTGAAACTTTAAATTTCATCTTTGGAACAAAGCGCTAATAAATACCCCAAACTTGAGCATTTCTTTCGTTCCCATCGAGTTAATGATATTTTTCTTGTTAAAATACGCTTCTTAAGCTTCAAAATGTTATAAGAAAAATTCAAATATCTCAATTTGTTCAAAAGTTATGAATTTTTTTAGTAAATATCTGCATTTTCGGGAGGTGAATGTGTGTTTATCACTGTAAACAAAATATTTGTTGAAATTTGTTTGCAATGTTTATGATGTTCCCTTAAAGAAAAAGTGTTCAAGAGTGTACAAGAATTTTACCAAATTTTTTCATTGATAATTGAGCGTTTCAACATGCCTTGGGTCTGAAACGACCCACGATAACCTGAGAAGTTGCCAAAAGAAGCGATAACCTGATCGGATGTGAAATTAAATAAATGGGAAGAATTAATTTAATCATACGTTGACAAAATATATTTTTATTCTCAATATTGAAGAATTGGGTAGTTGGGTGCAATAACGCTGTACTTGCGTTTTTAAGGGTCACTTATTACATACTTCATGAAAAAGTACATAACTTCATGATAAACAAATAAAGCACAAGTGACTTCTGAAAATTCAAGAAGAGCGTTATTGCACCCATCCAGTCAATATTCCATCTTAAAAGGTGCTTCTAATTTTGAATCATGCTAAATCATCATACTCTACTTCTAGAAGGTTAAATTTCTTGTTTTCAAATGAAAAATCCTACAGTGCGAGGTCTAAAAATTATTTGTATTTCCACCGAAAGTTGAAAAACTACTCGTCATAATTACCAAACTTCAAATTGCCACAGCGGAAATAATCATGCTCCAAGTGTCTAGTTTCTTGCCAAACTTCGATAAAGCACTCGCCATGTTTACGAAAATGCCATATAAAGCAATCGTAACAACGACTATTATCATTCTCTAAGTTTTCAGTTTCTTGAAAAATAGCTTTGTTTCACGAGTTGCTTTTACGAAAAAATCATTATTGGAAAAAGATTGTCCGGAAGTTTCAGTTTTCGAAATGACGGGGCAATTAACATTGGCTTTCTTAATATGTAAGTAATCGTTTATAAAAAAAGCATACTTAGATTCTATTCAAGAATTAATGTTTATGAATTGTGTATTTGCAAAGAGCTCTTATAATAACATATACTAAAGATTATTATTCAATGAGACAGTATTTTCACCGTTTATGGCATCGTTTTTCGGTCACTAATTACGACTTTTTAGTAAATTTTTGACATTTTTAAAATTTAAGAATTTTAAATATAGCTCCCGAGGCTTCAAAATATGTTTTTCGGGGTTTTCGGGGTGGCTGATTACGAATCAGATGTCAAAATTCCAAAATTTAGAATGGCTGATCCAATATGGCATACAAAAAATTAAGAAATAAGTATTGTATCCGCCAGTTTAAATTTTAGAATTTTGACTTAAGATTTATAATAAGCGGCCGAAAAACCCCCTGAGCGCCCATTTTGAAGCAACGGTACTAATTTTTCAATTCTCGATAAACCCCGAGCACCCATTTTGAGGTCCCAGGACCAACTTTTTAATTTTGTATCCACCTTACGGAATCCGATATTTTGAATTAGTAAAATTTCCAAAGTTTGACTTGAAATTCGTAATCAGTGTTCGGAAATGACTGATATAATTAAATAAGTACATTTTTTTATTTTAATTTCTCTTATTTAACATCGACTTTTTATTTTGACTCTAATTTCATATGTTCACATTTTAATGGAATTCTAATTTCAAAGCGTTATCGATTTCTTCTTCTATCCCTATTCTTCTATCGCTGAGTCATATTCCTTGAATGAGTGAGAGCTTTTCGTACCTTTCGGAAGCAAATTCAGTCGTCGTCCGAATGTTAAATTGAGAATTTGTCTCGTCGTTTCGGTAGACAAGTTCAAATTTAATTGTATATCAATTAGAAATGATTTAAATATAGACAAGTTCGATTTTTTTGATCAATTTGTTAAGATTAAAATAATTCAGTCGTATTATTTACTCTCAGTGACCTGTCCTTTAATGTATTTGTCGTCAAGAAGGTTTTTAAATATTGCATCTTTTTCCCCCAAATATACTTCTCTCGCTCGCGAACATTTTTGGTCCTTCGAAAACCGGATAAAGTGAATCTTATCTTCTGTGTAGTTCGCGAGTGCAATTAACATGTGTGCATCGTGATATAATTATATCAAGACAATTTTCTACTCAGTTAAACCTCCCGGGATTATTCGAAGTGAAATAAGAGAATTTTTGTGAATTGCATAGTGAAGTTCAAGGTACACAGGATTAACAAAGCTTCATACGAATCATACATGCAGGGAGGAAACCAGGAGTAATGTATATTAAAATCTAATAATTTTTATTGGTTTCGACAGTATGGTCTCAGCAACTGTGTAATGTTCCGAGTCAGTCTACGTAATTTCTCGGCACGCGTATACCCTTGGCAGCTGACTACTGTTTACACCTGCCAATCACACGGGACGATTCGTGTTTTGAGTGATTATTACTAAATACTTTCGAGTCGGACAATTCGATCACGTCACCTATCTCTTTTATTTTTATTTTAACTACGATTAGCAGCAATTCGTGTTAGTGTATTAGTCTCGAGTCAACAAATACACTTCGTAAGATTGCATTAATCAACTTTCGGGACGACGATTCAAACATTTTATTATCTGTGACAACATTGAGACATTTCGTTTAAACGGTTCATCTGCTTTAATTACTTGTCGCGTCATTAAAAAGTTATATCCTTATGAACTATATTTACAATTACTCCTGTTTGAAGTCGACGCTTAAACGCTGCGTCACAATCAGCCCATCTCAAACGATCAGTAAGATGATCTATCACACCTTCACCGTGTACCAGTAACGCATCAAGGTGAACACGCAGACATATAATTTGTTCGACGATATTTAAAGATTTTTTTCGCTCAGCTGACGATATACATATTTTTCGATGTAAATTATTTACACTCCTTGAAATATTATCACACTTATTTATCCATCGTTGGATGACGTCAGATGCTCCGTCTTTTCTCCCAGTTTCTGAAGCAGGATCGTAGCCTCCACAATCACCGGGATTAGTTTAGCCCATTCGTCAATCAGCGCTGAAGTCTCCATTTTGTTGTTGTCGTTCGTACAGCCGATCACCTAGGCAAATGAAGAAGTGGTTAAACATCAATTATTTCTCAGCTTTTACATATCAATATCCTTCACCTCCACTCCAAAGCAACGTGCAAAAAGCCATGCACTAATACTACAAGCAAAAAGCCATGCACTAATACTACAAGCAAAAAGCCATGCACTAATACCACAACCAAAAAGACATGCACTAATACTACGAGCAAAAAGCCATGCATTAATACTACCATACACTATAAGTAAAAAAGCCGTGCAAACTTTCATGCACTGATATTACAAGCAAAAAGACATGCAAATATATATTCAGCACTTACCTTGGATTCTCTCTCCGGACCTGGTGTATCGTCTTCTGGATCGCTCGATGATACTTGAAATCGAACGATGCGACGGAATGATCAGCCTGCGTTTATGCGGGTGTTTTATAGGACGCTATCCCCACTCTTCACTAACCCCACTTTAATTGAGAATCTGCGCAAAGAAGATATATTCTATCGCGCATGCGCCAAATCATTGAGAAAATTTAACCATGGAGTACTGAGTGACGTCATCAGTTATTCACACGCGATTGGTAAGGTAGGCTCCTGATGTAGTGACTGAGGCCTAATCTATAGCTTGGGATGTACACTACTAACGGCGGATGATAATTACCTGACTTTGGTAACTCAGCCTGGTACAGAACCCTAAACTTAACTTGGAACAGAACCTCATAATGCTTACTTTGCAAGAATCTCCATTACCAACCTGACGGTTTTACCTACTTAGCATGGAACAGAACCTCAAAATGACCGACCTCTCTGCTTTACAGACCGAAGGTGTAATGCTTTCGCAGCAGAAATCTGCATTACCAGCCTCACTGTGTGTTACAGAATGCTGATAACTTAGCATGGAACGGAATCCTTACTTGGTCAGTGGTGTCAGACCTGTTGTTGTCAGTAACTTGCGACTCTCTACCTTACCTACCTATAGTAAAATGATAATATTGAGAGTTACTGACCTCCCTGTTTTACCAACTGATGGTAACATTTGTCCCTGTCTTTTCCACATAGAAAAATGACAATATAAAAAATTACGGACCTCCCTGTTTCACCTACCTTACCGACCGATAGTAAAATTATAATATAAAAAATTACCCACTGCATCTATTTTACCGGTAATGGTAACATGATTCCCTACCTTACCGGCATATAGAAAAATGACAATATAAAAAGTTACCAACCTCCCTGTCTTACCGGCTGATTGTAATAAACTATTTTGCGACCAATGGTCACTCAGCACGGAACCGCACATTATAGTGCTAACTTAGCAGGGATCTAACTGATATTATACCGACTGTCGGTAACTTTCGACGGTAGCGCCATATGTTGGGCACATTAGGAAACTGCATTATCGATTGATAATAATACTGATGGTGGCTCCATCTGTTGTCACATTAGAAAATTGCATTACCGACCGAGGCCACTTACCGACTGCCGGTAACTTAGCATTGAACAGAACCCTCCCTTTGTCGGTGGCGTCATCTGTTGGTGTCAGGGCGTAGCGACGGTGGCGCCATGCCTCGGAATTGGTCTCGTATCCCCATAGCCTTACTAATATCTAGGTTGAGATTTTTTATCATAAACGTGATCTATTGAAACTAGTTGAAGATTGTTGTTATAAAAAAATTTATATTAAATTAGGAAAACGATGTGCATATAATCCTGATTGGCTATCATCTTAGTATAGGTCAATAAACTTATTAGTTTATTATTTTATTATTCAAGTTATAATTATTATTTTTACCCTAATTGGTTTTATCTTAGTTTAATTATTTTTTATTTCATTTTATTGGTTTTATCTTGGTTTAATTTTTTTTAACTCAATTCAATTAGTTTCATCTTGTCATAATTAGTTTCAGCTTAATTTAATTATTTTTACCTTAGTTTCATTAGTTATAAGTTATTCTATTAAGATAAAAGTTTTTTTTTCAAATTAGGTTCAGTTTAATTAGTAACTTGCGATTATGTCAGAAACTTCATACTGCGCATGCGCAAATGATTATGCCTTGAGCGGTAAGACTGGATGTGTGCACCACAGGGTTAGTTACTTACGCATGATTCTGGAGTTTTTGATATATATATTTAATTTATTTGTTTTTTATGAATTAAATCCTTAAAAATAGCCATATAGTCTGGGCGCGCGAAATTCAAATTGATAAAATGTAGATTGATCCAAGCTAATGTTTGCGCATACGCCGAGGTTAGTAAGGTGGACTACTGATACCTTCTTCCACTATTTGGATCGTAACTCTCAATTTCGAAAAACGATGAGTATGAATTTGTTATGAATGTATGTTATCAAGTATGAATCGTTCGAACACCATCATCGGAAGCCCAGTGCAGGGTATCTTAGTGCGGTACTAGAGGGGGAGGGCACATGCAGATACGGGGGAATACTGTGTATGAGGTACACGCTAGAGGTCTGAACCGGTCATATTACTCTGAGAATATTACTGAAAATATAACCAATCATAATTTAAGAATTTCTTTTGAATAATACAAAATTGCATTTTTTCGGTTACTTAGAACAATTTTTTCATGTTAAAAACATATAATAGGCAGTCCAGCATTGGAAATAAAATAGACTTTTCTAAAAAACGTTTTTCTATCAATCGTATCAGATTAATCTTTCATGCAAATTGTATGTTACATCGGCGCTTCACCTGTGACAGTTTTTGTTTCATCACTGAAATATGTATTTAAATTTTTATCTTTTTATATTTTAGATCATTGAGATGTTATGATAAGAAGCTACATAGTTATATGTTAGTCCATAAAAATTATAAAAAAATGGCTAGGAAATCTTAGCAGGGCGCTTGTAGAATTAGGGGAATCCTACATGTTTTTGCGTATAAGGTAGACGCACGCTACACACACAGGGGAATACCCGTGGACGTTGGTGGAATCCCAGCGCACACTGCGGTGAGACCATTTTCTCAATCAATTTGCGGCCGATACATATATTATCGACTTTTGATAAATTGATACTAGTGTTGTATGAAAGAACTGAGTGACGCCATCAATTACTTATACTCGATTGGTAAGGTAGGCACTTGATATAGCGACTGAGGCTCTATCTATAGCTGGGGATGTGCACTACCAATGGTCCGTGCTCGTCCGAGCAATGGTGATGAATCTGAATTACCGAATGCTGGTAAAATTGCCTTCCCGGCCTATTTTTTTCAGCGATATGGTTTCAAGATCCTAATTTAAGACCGCTTCAGTTTCGAAACAAAGTTTGGAATTGTTTGATTTCTAACCCCTCACAACAAAATTATATCTTTGGCATATCCCTAGGATATCTCGGAAGGATATGGGATATCCTGAAAAATTTCCCAAAAATCTACCGGGAAATCCATGACATATTCCAAGGATATCAATATTATCGCCCTGTACGATATCCACTCAATGTCCTGTGCGAGATATACACAAATTTTCCAATAAAATCCAACATTCCTAAAATGCATACTAATTAAGATATGTAGAATGCCTAAAAACAAAGATTTACAAACATCCGTTTAACAAAAAACCGCTTTATACAGATCAAATAAGCCACAGTCTCAAAATTTAGAAGTTGGTTGTTATTGTAAATCTTGCTGTTATTGTAACGTCTAAATTGCGCAATTTAGAAATCGCACTTTTTACTATCAGTATAAGGGCCACAGCAGTTTCTATGATGAAAAAACAATATAATTAATATGTATCGCGTTAGTTTACATAATATAAATGAGAATAGATTATAATCTGGCACAAATATTCGAGAAATTGTTGACTTTTGTTGAAGCGTCACTTATTATTGCGCGACAGTTTTCGCACACTGACAAACATGATGGAATTTACCTGGGAGTGACTCTAGAGGGGACTCTACCATTATTGTACTTTATGATGTCGTACTTTGTACACGATCTCCAGAAAAATTCCTAATATTGTTAAATGATTTGTTATTTTATTGATACGATTGAAGATACATATAATTTTCAGTAGATATATCTAAATTTCCAGGAATATACTAAATTATAGAATTGAGATATCTTAGGGACATCCTGGGCATATATAATTGGGACATTTACGGGATATCTTCAGGATATCTTGAGATATCCTTAGGATATTCTGAGATATCCTTGGGACATTCCAGGGATATCGAGATTTCCGTCCTTTACGATATTATTGTCAATAACCCTAGGATCTTCTGGGATATGCCCAGGATATCCTGGGAGATATATGGGCTTCAAGTTTGAGTTTGGTAATTTTAAAAGTTTCCTATTAGAAAGCATACGGGTGAAAACAAAAAAGTCAACAATATCATGTCCAAAGAAAAAAACTAGCTTCCATTCACCTAAAAAATTGTAATTATCAGATCTGACAGTGCGTGTCTCATTCAGGTAAATTCTGCGTCTCAATTTTGGGTCAACTTTCCATTCAAAATGAACCTAGCTTTTTCTGGCGCATAAGAATAATTTTGAGGCAATAGTAATTTTATTCAAGAATATTACATAATATACAAATGTCGTTATAGTATTTTTTTGATAGATTTAGTGATTTTCTCGTGACGGAGATCCTTGTGGCGATCTTGGTGGACTATGTTCCCTCTCAAGCTCCCTATAAATAGCGTTATACGTAGAATCGCCATATACACGAGAATCAAAGTTTACTGGCAAATGAGCTAGTGTGACTCCTATATCATTTTCAGTAAGTATATTAATTCTTCTCTGGTCTGGCATTGGTATTGGTAATGATATCGAATTTCTTAGGGCTGCTGAACGAGAACTTTGGGCTGGTGGGACCGAGCCGCGTCCTTGGGCAGGTGCAGGAGGCCTGTTTGCGGGGGGAGCTGGTGGACGAACAATATTATTACTCTCATTGGAATTCCTCATCTGTGCACTCAATTCTGTTAGAACAGAATTAAGATTTACATCCATTTTTTGCATTCTGACAAAGCAGCTATTTGTTATATTAACAACTCAGAATAATTCATACAAATACAAAATTGATTACTGCAAGCACAATAAAAGGATATCGTATAAGGAGACAAAACTATTTCAAACATTTTTCATCAGAAAATATTATTAGGTTTCGAAAAAAAGGAGTGGCAAAAATATTGAAAACATTTTAAAAATGTTGCAAATCTTAAACAAAAACTTCCGACAATTCAGACGAATTAGCTGAATTTAAGTTTATCCATTAATTTATAAGTACGCTTTTGAATTTAAGGTGTACAATTTTCAAGTATTCCTTTTGTGCTTTGAAAATGTGATGTTTCGTATAATCGTTGATATTTCTATTATATTGTATACTTACGAATAGAGTGTAGGAAAACAATATATGTGAGGAACAGCGTCCCAAAAACAACCTTCATTTTTCAAGATGAGTTACTAACAGGTAACGGAAATCCGTGACTTAAAATTTTTTTAAATATATTTATGGCTATTATAATTATATACTAACCGCTATCTGATTAGTTAGCTTTTAATTTTACAGGTTTATAAAATCTTCAATTTTATAAAGCGACAGATTTATAAGGTAAGTGTGGGACTGAGAAGATTGCTTTCTGATATCTGAATTTAAAACATAGGTTCAATACCCGTTATTTCTTTCGATTACAAAATATGTTTATTATTTAACGTGATATTCGTGATGACATTGACGTAATATTTTTTAAACAGGTTAAACAGCAGAACCGCGGCGAATCACACATATGACTATGTCTCACGATCATGAGACGTCCTAAGACGTGAACGTTTTAATTTTATTACTAGATCTGTGAATTAAACATTTAAACTATTATCAAAAATTTTGGTTTTGCAGACTCTTTTGTAATTTTCCCCTTGGGAAAGACCTTAAGGCAAGTTGAAGCGTCGGTTCATTTTAAGTTTTTTTTAACTAAATGAACATATATATGGAACGTATGGCCAACATAATTTGTCCTAATCTCTATAAATTAGATAAATCTTCATTAAAAAAGCGTTCAAGGAAAGGGTAAAATTTGAGACTTTGTCTTACCTTACAGGCTGTGCAAATTGATAAATTTATCTATCGAGACGGGGCAAGTCCCAGACGAGTGGAAAAAAGCGATTATCGTACCAATATACAAGAGAAAACGAGATACAAGCGACTGCAATAATTACAGAGGTATCAGCTTATTAAGTACCGTAATTAAAATATACTCAAAAATACTTATTTGCAGAGTAATGACAATAACAGAAGAAAAGATATGAGAAGTCCAAAGTGGATTTATGCCAGGAAGATCATGTACGGATCAAATATTTAGCTTAAGGCAGATCATAGAAAAAAGTTTGAAATGAGGAAGGAAAGTTTTTTGTGCGTTTGTTGACCTAGAAAAAGCATTTGACAAGATAGATAGAAGTAAACTTTGGGAAGTCCTCAAAGAGTACGGAGTCAATGGATGACTCCTAAAAGCGATAAAAACAATATATACAGGTAGCAATATTGTTCTAAATGATGAGAGATCAGAACAAGTTAATAAGTACATATATCTAGGTAGCCTATTCACTAGTGACGGGAATATAGATGGAGAGTTAGATAGGCGCATAAACGACGGTCGGAAGGTTATAGGTAGAGCAGCGTCCATTCTTAGAAGTAAAAATATATCAACAAAAACTAAAATGACCGTACATAATTCTATGATTGTACCGACTGTACTATACGGTAGCGAGACATGTACATGTCAAGAAAAGGACAAGAGTAAAATCAATGCGATTGGCATGAAACCTCTGCGCATAATATGGGGGAAAATACTGATGGATAAAGTAAGAAACGAAATAATCCTCAAAGAATGTGATGCAATTGGTGAGACAATAGTTGACAAATGGAAAAGAAATCAATTAAGGTGATTCGGATATGTTGAAAGAATGAAAGATGAAAGTCCAACTAAACAAGAGTATGAAGGTAGAGTAAATGGCAGTATACCAAGAGGCAGACCGCGGAAAAAATGGTTAGAATGTGTGAATGAAACCTCAATCCGAAAAAACATAAGAAGCCATAGAAACAGGAGAGCTTGCATGAAAAAATGCATGGACGTGGAGGAAGCTAAAGAAGTATGCCAGGACAGCAAAGTGTGGAGACAAATAATTTATAAAACGAATATGAGTAGAGTGAATGAAGCCTGAAAGAAAAGACCTTGGATACTAATGGGCCCGAGTGGGGAACCTCAAATAACAATCTTGTGAAGCTCTTCACTTGGGGTGATCGCTAGAGAGATTGATCAACAATCTGGGTCGGAGCAGTGTTGCGGAACAAACGTATTATTTAAATAAATAGCACGAAAATTATAGATCAATCTAAAAATCTGTACCTCCTTCCCAACACTACTACTTTCCAATCGAGCGAGTCACGCCTACCCTGAAAGGGAAATGGCTTAATGGTATAATAATAATTATTATTATCATTATAAATAAGGGAGAGATGGATGAGGAAGAGGTGGAAGAGGAGGAGAACGAGGAGGAAGGTGAGGAGGAGGGCGAGGAGGAGAAGGAGGATGATAATGATGATGATGAGGAGGAGGAAGAGGAGCTGGAGCTATCTTATCTTGAACGTTTTATATTGCTTCATACGGATCCAAATGATCTTGTATGAGCTGCAATTTTGTATTAATAGTAACTATTCACTACAAAGCCCTGAGTGTCAAGCACTTATTAATAAATTGCGTCAAAAACACGTGATATATTAGTGAACATTTTTATGAATCTAGGTTAAGCCTTTTATAATGAGTGTGATCTATTAAAACTAGTTTAAGATTTTTGTGGAATCAAAATTCATATAAAGTTAATGAAACAATGTATATTAAACCTAATTCTCTATCATGTTAGTATAGGTCAATAAACTAATTAGTTTATTATATTATTATTTAAGTTATAATTATTATGTTTACCTGAATTAGTTTTATCTTCGTTTAATTTTTTTTTACTTAATTTCATTAGTTTTATCATGGTTTAATTATTTTTAACTCAATTCAATTAGTTTCATCTTAGCATGATTAGTTTCAACTTAATTAATTATTTCTATCTTAGTTTCGTTAGTTATAAGTTATTCTATTGAGATGAAAGTTGTTTTTTTTAATTAGGTTCAGTTTCATTAGTAACTTGCGATTATGGCAGAAACTTCATACTGCGTATGCGCAAACTATTATGCCCTGAGCGGTAAGGCCAGATGCGTGCACCACAGGGTTGGTCAACTACGCATAATTCTCGAGTTTGTGATATATCTTTTTTTAATTGACTTGTTTTTTATTAATTAAATCCTTCACAACAGCCATTAAGTCTGGGCGTGCGAAATTCAATTTGGTGAATGGAAGATCGATCTAAGCTAATGTTTGCGCATGCGCAGAGGTTATTGAGGTGGAACACTGATATCTTCTTCCACTATTTGGATCTTAACCGCTAATCTGTAAAAACAATTGATATTTTGTACCCCAAGTCCGAGGGAAACGACACCTTGTGTAGTGATACCATTCACACTACCAAGACTAATTTTTATTGCAGGGAAATGTTACCCTGATATTTGTGTTAGATTCATACTTTATTTTTCCTGTGAATACACACATTCCCTTACCTCGTTTCCCGATCTAAATCTTGCTATTCTGGTCCATCTTCTCTGTCCCCATACCTTTTCTAAATACTTTGGTACTTCTTCCTTTTGCATCATTTTATGACATTTATTAGATTTTGATTCATCAATCATCCCCCATATTTCTACCAATTGTCCTTCCTTCTTCCTTTTTTCCAATTTTTCGTAATTTACTTCCGTCCCGTCTTCTATATATCTAGCATTAAAGAACTCCCTCCTTTCTTCTTCCCATCTCGTCAATTCTATCGCCTTCCCTCTCCTTTCCCCTACCTCCATCAAACACTTTCTCGCTAACTCCCCTCCCTTTTTCTCCCTTAGCATCGTCTCAAATTTCCATGCCCTGTTTCCTGCTCTAGTACTTAGTTTGTCCCTTTGAGCTTCTTCTCTCACCATATATGCCTTTTTTGTAAACTCTTAATCTCTTTCTTTTCTTTCCATCCCCATATCTCTGCTCCATAACTCGTTACCAGACATACCAGCGTATCAAATAACCACATTCACCTTCTCCAATTGTTTTCTTGACCTTCTTTTTCCTATTCCCCACATATGTTTTATTACTCCTGCTGCTTTTTATATCCTTTCTCTCATATGAGCTGTATGATCTCCATCGGCTTGCAAGGTATGTCCCAAATATTCAAACTCTTTTACTTCTCCTAACTCTATTCCCTTTCATCTTCCCGCCCATTATTTCTTCCTTCCTTTCCATTTCTATGCCTCATTATCTTTGTCCTTTCTACATTTAAATTCAACTTTTCCCCATTTATTCATTTCTCTAAGTATTTCTCTGGGAAAGTGTACTTGGTAGAAAATTAAATTATTTGGTAAAAATTAACTATGTTTTTGCAAATTTCATTATTTTTTGTAAATTTGTTTATTTGGTTGAAAATGAATTGTGTTATTTAAAAATGTAGCTATTTCATTTTTGGTTCACAATTTTTATTTTTTGAGTTGAAAATGTAACTTTTTGGTAGAAAATTCTTGTATTTTGATAAAAATTCGTCTATTTGGGTAGAAAATTATTCTTGCTTTTTGTAAATTTATCAGCTTGGTTGAGGATTGAACTATTTTGCAAAAAAAATTTTGTTTCTCGTTGAAATGAAGTAATTCAATTTTTGTTTAAAATAATAATTTACTTACTCTAGTTTGTGTTTTCAAATATATGCTTGGTTGAAAATTATTTTCTTTTTGTTTTCTTAAAATTCATCTTTTTTATTAAAAATTCATTTCTTTGCTTAGAAATTGAACTATTTTGTTAAAAATTCGTTTACATTGGTTAAAAATGGATTTTTTTAACTAAAAATTGAACTATTTTATTTTTAGTTCAAGATTTATCTTTTGTGGCGGAAAGATCCACTGTTTGGTTAAAAATGGACCTTTTTAGTTTTATTTTGTTGAAAATTCGTCTTTTGCTAGAAAATCCATCTTCTTGGTTGAAACTTTATCTTTGAGGGTGGAAAATTCAGGCATTTGGTAAAATATACAACTTTTTTTTTAACTTGAATTATTTTGTTGAAAAAGCAGCTATTTTGTTAAAATCTCTTACGCAGTAAACTCATATTTTTTCTAAAAAATTTATATCTTTTGATTATATATGAACTTTCTTCTTGAGAATTTAACTTTTTGGTTTGATCATCCAACTGTTTTCCACAAAAAAATTTATTTTTGGCTTGAAATTTCAAATATTAGTTTAAAACTCAATGTTTTTAAAAACATTTTATATAAGTGCATAGAAGTTGTAAATCTCACAGAATTATTTCGTACAAAATTTATATATGTTGATCAAAATTCATCTTTTGGTAAAAAATTCAACTGTTTTTCAAACAAATGGTCTTTTTGGTTTGAAAAATCAACTATTTGATTGAAAATGTGACTACTAAATTTTCTTTGTCTATTATATTGGTCTTTATGTATCGGACATGGATTGAAATGTTATTTTCTGATGAGGAAAGTGTCGTGTGTTATAAATTTTTGACCACAAAATTTACTCAATTGGACATCATTTCCGATGAGCAGTGTAAAGGAAGCCGTCGATTCCAAACATGATTTGCTCGTTTCTCAGATCTAGTCATTATCAAGTTTCAAAAAGTGCTGTCGACCAATTCGATAGACGTGATTCTCCGTGGATTTCGATTCTCGAATCTCTTGAAAACAAGAACCCTTTCTGCTTTGAAGGAAGGTTGAGTAAGGTTGGAGAGGGTTGCAGGTGTGGGTCGACACTGATGTAATTGGTTAACGTTTCTGGTGAATTTGGTCTTTAACTCCAACGGCAAGCGCAATAGTAGCTTCTTTTAACGAGTCCGTCCTCAAAACCATTACTCACGAAATTGCCCGTTACTACACACCCATCTATACCAGCCCGACATCCTCATTTCGTCACAGCTGTATCCTATTCTGCAACCACATAAAACTAGCAGTGATGTAGCACAATTGTTTACGTCCGACATCCCGTATTGAGGTACAGGTCGGATGAATTTATTTCCTTTTTACGACACATATTTAACCTAGGTGTGCTGCGTTTTACGAGATCGAAGATCAAACTCTCACATTTTGTGTAATTGAACCCCATCTGGAAAAATTTTATCGCAGTCTGGTGTCAATTCTAGCCCAGTTCTGGTTTTATCTAGATTGTTTAGTCTGGAAGACCTGATCTTGCCAGGGTCTGGTGCTGGTCTTGTCCAGGGCAGACTTTGTCTAGAACGTGTAGCTCTGAAGGTCTGACTTGGCCCAGGACTGGCGCTGATCAGATGTCCAAGAACAAAAAAAGTTCCTAGCTCGGTCGGCATATATTTTTTTGACATTTTTCGAAGAAGTTATAGGGTATCTAAAATGATATAAAATAAGTAGTCTGGTCTCGTCCAGGTTTGGGGCTGATTAGCTAAATGCACTTATAGTGAAAAATTATTTTTTTTTAAGTCATTAAAAAAAATAAAGAAAGTCCAGCCCGTGGATGACCCTCTAACTAGTGGATAATTAGCCATTAACTAGGGGCTGACAAGCCAATAGTTAGCGGCTGACCATACGATCCGGTCTGGGGCTAGCAAAAAAATAACGTTAGACTTTTGGCCAGGCACATGCTACACCGTCTGGTCAGCGTAAAGACGGGAAAATAGACGGTCTGGTCTGATCTGGTCCAGTCTCAGAATCTTATTACACACAGAATTTAAACTTTCTTAAAATTCACAATTTTTTATGATTTTAATTATTCTATTTTAGATTTTCCTCCAGAGAGGCTGCTTGGCAAAAATTCTTTACCCCTTTTTGTAGTTTAGAAACAATCAAAAAAAATTTCAACTATTTTTGATTCCAAACTAACATATTTTTCGTTTGAAAATTTAATTCATTAGTTGAAATTTCAACTATCTTGTTAATTTTTGTTGTTGTAACTTCAACATATATTTTAAATTATTTAGATTTTTTTTAATTGATCTAATGTAGGTAAAAATTCAAGTAGTTGGTATAAAATTCATGTTCATTTATTTGGTTTGAAATTCGTCTTTTTGAGTAAAAAATTATTGTCCTTGTTCAAAAAGTTCTTCCTGATCATCTGTTTGATTTAAAATTCAACTGTTTGGCAAAAATTCATTATAAGACTCATTAAAACCTATTTTGTGATTTTGACGAGAAATTTATTAATTACATTCGCAAAAGAAAAAGATTCTTTTAACGTGATCATTAACCTTAATATTAGGTGAAACTCCCAATTACCACTTGTGGGGGATTCTTTGGGGCCCCATAGGAGGAAATAAAAATTTGATAACATTAAAAACTATGATCGATTCCTGTTCCCTGAAGTATTCTGCATAGGAACATGAATTATAAGTAATGTACGTTGTACCACTTGTACCACTGCATTTTCCCCATGTTAAATCAATTGAAACATTCATGGTGTTTGGGTCAATATTAACCAATTTCGTTCAAATTTGAAGGACAGAATTTAAATAAGAGCCATCCTAGTATACACGTATTTATTTTACATACATACTTAATACTTGTTGAGATTCAAGGTCTGTCCAGAAAGTATCCGACTATGTGCTCTAACTTTGTATCTAGTTACACTATTGTCAAAAAAAAGTATTTACTATTCAGGTCGAACCTTTCTGAGGTCCCCTACTAACTAACACGAACCTACAAATCTTTAGACAACTAGTATACACAGCTGCGTAAACGCCTAGCCACGTACGCGTCGCAATTCAGGATGACGGAACGCACCGAACAAAGAAAGTGCATAAAATTTCACCCAGAACTTGGCTATTTATGTTCAGAAACCATCATCATGATTCGGAAAGTATATGATGATTAGTCTTTAAGTGATGCTTCAATGAAAAGGTGGTTTAGGTGATTTAAAATATGTCGTACTTCAGTGAAAAGTAACCGTAGCTCTGGCAGCCTGGAAACTGCCAAAACACTTTAAAATGTGAAAGCAAGGATGTTCTGTGCACAATGATTACGCCTCAGTTTGTGGAAAATTGGCAACTCGGTCCTTTGCCACGAAAAGGCAACTGTCCATTCATTGTAGCTTATTCAGAAATTTCTGGTGAAACATGGCCCTACAAAACTTAGGCAGCCCCATACAGTCCTGACCAAGCTCTTTTCGATTTATTGTTGTTTTCCAAATCGAAGTATCCTCTAAAATAAAAACGATTTGTAAACGTAGATGAAATAAAACAGAATGCGAGGATGGTGCTGTTAGCTATTCCGAGAGGTGACTTTAAGGACTGCTTCAGAAAGTGAGAGGATGGCTGAGAGAAGGTTGAGGCTTCCAAAGAAGAGTACTTTAAAGGAGATATCGTCGCCATTGACCAGAATTAACTCTTATTACTGGTGCACCACAAGGTCGGATACTTTCAGGACAGAACTTGTACTTTGTGAAAAGAAGTGAATGGCTATTTTCTACATTCACTAATAATTATCTTGATTACTGAGGCTTAGGGAGTTTCCAAATTATTTCAGAGATGCTAAGACTAGTTTCTATGTGGAAAATGTAGTTCATGTGTATCAAGAGGAAATTGATTCCCAGGCAGCTTTTTATATGAGCTTTTAGGTTAAAATATAGTTGCAGGTTTATGCTAGAACTTGGTGGCTAACGATCGTTGGCGAACGTGCGTGATACCCGAGCTCGAGTTGATTTACATTTACGATCACTCATCTCCGCCTCAACCAAGCCCGTACTACAGCTTATTAACTCATTCGTCTCAACTATGAATAATTTACCAACTTGACACTGCAGTCTGTATATTACCCTTTTGTTTACTACCTTGTGTCTCTGCAAACCAAAATTCATTACTGAAAATATAAACGTCAATCACAGATTTTGAATGGCAGTGAGGGATTTTACACTGCGACTATATGTATCAAATTAAGTAAGTTGTTTAAATCTTCCCCCTTCCCTCATCACTTCCCACTATCTCTCCTCTCCTCTCTGTCCTTTTCTGTCCTATCCTATTATTATCATCCGCGGCCCTAATTTCCCTTCCTCCCTTACTTCCTCCCTCTCCTAACTCCTCCATTACTTCCCCTCACCTCACTCCCTACTTCTACTTTCTCTCACGAACTCCCTACTTCCCCCTTCCTTGAATAATTTACAACATCTCCCTTCACTGCTTTACAGCCCCTCCCTTCCCTACTTTAGAATCGCTCACTTATTTCCCCTCCCTTCAACATCTCCCTGCCAACCCGTGCCCATACATCCCCTTCCTCACCAACGCCCCCTCCCCTCACTTTCCATCTTGCCCCTCTCCCCACATACTTCCCCTCTTTACTTCCACTCCCCTCATCAACCCAACTTTTTCTTACCTTTCATTGCTCATCCCCTACCTCCCGTACTTATCTTATTCCACTTCTCTCTTTACTTTCCTCCCGAGACTCCACCACCCGGGAAGATGTACGACGGACCGACGGACACACGTATACCAAAAAGCACTTTTTTTGGACAAAAGTCACTAAACCGATCAATTTTTAACGGCTTTTGAAAAATCTTTTATGATGACCCTATCAAAGCAATCATCTTTATTTGATAATAAAGGAAATCAGTAAAATAACAGTACCTAAGTCATAATTAATAATATGTTGGAGTAAGATTAAGAATCATTTTTAATGTTTCAAACAAATTAATTAACAACTGTAATTTTTTCGTGATTCACAACAATTAGTTGCTGACATTTATAATGTTTGTATAAAATATGACGGACATTGAAGCACGAATAAATAAATATAAATAAATATAAATAATTATAAATAGGTGCTCTTTTGCGGGTTTTTTTCAATTCTTTGCAAACAAATTCACAGTTTGGCAAGGTCTAAATAAATAAGCTTATTTTTTGGGCATAATGAACTGAACATGTCTTTTCAATAACTCCCTACGTTCATATTCAGTGATTTGACAAAATTTCTTATTTATTTAAACAAATATTATACGCTAATGCCAAATATTGTCATTTTTATATGAACAGGCTTAATTGTTTATGCAGATTCAACTAACAATGCCTTGCCAGTGACTTTTTTTGTTATATTTTCTGAATTTTCAGCAAATTTTAATTATTTGTATAATTCTTACAAACAAATACCTATTTTTACCTCTTTTCCATGAATATAATTAATTCTTTTCACGAAATCAACTAAAAATGTTATCATGTTTCATAATTAAACAAATTTTGTATTTAGTTAAGCCATTATTATAAAAAAATACCCAGGTCTACCATTCATACATAAATGGACTTAATTGTTTATACGTATTTGACTAAAAATGTCTCGCCAGTGAGTTTTTGATATCATATTTTTCGAATTAACAATAACTGTGAATTTTTTTTTTATTCTATAAACGAAAAGAAAACAAGGTGAAAATAACCGTTTACTCATAAAAATTGTTTGAATAATTTAAATTTTTCTTCATTTCGAAAAACATGGCAGCAAGGAGTTAATGGCAATGGAAAAATTTATTCTATTCAAGGAAAAAGGGTAAAAATAGGTATTTGCTTAAAGCAATTGCTACAATAATGAATATTTCCTGTCAATTTGGAAAACATCGCAACAAAATGGCATTGGTAAAATATTTTCAGGTGATTCCTAAAAAAAATGAGGCTATTTATGGAAAAAATATCAAAATGTGCATTTGTTTTTAGAAATTGTTACAAAATATGACAAGGAGTCATTCAAAAGATATTTCTAGTTCATTCTGAAAAAATGAGTCCATTCATTCACATATTAACAAATTTTGTGTTCATTTACGAAAATTGTTTAAAAAATTGTGAAAGTGCAGTTATTTTCAACTAATCTTCACCATACATCAATATGTGATTCATATTTTATGCAAGGACTATGAATTTGAACAATTAATCATTGCAAATCACTCAAAAAAGTGTTAGTTTATTAATTTGTTTATAACATTATGAATAATTTTTTCTCATTCCAACAGAATTATAATGATTTAGGTATAGTTATTGTACTGATTCAAGTCCTTTTTGACTGAATTTCACCATATTTAGAGCAGTTGCACACTTGAAAAGTTGTATAAAAAGACAACATTGAATTTGTTATTGAATGATAAATTTTTCTTCAGCTGAAATAAAAAAAATGCTTTAGCCTGCATTCTGAATACACCAGCATTTTAAAAACAAATACATAAAAATACTTTGAAAATTGAACTCTCGAGCGATTTTGGTCTGAAAAAAGTGCTTTTTGGCAGACTGAAATGGTCTCTGCCTGGGTTTAGTCTCACGATCCACATAAAAATTAATTAGAAACGAGACGATAAACATCTTTCCGAATCAGAATTTATTAATTTAAAAAAACTCCTTTCTCCATCCTTTACGTTTCGGTACAATTGCGTACCTTTTTCAAAAGGTTTTTAAAAAAACTGAGATAAGAATAATTTTGACGAGTAGAACAACTATCACAAAGAAAACATAGAAACTCATGTCGATTTTGAACGAATTCAAGTCAAAAAAATTGCGGTCAAAAATTAATAATAATAGAGCTTGTTATTGAAGTTGGAAAGATGTTTCTTTGGATCATTTTCAATTAATTTCCTATGTGGACCGTAAGACATAAATAATTCACAATTTAAAATTCAAATTAAAAGAATTGTTTTTAATTCCAATTTTGAATTGCGCGGTGACTGCGGCCAACCAGTGCGCGGCCCGAACGCAAGCGCAGTAGCAAAAGGCGCCCACATTGGCATCACTGTGGCTGACTCGTAAATCTCCCACGCACGTCGAGAATCACCTACATTGGTATGGGAAAACTTCCAGTTTTGTATGGAACTTTCTTGCGCGGCGGTCGAACGCGCAGCCGAGTGAAGCGCGCGTGCGCTGTTGCCGTGGTGAATAGAGGTTGAGACGGAGAAGAAGCAGAGTATAATACAATCATGGCGTCAAGCGTCTAATTAATATTAGTTTGAGTCGTTTGAGTGCTTGTGAGTGCAATAAGTTTTAATGCAATTAGACATTTTTCGCCAAAAGAAGAAGGAAGCAACAGGAGAGGGAAATACGCGGAAGTGTGGAAATACGTGGAATTCTGGAAATACGTGGTAAGTTGATTTTGTATATAACTGTTTAGTACATAAGTTGTAGCAAGCTTTGCTGCAACCTAAATGTTATATTTATGTAACCTTAGCGTGAATTTGTGTCCCGTAAGCGGGCAGAATTTTTTAAAATAATAATTTTTGGCTTTTTCTGCCTCTTTCTTTCTCATAGAGAAAGCTTTGCAAATGGAAAATATATATTTCTCTCAGTCTTCCATACGTTGATGCAATGCATTCTTCTAACTCGAGCATCATTTCCGTCTAAGGAAAATGTGCTACAGTGAGATGAGCGTATTGTACAGTCGTAACCTGCACCAGCCCCGTGGCACTATGAAATGAAAGCAGGGGGATGGCTCTCCTATAAAGGCCTGTAGAATAAATGTGTCATGAGCTTTGAAGAGGGCCGAGTGGCGGCGCTGGCTGTGCTTTTAGGCCGACAATTATTCAAATGCATGGCAAAAATACAAATTTAATTTATTTTAATTGTTAAAATACGTTTTTTGCATACATTTATCTCGGCAAAATATTTTGTAGCATATTAAATATCCAATAAATTAATAAGTACTAATAAAAAGTGAAGAAAACATTATTTTATGATTAAATACGAATACACTTTTCACAGAGTACCAATAATAATTCTACAAAGTGAACATTAAATTTTTAGCAGCCTAAAACCGTGGACAGCAAGCCTTGAGAAGGACTCAGATTCAATTCGAAACACGTCAGCAATTTTTAAATAAAAAGATTTGAAAAAAAGGGAAAAGGCCTTCGCTACATTAATATTCTAAGGTATCAGAAAAAATTTAATAATCTTTATACTTGCCTAAAAACTTGAACAGCAAGCCCTAAAAAGAACTCGAATCCGAATCGAAACATGTCGGCAATTTTTAAATAAAAACATTAAAAAAAGGGAGAAGGCCTTCACTACATTAATATTCTAAGATGTCAGAAAAAATTAAAACATCTTTATACTGGCCTAAAACATTGAACAGCAAGCCTTGAAAAGGACTCAAGTCCGAGTCGAAACATGTCAGCAATTTCTGAATAAAAACATCAAAACACCGGAAAAGGCCTTCACTAAATTAATATTCTAAGATATCGGAAAAAATTGAAGCATCTATATACTGGCCTATAAACTATAAACAGGTCGGCAATTTTTAAATAAAAACAGCAAAAAACTGAAAAAGGCCTTCACTACATTATTATTCTAAGATATCGGAAAAAATTGAAACATCTATATACTGGCCTAAAACCGTGGACAGCAAGCCTTGAGAAGGACTCAGATTCAATTCGAAACACGTCAGCAATTTTTAAATAAAAACATTTGAAAAAAAGGGAAAAGGCCTTCGCTACATTAATATTGTAAGGTATCAGAAAAAATTTAATAATCTTTATACTTGCCTAAAAACTTGAACAGCAAGCCCTGAAAAGAACTCGAATCCGAATCGAAACATGTCGGCAATTTTTAAATAAAAACATCAAAAAACTGACAAAGACCTTCACTAATTATTATTCTAAGATATCGGGAAAAATTAAAACATCTATAGACTGGCTTAAAACCGTGAACAGCAAGCCTTGAAAAGAACTCGAATCCGAGTCGGAACATGTCGGCAATTTTTAAATGAAAACATCAAAAAACAGGAAAAGGCTTTCACTACATTAATATTCTAAGATACCGGAAAAAGTTAAGAGATTAAAAAATGTTTACTAATTTAACTATATTGTTTTTTTAATCTCATCTCACATTCAATTAATTCAATTATTTCAATTAATTATCAACAGCCATATATAACATTTCCATTTTTGACGATCGTTAATAATTTTCAATTCTTTTTGTTTTAATTTTTAGTTATTAGAATTAATTAGAAATTTTAGTACCTTTTTATATAAATAAATGATACGGCATTACTATTTCTCTGTTTGCTAATGTTTCTCTTTCTCTTTTTCTCGTTTGAAAAATGGAGAAAAACGACAGTTTTGTCTCTGCTCTTTTCATAATGTTTTTATCAAATTATTATTGTTAATTACAATTTTTGGATCATGCTATTGAAATTCAAGTACTAACATAAAGTTGAAAATTTAAACAAAAATGTAACCTTAAAGGAAGATAACCTAAAGGTGAATATATATATTCCATTCCCACCTCACTTAATTGTTTAAACAATTTATTATTATTTTTAACGATATTATCTTCAAATAATGCTAAAAGTTGCGGTTTTTTCTCAAATTTTTAATTGTTTTTTCACTTTTTACTTGGTGTGAGTTAATAATTAAATGAATATAGCAAAAATGATCGTTTGAACAAATTATTATTGTCTATATCTATCTTCTTCAATGTTAATACTAGATAGTTGCGGTTTTTTATAAATTTGTTACCTTTTGTCCAGACAATTTATTATTATTGTTAATAATATTCTCTTTGCTTAATGGTAGAAATTTGCGGTTTATTCTCAAATTTTCAATTATTTGTCTATTTTTCACTTGGATTCACTTAATACTTATTTGAGTTGAGTTAGAGTGATTGTTTAAACAAATTATTACTGTTAATAACTATCTTCATCTACATTAATGCCGGATACTTGCGGCTTTTTCGGAAATTTTTAACTTTTTGTCAACTTTTCACATAGTGAGGTAATAATTAATGCAAGTTATTAAAAATAGTTTTCAACAATTTATTATTGTTTTTAACTATTTTCTCGTAGATAAGTGCTAGAAAATTGCGGTTTCTTCTGAAATCTTCAACTTTGCTGTGCCTCTTCAGTTATGAACAAATTATAAATAAACATTAGAGAAAAACATATTTTAAACAATCTCTTTCTTTTTCGTGAATATATTTTGGCGGAGGAGGGCTGATATCAAAATATGTTCAATTCCGAATTTTTCTTTTACGCATTGCAATAACCTTCTCGTTGTAATTTAAAACAAGAATTTTACAAGTAATTTAAACACCTACTCCTTATTATGTCATTCTTTGTTTTGTCTCTTGTATAAGATAGCTGTTTTTTTAAATTAATTTGTTTAATTATCGAGAAAATAGCAAAAATAATTCACTTGAAAAATTAAAATAATATTTAATTGTTTAAATAAGCGATTTTGTTGACTTGCATTAATTATTACCTCACTAAGTAAGAAGTGGGTAAAAAGTTAAAATTTCTAGAAGAAACCGTAACTATATTGCGTTGATAAAAAAGAAGATAGTTATAAATAACAATAATTTATTTATATAAATGTTTTTCCTGAATTGAGTTAATTATTGACTCACCCCATGTGAAAAGTAGACAAATAGTTTGTAAATTTCAGAAAAAACCGCAACTTTCTAACATTATTCAAATTAAATAATAATAATAATATCAATAAATTGCTTAAACAAATAATTTTGTTAACTTTAATTAATTATTTAACTGACTTAAAGTCAAAAGTAAACAAAAAGTTGAACATTTTAGAAAAAACTGCATTTTTTAGGATTATTCTAAGACACTATAATAATCAATTGTTTAAACAATGATTTTTGTTAACAATAATGAAATTTTACCTCTCTCTAACTGAAAATTCGACAAAGGTGGAAAATTTTGGAAAAAAAAACACGAATTTCTATCTCCATTCTAAGAGAAAATTGCTAAAAACAATAATAAATTGTTTAAACAATTTATTTAAGAATCTCATTATGAGTATGAAGAAGTATGTGATGTATTAGAAACAATTGGCAAAAAAACGCAAAAAAGAAATTAATTAGTGCCAAAAACTCGCAAAACTCATTTGTTCACTTATGGGGTTTTTTTGGGACCCTATAAAACAGACATATGGGAGTAATATTTGAAAAGTGATTTTTAATGGTATTTTTCGACAATTTTGGAAAGAAATGTTGAGTTTCAACTCGATTCAGCTAATCTTGAGAATTCTGAATAAAATCAACAACAACATCTCTTTCTTATGGGAAATCCATGTTAAACTTCATGGGGCTTTCGCCATCTCTAAATATCAGTTTTTTTTTCAAAGAAATGGATTGATTTTTGTGTGGATTCTATCAAATTTCTGGTCGTTATTCCTAAAAATTCGAAAAAAATATTTTGTATTCCTAAAGATTTAAAAGGATTTTATGGAATTTTAGGGTTTTTTAGAGACATTAGGGATTTTAAGAAATTAGTATAGATTTTGAGGGGTTTCCAAGTATTTCAAAGGATTTTATGGAAGATTAAAAAAAATTGAGAGATTTCAAAGGATTTAAAAAACTCACTAACTATTTAGAAGGATTTCCGAAGATTTTAAAGAATTTGACGGAATTTAAGAATGTTCCAATTTATTCAGGAAGATTTTGAGGAATTTCAAACTATATGAAAGAATTTGGAAATTTTTTAAAGTATATTAGGAAATTTCAATGAATTGTGAAAGATATTATGAAAGATTTCCAAGAATTAAAATATATTTTATGGAATTTGAAAAGATTCCATAGTATTTTACAGGAATTCGAAGAATTTTAGGAGATTTTAACATATTTTTAAAAATATGTAGAGGTTTTGGAAGATTCCTAATTTTTTTTGGAATTTTTAAGCCCTTAAGATTAATTAAAAAGATTTTTAATTATATTATTTGAAATTCAGGTATTCCTGAAGGTTTCAAAAGATTTTACAAAATTAAAATATTGTAATAGATTTCATGAAATTTCAAGGGAATTCCAAGGATTTTGAAAGATTCTTGAAAGTTTTATGAGATTCGGATCTAATAATATTATGACATTTTGGGAATGTATTTTGTAATTTTTTATCAGAATATAATTAATTTCCTATCATTTAATTTATTCATTTATGTAAGAAATTTTAGATATGTCGAGGAATTTCTAAAGATTTCAGAGAAAATTTAAAATTATTTTTGAAAATTTGTCAAAACTTTTAAATATTCTTTCAAACGATCCGATTTTTGCCTCCAACTTTGAATAAATCCTACAAAATTGAAGAAATCGTCGTAGAATCTTCCAGATCATTATTTTTACAGGCTTGGAAATCTTTTGTTATCTTTTTAAATAATCACTTGACTCATGCCTCCCTCTTATGAGAATCCACAATACCAAACTGAACGGTCTAGTGTCGACCACAGTCTTTTATGTTGGGCACACTTCCACATTTTTCATGAAATTTTTTCTTCAAAGTGAGACCAAGAACCTAATTAAATATTTACTGGTTCTCAAATTAACACCAAATATGTGCAAGCATGGACAATACCAAATCAGTCGGTCTAGTGTCGACAGCAGTATTTTGTCCTGGGCACGCTTCCACATTTTTATAAAATGTTCTCTTTAAATTGAGACCAAGAACATACTTGAATATTCACTGCTTCTAAAATTATCACGAAAAATGTGCAAGAATAGAGAATGTCAAATCAGTCGGTCTGGTGTCTACAGCAGTATTTTGTCTTGGACACGCTTCCACATTTTTTATAACAAGTTCTCTTTGAATTGAGACCAAGAACATACTTAAATATTAACTGGTTCTCAAATCATCATAAAAAATGTGCAAGTATGCACAATACAAATCAATCGGTCTAGTGTCGACCGCAGTCTTGTATCTTGGGCACACTTTCACATTTTTCATGAAATTTCTTCTCTAAAGTGAGACCAAGAACCTAATTAAATATTTACTGGTCCTCAAATTATCATCAAATACGTGCAAGCATGGACAATACCAAATCAATCGGTGTAGTGTTGACCGCAGTTTTTTGTTTTGGGCACGCTTCCACAATTTTTATAAAATTTTCTCTTTAAAGTGAGACGAAGAACATAATTAAATATTCACTGCTTCCCAAATTATCATAAAAATGTGCAAGCATAGACAATACCAAATCAATCGGTCTAGTGTCGACCGCAGGCTTTTGTCTTAGGCACAGTTGGAAAAAAAATTGTTGAACGGTTCAAAGTAGTTGCGTTTATTACAATATTTCTAAAGAAAACCTTTTTTTAAACAAATGTTTATTTTTGAAAATTATTTACTCATTTGTAAAATTGGAAAAGTAGAGATGAAGAAAATTTTTTGCCCGGAAAAATAAGCTATGGTATATTAAAAGTACACCATTTTTTTCAAATTGGTAAATAGCGACAGTAAGGAAAATTCAATTACAAAAATTATTGTTAAAATAATTATTTTTCGTAAGTTGTATTCTTTCTTCATGGAAAATAATTCTTTTCCTTTCATGAGCAATTTCCAATAATATTATTACAATCATTGAATTCATAAAAGAACATTGTTTTCCAGGAATTTAATTTTTGGCACGACAACTATCTTAAATCAAAAGACGAAACAAAACGAAATCGATCGGTCTAGTGTCGCCCACTGTCTTTTGTTTTTATTCTTTATTTTAAAGCGTTTAACAGGATTTTCAAACATTTAAAATGATTTTACGAGTTTTGAAAGCTATTTTTAAGGATTTAGATTTATTTCTAGGGATATCTAGAAAATTCAATATATTTTAAGGAATCGCAATGCATTACTAGATATAGATTCCAAATGATTTTCACGGATTTCAAAAAGTTTTTGGATTTGTAACAAAATTTGTAACAATTATTTCAGATCGATTAATTGGAATCATTAGAGTGGACCGAAAAAATCTTTTTTTTAAGATAAAGATATTTTTAGTACGACATGTTTAACACTTAAAAAAAGAGCAGCTAACACAATCCAAAGAACTTTTTCTTCTGCCCATTTAAAAAAATGGAATGAGGAAAGTTAATGGAAATAATTTCAATGAAACAAAATACTAACCCCTCCCTTTTGTAATAAGTTGTCAACTTATAGAAATTTGTTCTTTAAAATAAAACCAAGAACATAATTAAATATTCATTGGTTCTCAAATTATCATAAAAAAATGAGTGAGCATGCACAAGATGAAATCGGTCGGTCTAGTGTCGACTGCAGTCTAGCGTCTTTCGCACCCTCCCACATTTTTAATGATAACTCGAAAACTTCTCAATATTTTATTACGCCCTTGGTTTTGTTTTAAAGACAAAATTTCTCAATTCAATTTAGCAAAACTTAAATACTTTCCATACATTTTCCTGAAAGGTAGAGAGAATGAAAGTTGAGAAACAAAAATTTGTCAAGAACGAAAAAAAGGTCCTTCTTATTCAAACGCTATCTCGGTCTCTATTTATTGAAAATTTCTCAAGATGGTTTCATTCAACGCGGAATTCAATAGGCTTTCTAACGATTTCTAAAAAATATTCCTTACTGAATTTTTGGCCGAGTTAAGTGGACAGACAATTTTGACCGATAGTGTAAGCTCGCTTAGACTCTCTGGAAAATGCAAGGTCCATCTAGTTATTTATTTTCTAATTTTATAGTATTATCTTTGAAATAAGACCAAAAACGAAATGAAATCTTCATTGATGTTTGAATAATCATAAAAAATGTGCGTGCACAAGACGAAGTCGATCGGTCTAGTGTCAACCGCTGTCTTTTGTCTTTGGCACGCTTCCACATTTTTAATGATAATTCGAAAACTTTTGAATATTTGATTACGTTCTTGGTCTTGTTTCAATGAGAAAATTCCTTACTTTAATTTATCATAGCTGACATTTTTTTCATACATTTTCCTAAAACATGGAGAGAGCGAAAGTTAGGAATCAAAAATTGATCAGTAACAGAAAAAAGGTCGGCCTTTCCTAAATGCTTTGTTGGTCTTTGTTTGTCGAAAATTCTTTAGGTAGGTTTCATCCAACGCGGAATTTAATAGTCTTTCTAGCAGTTCGTGAGAAGTATTTCTCAATTAATTTTTCGCCGAGTTAAGTGGACGAATAATTTTTACGAAATTGATCGGTCTAGTGTCGACCACAGTCTTTTACCTTTGGCACGCTTCCACATTTTTAATGATAATTCGGAAACTTTTGAATATTTTATGACGTTCTTGGTCTTGTTTCAGAGAGGAGATTCCATAATTTAATTTTGCAAAACTTAAATTTTTTCCTTACATTTGCTTAACACATGGAGAGGTTAAAGTTGCGATTCAAAAATTTTTGAAGAACAGAAAAAAGGTCGGTCTTTCTCAATTGCTATCTTGGTCTTTGTTTGTTGAAAATTCTTCAAGTAGGGTTCACTCAACGCACAATTTGATAGGCTTTCTAACAGTTTCTAAAAAATATTTCTTAATTGATTTTTCGCCGAGTTAAATGGACAGCCAATTTTTACGAAATCAATCGGTCTAGTGTTAACCGCAGTCTTTTGTCTTCGGTACGCTTCCACATTTTTACTGATATTTCAAAAACTTTTCAACATTTTGTTACTTCCTTGGTCTTTTTTTAAAGAGGAGAATCCCTACTTTAATTTAGGAAAACTAAAAAATTTTCCACACATTTTCACAAAACTTGGAGAGAGTGAAAGTTGAGAATCAAACATTGGTCAAGAACGGAAAAAAGGTCGGTCTTTCTCAAATGCTAGCTTGGTCTTTGTTTGTTCATAATTCTTCAGGTAGGGTTCACTCAACGCAGAATTCGATAAGCTTTCTAACAGTTCCGAAAAAATATTTCTCACTTAATTTTTCGCCGAGTTAAGTGGACGGACAATTCTGAGCGGTAGTGTAAGCTGGCTCAGACTCTCTGGAAAATTCAAGATTCGTCTGGTTTTTAATTTTTCAATTTTATATTATTATACATAGCCAGAAACTGTAACTATAAAAATATCAATACCATTTTTAGCCCAAAATTGATTTTCGATTTACACTAGCGACAGCCTGTCAGAAATAATGATCGGTCTAGTATCGACCGCCGTTTTTTGTCCTTGGCACTTTTCCACATTTTGAATGATAATTCGAAAACTTTTCAACATTTTATTACGATTTTAGTCTTGTTTGAAAGAAGAGATTTCTTATTTCAATTAGGAAAAACTTAAATTTTTTCCATACATTTTCACTAAACATGCAGAGAGCGAAAGTTGAGAATCAAAAATTGGTCCAGAACGGAAAGAAGGTCGCTCTCTCTCAAATGCTATCTTGGTCTTTGTTTGTTGAAAAATTTTCAAGTAGGGTTCATTGAACGCAGAATTTAATAGGCTTTTTAACAGTTCGCGAAAAATATTTCTCACTTAATTTTTCGCCGAGTTAAATGAACGGCCGATGTTTACGAAATCGATCGGTCTAGTGTCGACCGCAGTATTTTGTCTTTGGTACGCTTCCACATTTTTAATGATAATTCAAAAACTTTTCAATATTTCAAAAATTTCTTGGTCTTGGTCTAAAGAGGAGAATCCTTAATTGAATTCAGAAAAACCAAAATTTTTTCCATACATTCTCACAAAACATGGAGATAGTGAAAATAGAAAATCAAAAATTGATCAAGAAGGGAAAAAGGTCGATCTTTCTCAAATGATATCTCGGTCCTCGTTTGTCAGAAATCCTTCAAGTAGGGCTCATTGAACGCAGAATTTAGTAGGCTTCCTGAAACTTTGTACAAAATATTTTTAACTTAACGTTCTGCCGAGTTAAGTAAACGTACAATTTTTAAGAAATCGATCGGTCTAGTGTCGACCGCAGTCTTTTACCTTCGGCACGCTTCCACGTTTTTAATGATAACTCGAAAAATTTTTTCTGTTTTATTACGTTCTTGGTCTTCTTGTGAAGAGAAGATTCCTTATTCTAATTCAGCGAAACTCAATTTTTTTTCATACATTTTCCTAAAACATGGAGAGAGTGAAATTTGAGAATCAAAAATTGGTCTACAAGGGAAAAGGTCGGTCTTTCTCAAACGCTATCTCGGTCTCTATAATTCGTAAATTCTTCAAGTAGGGTTCATTCAACGCGGAATTTAATACGCTTTCTGAAAAATTGTGAAAAATATTTCTCGCTCAATTTTTTGCCGAGTTAAGTGGACGGAAAATTTCGACCTGTAGTGTAAGGTTGCTCAGACTCTCTGGAAAATTCTGGATCCATCTGGAAAGATTCGATCTGACAGGACTTTACGGTCTGATGCGTGAAAGATTGAAACAAACTCCTGGAGACAACAGTGGCTAGGCAGCAGAGAAGAACTGCCTTTTAGGGCAGTTAAGAGACGGACTCCTCACCTCACTCCCTCTTCGCGTACCATGGTGGTTCGCCTCGACAGTCCTGCGACCCCGATCGTTCCCAGAAGACACCGGAGACATCGAGTTTTTAGCACCTGATCTTGAAAACAGAAAATGTCTTTTTCGAGTCTCACGAACCAACCGCCTTTCGCTATTCTCGGGTCATGGTCATTGGTCAATCTCTCAGGTAAAAATACTTCTGTATAGGCCCGTACTGTTATTTTGATGGAAGGTTTTGCTAATTGCTTTCATCGATTCCAATTGCAAAATTAGTGGTTTCGTCTACTATTATTAAGATTTATTGATAAGATGTCTAATGTCTGCCTCTAGTGGATCTAATCGTTTCTGAAAATAACACCAGTCATGAGAAAAGCCCCAGGGTTTTTAATAATTAATCGTTCTAAGGACGTATACTAGAGTGCCTCATAAAATCCTTTTTTTTGTTAGGTTTCATCAAATATTTTTTTTCTTCTGGTGGGCTAATGATTCCCTATTTTTTCAAGTTTAAATGATACATTCAGAAGTTGCTGTGGAGGTTTTTATGCCAATTGGACATTTTACAAGTTTTGAATTTTCATTTTTACAAAAGGTCTCTGAATTTTTTTGGCTATTTGAAAAATTTTTAAATTGAGATTTTGAGAATAAAAACCAATCACTAGAATGTTTTTTTAATTAGCAAACTTTCAGGAAATGTTACCTACTTTACTGAAATCAATTTCTACTATCGGGATAAATTAGGTAATACTTGTCCTGTGATCAAAAATAATTCGTTCAAAATATAGATAAATTCTTTCTTTAATTTCTTATAATACCTTGTTTTTTATTTTTAAATGAAAAAAAAAATGTTTAGCCTGATAAAATATAACAAACCTCTTACATTATTTAGCTCTTAATACATAATTTACTCAAAGTTTCGAAAAAAAAAGCTTTTTAAAAATTTGCAAACGTTTCAAGAGAATAAACAAAATTTTATCAAGATTCCTGAGAAAATTGCAAATTATTTTTTATTCTAAAAAATGATTTTTAAGAGAAAATTGTAAGTTGTTTTAAAACATTCCAAATAGTTATTTCAGACTTTTGGAAAAGATTCAAAAATAATTTTCAACCTCAAAAGAATAAAAAAATTGTCAACAAAGAATATTAGAATGTTTTAAGGAAATTTTGTTAATTTAAAAAAAATAAAAAAATATTTATAAACCATTAGATTGAGTTTGAAGGATATTTAGGAATTTCAGAAGTTTTTAAAAGATTAAAAATATTTTTCAACTCTGAATTAAACTGTTTTTTATTTAAAATTAACGTCTTTTTTGGTTTAGAGTTGAATTAATTTATTAAAAATTTAGTTTTTCATTAAAGATTCATTTTTAAATGGAAATTTAACTATGTTGTTGAAATTCCTTCGTTGTTTTTGAAAATTGATTTTTTTACTATTGCTTCTTACCAATTTTTGAAAAATAGTTGAATTTTGAAAAATGCCTAATTATTTTCCGAAGACAATATTCCTTACAACTCTGCTCTTTCCAATTTGAAAAGTAAATTTGTCTAGGGCTGGAATCTTTAAAACAAATTTTTGTTCAAGAACATTTTTTTTAAATGACCATTTTCTGAAACTTTTTACTCATTTTTTAAATTGGAATTAGTAGAGTTGTAGAAAATATTTGGTTTGAAACAATAAACCATTATGTATGAAGAGTAAAGCTTTTTCAAAAAAATAATTTAAAAAAACAATAGTTATATTTTCACCCAAAGAGATAAATTTTCAACTAACATTTTCTCCATATATGACAAATTTTCAGTAAAATACATTGTCAACAAAAAAAGTTAATCAAGAAGCAAAAAGATGTATTTTCTGAAAAAATAGTTAAATTTTCAAACTAACAATTTAATTATCCACAAAAAACACAAATCTTGAAATTAAATTTCTAACTAAAAAAGATGAATTTTTAACCATGTACATACATTTAAAAAAAAAGATAAACTTAGTTCGAGAAAAGGAATAGTTAAATTTTCAGCTAAAGAAAAATTAATTTTCAACAAAAAAAAATCAACTGCATGGTTGATTTTTTCACCAAAATAGTTCAATTTTCAACTAAGAATATGAATTTTTTTAACAAGAAAATTGTTTACTAAAAAAAACGAATTTCCAACAATATAGTTAAATTTTATACAAATTACGTTAATGTTTCACAAAACAGTTGGATTTTTAGCCAAGAAGTTGGTTTTCTACAAAAAAAAGGGGATTTTAAACAACACACGAAATTTTTAACTGAAAAAAATCAATTTTTAACAAAAAATATATTATTTGAATTTTCAGTTGAGAAAATTAATTTTCCACAAAACTAATTTTCAAGAAAATGGTTGAAAAATATTTCAATTACATACGTAAATTACTCCGAATCATCTAAATTACTCTTGGATAAGTATTTAATTACTCAAATTACCCAAATTCCTTCGAGTGAACTGAATTACAGTTCAAATATTTCGAATTAGAACTGGATTACTAAATATTATGAGTGGATTACTCTGCAATGGTAGGATTACATCGAATGACTTAAATTACTCCGGAATACTGGAATTACTCTGAATGACTTGAATTACACCAGATAACAATTGGATTACTACATCATACTGAAATCACTCTGAATGACTGGAATTACTGCGAATTTCGAGTGCATCACTCTGGAATACTGAGATTACTCCGAATAACTTGGATTACTTCGGATTACAAGTGGATTACACCAAGTGACTTAAATTACTCCAGATTAGAAGTATATTGCTCAGGAGTACTAGGATTACTCCGAATGACTTGAATTACTCTGAGTTAAGAGTGTGTTACTCCGTAATACTGAAATTACTCCGGATTACAAGTGGATTACTTTCAATGACTTGAATTACTTCGGATTATAAGTGGATGACTTAGGATGTCTGGGATGACTTCGAATGAGTTGAATTATGCCGGATTACAAGTGGATTACTCCGGCATACTGGGATTACTCCTAAAGAGGTAAATTACTCCGGATTACGAGTGGATATCTCCGGAATACTGGGATTATTTCGTGTGACTTAAATTACTGTGAATTACGAGTAGATTAATCCGTAATACTGAAATTACTCCGTAATACTGAAATTACTCCGTGATACGGAAATTACTCCGAATTACTTAAATTACTCAGGATTGCAAGTGGATTACTTAGATATTCTGGGATTACTTTCAATAAGTTTAATTACTCTGGATTAAAAGTGGATAACTTGGGAATTCGGGGATTACTTCGCATGAGTTGAATTATGCCGGATTACAAGTGGACTACTCCGGCATACTGGGATTACTCTCATTGAGTAAAATTACTCCGGATTACAAGTGCATATCTCCGGAATACTGGGTTTACTTCGTGTGACTTGAATTACTCCGAGATTTACTCAAGAGACTTCAAATGAATTCAAGTGACTTCAAATGACTTCAAGTGACTTCAAATGATCTAAAATGACTTCAAGTGACTGCAAGTGATTTGAAGCGACTACAAGTGACTTCAGGTAACTTCAAGCAATTTCAAGTGACTTTAAGTGACTTCAAGTGACTTTAGGAGACTTCACATGACTTTAATTCACTTCAAATGACTTCAAGTGGCTTCAAGTGACTTCAACTTACTTCAACTGACTTCACGTTAATTTGAATGAATTCCTATATATTAGGAAATTTTAAGTGACTTCAGGAGAATTCAAGTGTCTTTGAGTGACTTTATGTGAATTCACATGATTTCATGTGAATTGAATTGACTACAGATATTTCCGGAGATTATAACTGACTTCAGGAGAATTCAACTGACTTCAATTTGATTCAGGTGATTTCAAGTAACTTCACGTGACTTCATGTGACTTCATGTGAATTTAAGTGTCTTCAGGGGGATTTAAGTGACTTTAAGTGACTTCAACTGCTTTCATGGGAATTTGAATGACTTTAGATATTTTAGGAGATTTTAAGAGAATTCAAGTGACTTCAAGTGACTTCATGTGAATTTAAATCACTTCCTTTATTTCAGGAAATTTTGAGTGACTTCAGGAGAATTCAAGTAACTTCACGTGAATTCATGTGAATTCAAATGACTTCAGATATTTCAGGTGATTTCGAGTGACTACAAGTGACTTCATGTGCACTACGTGATTTCATGTGAATTTGAATGACTTCAGATGTTTCAGGAGATTAGAACTAACTTCAGGAGAATTCAAGTGACTTCAATTTAATTCAGGTCATTTCAAATAATTTTACGTGAATTCCTGTGACTTCATGTGAATCAAAATGTCTTCAGATATTTAAGGGGATTTCAAGTGTCTTCAGGAGAATTAAAGTGTCTTCAGTAGAATTCAAGTGTCTTCAGGAGAATTCAAGTGTTTTCAGGAGAATTCAAGTATCTTTAGGAGAATTCAAGTGTCTTCAGTAGAATTCAAGAGAATTCAGGAGAATTCAAGTGTCTTCAGGAGAATTCAAGTCTTTCCAGGAGAATTCAAGTGTCTACAGAAGAATTCAAGTGACTTCAAGTGTCTTCATGCGAATTCACGTGACCTCATGTGAATTCGATTGACTTAAGATATTTCAGGAGATTCAAAGAGAATTCAAGTGACTTCAAATTAATTCAGATGATTTCAAGTGATTTCAAGTGACTTCATGTGAATTTAAATCACTTCCTTTATTTCAGGAAATTTTGAATGACTTCAGGAGAATTCAAGTAAGTTCACGTGAATTCACGTGAATTCAAATGACTTCAGCAGGTGATTTCGAGTGACTAAAAGTGACTTCATGTGAACTACGTGATTTCATGTGAATTTGAATGACTACAGATATTTCAGGAGATTATAACAGACTTCCGGACAATTCAAATGACTTCATTTAATTCAGGCGATTTCAAATAACTTCACGTGAATTCATGTGACTTCATGCGAATTCGATTGACCTCAGATATTTGAGGCTATTTTAGGAAAATTCAAGTGACTTCAGATGAATTCAAGTGACTTCAAATTAGTTAAAGTCACTTCATGCGAATTCGAATGACTTCAGATATTTTAAGCTTTTTTAGGAAAATTCAAGTGACTTTAAATGAATTCGAGTAAATTAAAATAACTTCAAGTGACTTCAAGTGACTTAAAGTGACTTCTAGTGACTTTAAGTGTCTCTATGTTAATTCATGTGACTTCGTGTGAATACGAATGAATTCAAATTGATTCAGGTGATTTCATGTGATTTCAAGTGAATTGAAGTGACTTTAAGTGACTTCAAAGTACTTCAAGTGACTTCAAATGACTTCATTCGAATTTAAATGACTTCCTATATTTCAGGAAATTTAAAGTGACTTCAGGAGAATTCAAGTGACTTCAATTTAATTCAGTTGATTTCAAGTGTCTTTGTATGAATTCACGTGATTTCATGTGAACTGAAATGAGTTCAGATATTTCAGGAGATTATAACTGACTTCAGGAGAATTGAAGTGACTTTAGATATTTCAGGAGATTTTAAGTGTCTGCAGGAGAATTCAAGTGTCTTCAGGAGAATTCAAGTGTCTTCAGGAGAATCTAAGTGTCTTCAGGAGACTTTAAGTGACTCCAAGTGACTTAAAATGACTTCGAATGACTTGAAAGGACTTCAAATGACTTCAAGTCCCTTCAAGTCACTTCAAGGGACTTCAAGTGACTTTAAGTGATTTCAAATGACTTCAAGAGACTTCAAGTGACTTCACGTTAATTTGAATGACTTCCTGTATGTCAGGAAATTTCAAGTTACTTTAGGAAAATTTAAGTGGCTTTAAGTGTCTTCATTTGAATTCGCGTAACATCACGTAAATTCGAATCGCTTCAGATATCTTAGGAGATTTTCAGAGAATTCGATTGGCTTCAAATTAAATAAAGTGACTTCAAGTGACTTCATTCGAATATAAATGACTTCCTATATTTTAGGAAATTTCAAGTGGCTTCAGGAGAATTCAAGTGTCTTCAAGTGACTTCATGTGTAATCACGTGATTCCATGTGAATTGGAATGACTTCAGATATTTCAGGTGATAATAACTGACTTCAGGAGAATTGAAGTGTCTTCAGATATTTCAGGAGATTTTAAGTGTCTGCAGGAAAATTCAAGTGTCTCCAGGAGAATCTAAGTGTCTAAGTGACTTCAGGTATTTTAGGAGATTTTAAGAGAATTTGAGTGGCTCCAAATTAATTCAAATGACTTCAAATGACTTCATTAAAATTTGAAAGACTTCCTATATTTCAGGAAATTTAAAGTCACTTCAGAAAAATTTAAGTGACTTCAATTTAATTCAGTTGATTTCAAGTGTCTTCGTGTGAATTGACGTGATTTCATGTGAACTGGAATGACTTCAGATATTTCAGGAGATTTCAAGTGTCTGCAGGAGAATTCAAGTGTCCTCAGGAGAATTTAACTATCTTCGGGAGAATTCAAGTAACATCAAGTGTCTTCATGTGAATTCATGCGACTTCATGTGAATTCAAATGACTTCAAATTAATTCAGGTGATTTCAAGTGACTTCAAGGTACTTCAAGTGACTTCAAGTGACTTTGAGTGACTTCAAGTGACTTTGAGTGCCTTCAAGTGACTTCAAGTGACTCCGAATAATTTAAAATGACTTCAAATGATTTAAAATGACTTTAAGTGATTTCAAGGGACTTCAAGTGACTTCAAATGACTTCAAGTGACTTCAAGTGACTTCAAGTGACTACAAGTGAGTTCAGGTGATTTAAAATTAATTCGAGTGACTTCAAGTGACTGCAGGAGAATTCTAGTGTCTTCAGGGGAATTCAAGTGATTTCATGTGAATTGGAATGACTTCAGATATTTTAGGAGATTATAAGTGACTTCATGAGAATTGAAGTGACTTTAGATATTTCAGGAGATTTCAAGTGTCTGCAGGAGAATTCAAGTGTCCTCAGGAGAATTTAAGTATCTTCATGAGAATTCAAGTAACTTCAAGTGTCTTCATGTGACTTCATGTGAATTCGAATGACTTCAAATTAATTCAGGTGATTTCAAGTGACTTCAAGGTACTTCAAGTGACTTCAAGTGACTTCGAGTGACTTCAAGTGACTTTGAGTGACTTCAAGTGACTTTGAGTGCCTTCAAGTGACTTCAAGTGACTTTAAGTAATTTAAAATGACTTCAAGTGACTTCAAGGGACTTCAAGTGACTTCAAATGACTTCAAGTGACTTCAAGTGACTTCAAGTGACTACAAGTGAGTTCAAGTGATTTAAAATGAATTCAAGTGACTTCAAGTGACTGCAGGAGAATTCTAGTGTCTTCAGAGGAATTCAAGTGATTTCATGTGAATTGGAATCACTTCAGATATTTTAGGAAAATATAAGTGACTTCAGGAGAATTGAAGTGACTTTAGATATTTCAGGAGATTTCAAGTGTCTGCAGGAGAATTCAAGTGTCTTCAGGAGAATGCAAGTGCCTTCAGGAGAACTTAAGTGTCTTCAGGAGAATTCCAGTAAATTTAAGTGTCCTCATGTGAATTCTTGTGACTCCATGTGAATTCGAATGGCTTCAAATTAATTCAGGTATTTTCAGGTGATTTCAGGTAATTTAAAGTTACTTTAAGTGACCCTAATGGACTTTAAGTGACTTAAAATGACTTCGAATGACTTGAAGGGACTTTAAATGACTTCAAGTCACTTAAAGGGACTTCAAGTGACTTTAAGTGACTGCAGGTGACTTAAAGTTATTTCAAATGACTTCAAGTGACTTGAAGTGACTTTAAGGTGCTTCAAATGACTTTAAGTCACTTTAAATGACTTCAAGTGACTTCAAGCGACTTCGAGTGTCTTCAAGTGACTTCAAGTGATTTCAAGTGATCTCAAATGACTGCAAATGACTTCAATTGACTTAAAATGACTTCAAGTGACTTCACGTTAATTTGAATGACTCCCTGTATGTCAGGAAGTTTCAAGTGACTCTAGGAAAATTTAAGTGACTTCAAGTGTAACGTCACGTGAATTCAAATGACTTCAGATATTTTGGGAGATTTTCAGAAAATTCGAGTGGCTTCAAATAAATGAAAGTGACTTCAAGTGACTTTAGACATTTCAGGAGATTTCAAGTGTCTGCAGGAGAATTCAAGTGTCTTCAAGAGAATTCAAGTTTCTTCAGAAGAATTCACGTGTCTTCAGAAGAATTCAAGTAACTTCAAGTGTCTTCATGTGAATTCATGTGACTTAATGTGAATCCGAATGACTTCAAATTGATTCAGGTGATTTCAAGTCACTTCAAGGTACATCAAGTGACTTCAAGTGACTTCGAGTGACTTCAAGTGACTTCAAGTGACTTTAAGTAATTTAAAATGACTTCAAGTGACTTCAAGTGATTCAAATGACTTCAAGTGATTTCAATCGACTTCAAATGACTTGAAGTGACTTCAAGTGACTTCAAGTGACTACAAGTGAGTTCAAGTGATTTAAAATGAATTCAAGTGAGTTCAAGTGACTGCAGGAGAATTCTAGTTTCTTCAGGGGAATTCAAGTGATTTCATGTGAATTAGAATGACTTCAGATATTTTAGGAGATTATAAGTGACTTCAGGAGAATTGAAGTGACTTTAGATATTTCAGGAGATTTCAGGTGTCTGCAGGAGAATTCAAGTGTCTTCAGGAGATTTTAAGTGCCTTCAGGTGAACTTAAGTGTCTTCAGGAGAATTGCAGTAAATTTAAGTGTCTTCATGTGAATTCTCGTGACTCCATGTGAATTTGAATGGCTTCAAATGATTTCAGGTGATTTAAAGTGACTTTGAGTGACTCTAAGTGACTTCAAGTGACTTCGTGTGACTTCAAGTAACTTTTACCCGCAACATTTCGTTAGAGAGAATATGAATCTCAGATTGAATATTTTGGCCAAAAATGAACAGCGTAGAATTGATGAAATAGCTCAAAACGCGGAAATTAGGTCATTTATTAGCATTCCATACGTTGAAGGACTATCTGAACGAATCGCGAGAATCCTCGGGCAACACGACATTACTACGGCATTTAAAAACTAGAGAGACCTTACAACAGTTTTGAGATCTACCAAAGATAAATTAAATGAATTGCATAATAGCAATATTGTTTATGGCATGTGGTGCAAAGAACAAAATTGTAATGCGGTTTATATCAATCAAACTAAGCGTCCGTTAGGAATCACGGTTGAAGAATACAAAAGGGACGTAAATGAGATCCCTGGAAGACAGAAAATGCTTTCTAGACACAGTGTTGAAGAAGATCATTTTTTTGATTTTGAAAACGCGAAAATTCTTGCGAATGAATGTCACTACCGTAAACGTCTGGTGATGGAAATGTGTCATATAGCTAGTAAAATTATGCGGTCAATTTGTGAACCGACGTAGCAAACCTTTCAAAAATATATTTGCCTGTTTTAAAGAGGAAAAAAATCTGAAAACACGTGGTGGCTATGGTCATCTTGCGATGGAGTCGAGGGTGGAGTGACCCATGGACCGGGCCCCATATTGTCATTCAGTTTTATTACCCCAGCCCTTTTAAAAATTGAAGTATCTTTCTTACCATTTTCTGAAGTCGTTAAACTGTAGTACCTCTAAGAATGTTCTTCCAGTTTTCTTCGTGAATTTAAACAGAGCGGATGTCTCTGATTTTACGTCGAAAAACTAACTTCTTACTATACTATTCAGAAACTTGTTTTTCAATTTACCATTGATTGCCTTAGTTTTGGAATTATTAACTTTCTTTCGAACTATAAAAGTGTGTGCTTCTGTTCAACGTGCTTGTGAAGTGTGTGAATATCGTGTTTGTGGGATGACGGATTGTTTTCCTCCACCCGCAATCACTCACCTTCTGCAACGAAACGGGAAGTCCACACAGAGAGGGAGCTGATAGAGAGGCGGAGGGAGAAACATAGAAATTGACGGAGACAGAGAGGAAGAGAGAGAGAGAGAGAGAGTGAGAGAGGGGGAGAGAGGAGCTGCACGATGTAGAAACACTAGTTTCATGCATGATTTCGTTTATTTTAATCTTATTGTTTTGTTTTTTTAAATATCTGGCACTGAGGGGGACCCCTATCCATGGTCGAAACGTTTGCCAATTCTAACTTATATGAAATGCACGTTTTTAATTAAATACTCTTATATTTGTAAGACCCCAATGCCAATACAAAAATTCTTCACAACAATTTAAATAATTTGGTCAATTTAATCCGACATTTTTCAAAAAAACCATTAAAAATGTCACAGAACGTAATTATAATTTTTATCCATGTGTCATAGCCAAAAACTAAAAAATAATAAAATCCAATAATTCATGACATTCATTCAATTTAAAGGTTTGAGGAAGTTAAATATGGATACGAACTGATAAAATGGGTCCAGATTGTCAATATTAAGTTACGTACATGGGCATACTCTCGGATATATCGGTCATTTTTACATACTTGGATTTTTCACATAGGTATTAGTTGGATTTTTTACAAAGGATTGTGGACTGATTTCCTACGAAGGATATTAAAGGATCATTTTGAAAACGATTGATACAAGAGAAACGATAATCACATTGGGGTGACATTAGCTTTTTCCCTAGAAAAGTTCAAAATACGAATACTCAATATTATTTAAGGTTTATTCAATTGATTTGAATGGAAATTTTACTAGGGCGTGCGTCGGTCTGATCTTGCGCTTCATGCTGGGATATTTATTCTTTGCACTCGGAATGCTTGAATGAAACTTTATAAAATTATCCATTATAGATCCCACTTTTTGTATGCATGTCCATATTCTAAATTTTTTACTTAAAATAGTACAGTTAAAGATTAAATTCCTTAAAGCTCTGTAGGCTTTGAGGTGCACATTCTCATCGTGACACTTGTCCTTCGCGTTCGATTATCGACAGACATTTTTAATTGTATATTTATTTTTTAGGTTACCTGACAATAAAAAGCTACATTCATTTTTCAGACATTCTTTTCTAACTCGCGCTGTTATGCTAAAAATAGGATTGTTGTTTTCATAGCATTTTTTATGCATAAAACAAAAACACCTACAGGGCTTTTTTTAGACTTTGTTCGTACCTAGCATCTTTTGGGGTGATATTGGAATTTTTGAATTTTGTACGTCAATTTTATTGAATGAATTGAAAACGATGACTTCTATCAAAATATGGTTCAAAGAAATGTGCAGAAATTTGTAAACGGTAAAATTGGTCTAAAAACTTTTTTCCATATTTCGCGTCGCTTGTCTCAAAGTTTGAATTTTCGATTTTTTTCATAGTACTTTCGATAAATAAAGCCAATATGACAAGTCCTATCATAAAAGGGTTACAATAAGTTTTGTGAAATTTTCTACAATCTATAATTAATTCTTAAGACTTATTCCCATATTTTGCGTCGTTTGGTTAAAAATTAGAATATTGGTATTTTCATAGTATTTTTGATAAATGAAATCAAAATCCTATAGTTTGAATTATGAATTAGAAGCTTGCACCTGATTAAGTTCTAAAAAAAGCGATATGTTTTTCAATACATCTGCAACTGACATTAAAGGCGTAAGAACATAAATTATTCGTTTGGTCCCATCGATTTATAAAATTTCAAATCGGACTTTTTCGAAGCAGGAACGTCAAAAATCAGTACTGTTTTTTTTTAAATTGCAATTAAATGTATATTTCACGATAATACATTTTTTAAGAATGATTGTGAAATATTTGAAAAAAATATCTTTTTCAAGATTAAAATATACTTAAATTATAGATAAACGTGACATCAGGTGTATCCCTGAAACAAAATGTGCATTAAATAATGAGAGTGTCTCCTCGTAACTCAATTGAGGTACAATGAATCAAGGTCGTAGTTCGATGTTATTCGTGCCGAAAATTGTTATTTTTCTCAACCTTAACTGATATACATTAGCATTTTATTAGTATATTTGTTATAATTTCAAATATTTAAGAGCACGCTTCGTGATGACTTTTTAATTTTCTTCTGCTGTGAAAGTACTCTCTTTTCTTTGCAACAGAAACTCAGGGTACTATGTCATAATTTGTGTTTCTTTTATGTGTATGATGGAAAAATATGACTACAATTTAATAACACTGGAAAAGATTAGACAGTTTTTTTTTGCACGCATACGTTTTTTTGGTGGTATATGAAATATAAGTGTATACTAAATTTTACTGGAAAAATGCATAGAAGACTGAAGAAGAAATTTTCAATATTATCAAACTTATGAATTTTATGTTAGAGATGGAGAATTTTTCAAAAACAAGTTTACAAATTTGTTCTATTCTTGGAACCCTGTATTTTTTTAATGAATCGACTAAAAATATGGCCATGATAATAGCCGCGAATGTCATTTTTTTTAAACTTAGTTTGTTGCGTTTTGACCTTGAAAGCGAAATTCGCGGATATTTTCTTGGACATATTCTCAAAATAGTGAACTGGGAGAGTGTACGAAGATATTTTTCTTAAATTTGTATCCACAATATCAGTTGATTCAAAATAGCACGTTTGAAGAGTCATTCCACAGTAAAATATTTATTTCGAGAAATTATTTACCATACGGAACACTTCTCGGCTGGATTCATTTTGGAACCAGGTGGACAATTGAAGTCTTTTGCGAATTCTGGCCTGTTAGAAAATGAACCTATGATTCTGAATCCTGATGGACTATGATCATTTGTTTGAACGATCTTTTTCAGAAATTCTGGTGTGTATTTGTCACATTCTTGGATAGCAGCATTGATCCAGAAAAGCTGCGATTGTGAATAATTTGTTAATCCAGGCAATTTGGGTTCGGGTGCTTTTCCTTTCGCCCACTCTTGATAGGCCAGGTATGCTGCTTTTACACCTGCGTTGTCATTAATGTTTTTTGTTTGTGTAAAGGCACCATTCAGCTGAAAATTGTTAATTATTTTTTATTGTAATTCACCGATTCGCCATGATTCCCTACTGCACACAATAGAAATGGATGAGAAATATGGATTAGGAAAGTTTCTTTGGAGCTTAAAGTATTCAAAAATATCTCTTGAGAGAATTCCACACACAAAAATTATATTTTTAAATAAAAAATAGTGACAAACTTCCTCCAGCAAAATTTAGCCAAAGTTGGTTTATTTTAAGCGATGTGAACATTGAAGACAATCTAGTTTTTTTTCAGTTTAAAAATTAATCTTGACAGCGAAAAATCCAACACGGATGAAGTTTAAAATGATTTTGTGAGAAAAGAGCTGAAAAAAATTGAAAGTCCAGATTCTTTCTGCACAAATACATACTTTAAGGCCAACTCCTTCAGCAGTATATTTTCCGTACTGCTCAGTCATGCATTTAGCATTCGCAAGATATTTTTTTTTCGTTTCTGGTGTCATCCAAGCGTCAAGAATATCAAAGATTTCAGTAATTTCATGCCCCATATTAAACGAACCAATGCCAGCGTAGTTTATGTATTGAGGCCCATCCTTAATGAAGAAAACATCCTGTAGATTTCCAGCAGGGATTTCTGAAAATTTTAATTCATATTAAATATATTAACAAATTAAAGTTTTAAATTTCCTACGTTATAATAATAAAAACAAATAATTTCCTTTCAATAAATACTGAAAAATCAATGTTATCAATATTGGATCCTTACGAGAGGAACCTACGCTCTTCGGATGTTTTTTTTTATTGATATTACTTCAAGTAATTGATAATTACCAAACAATTATATGTTAAAGTAATGAGATGCGATTTGCGGCGATTTTGAAGAAAAGTGACTTTAATAAAAATTTACGCACGTTACAATGACCGCCAAGCAAAATTGGTTGAAAAATTTGTACATCTTGGGGCGCAATTAATAAAAAATAGTTTAAAATAAATTTTTACAATTTTTTTCAATTTTCGTTTACTTGACTTAGTTTTTTTTCAGCTAAAGACAAATCTGCATAGATCGCACACTTATCAATTCATTCAATCATTTTATAATAACGACTTACTCAGTTTTGAATTTGAAATATTTTGAGTATAAAATACTTTGGAATAAAAAAAATGTATGCTCTACGTAAAGGTTTAGTGCAAGAACTTCAAAGTTGAAAATGATTAAGGGTCACTGTGTCAGAGCGCTACCTCCTAATCTAACCATTAGTTTTTCTTTAGAATTGCTAAAAAGCGCATTTTATTACACTAGAATTATACAAGTTTGGTGATTACTTATTACTGGAAGCAATATGAATCCAAACGAAATTTTATTCTATTCTGAGGGTAGTAGGTTTAAATTGTTAACCCAAAACCCGTTTACAGTCATGTAAGAATCTATTAATTATAGACTTGCCAATGCCGTTTCCTTCTTCTGAAAAGAAAGGGCCCATAATATAACTTTCGCCGTGAATGGTCCAGTGTGATGTGTTTACAGGCTGCCTCAATTGATTGAAATAATAGTCATACAAGAAAAGGGCCATACTTGATGATGCTTGAAAGAAATCATTCGGGGTTATTTCCGGGGTTACCTTCTTGAAAAAATCGTTAAGAGTCTTGTCATCGAAATATTCATTGGGACATCCAATGAAATTTTTCATAGTTGCAAATCTTTTTAGAGCATTTATCCTTGATTTTTCGTCCATCCATTTAGCCTGGAATAATTGGATGAGCAACATTGAGATATGAATAGAGGGAATGAAAATGTACAGTACCGGCGGAAATAATCTACACGGCTATTTCTTTAGCTGCTGCCAAAGTGTCTTAATTTTATAATATTAACATGTAAATTCTTTCCTGATGAAGATTATTATAATCTATTGAATATTAGTAGTATTAATAATGTTATCAATTATTAATATATTTTATTAACTATTATTTTCGTGGAAAAAGTCGATAAATTTCAAATAATAATTGTACTCACCAAATGATTTGAAAAAATTCAAAACAGAAATATTCCTCTAGATATTACTACGCTGTTTTCAAATAAGATAAATAGTAAAAGGCAAATCTAGAGAAATTTTTTATTATTATCTTGATAATATATAAAAATAATATATATATATATTAAAGCAATTTAGCGTCAGCTCAAGAAACATGTATTTTGGTAATTTCCGCAGGTAGTTTTTTTTAAAGTGCATTTTGCCGAAAACCCCAATATTCAAAATTTTTATTTTTATCCAGAAGTAAACGGTAATATGTACTGATTGCACAAGCACGGCACATCTCCTGTGTTTCTCTTTTCTATGGACCTCTGCTTCACATTGAAAACAATATTTTTGAAATATCAGTTTTTTTTCTTTTCATCGGAAAAACAAAAGGTACAAAAGATGATTCACATAAAAGTCGACACATATAGAAAAGTTCAATAAAAAATTTGTGTCGCTCTTTTGTAACGCCTATGATCATTTTCGAGAACAAATATTATATTTTAAAAAAATATTCTTGGTCTTAAAAATGGTAGAGTCCCCATAAAACTCATAGAATGCTGTCCTGAATAAGCATACACTGTGAACAAATATGGAAAAAAATCTTCATTTTTTACATCGAAACTGAAAAACGCGAAAAAAAGGTTTTCAGGAAAAAATCACTTTTTTCCACTAACTTTGAGAAGGTTTGGTTAATATAAAAAGGTATTCTATTGGTTTGTTGCAGGTTAAAACATTTTTTAGGCCAGGAAATTTTTTTATATTTTTTTTCGTAAAGGATTCAAGATGTCTAAAAAAAGTAAGATTTCTTTATTATCGAGCTTCTCTAGATGTGTAAACCATTATCAAATAATTTGTTCTTCCTTTCGTTCTTTCCGAGAAAAATGAGAACATTTGATTTTTTAAATAATTTTTTTTAATATGAAGCATTGGTTCATTAAGAATGAATCTCAAGGGATACATAGTACATATTACAATACCTTTGGAAGAAATTTTCAAAAGTGCGGTTTTTGGAAAAGTCCAATTACAAAAATTTTTTGAAGACAGCAGTTATTTTGTCATTTTTCTACATTCTTCAAATTTCTTTGCGATCAATTAAAAGAAAATGAATTTCGCCGGCAAATAAAAAAAAAACAGAAAACATACCTACGCTCGTTCGGAAAATGTTGCATTTAGAAAGAAATGCTGTCATTTTTTGAGAATTCGCAGGTAATTTTCAAATGATTATAAAACATGAGAGAGAATAATTTTGTTTCTAGAATCACATATTTAAATAAAGAATCATGCTGACACCAAGACCTGGACTTTTCTTGAAATCTTGCCCGATTTCAAATGGAATTGATTATTTACTAATATGCTGTACGTATAAAAAATATAATTTTTGCTTAGAAATCTTATTATTTCTAAAAAAGAGGTTTTTTAATTTCTCGAATTTTAGAAACTTTATTTCAATTCTAACCGCGATAGTAGATAATCACTCATTGAAAATACTAATGTGTATCCTATTTTTTATCCCGTTTCATGAATATATTGGTCCTCTCCCCCTTTTTATTATTTCTTAATCTATTCCTATTTCCAACAATTTGACTATTTGTGAAAAAATTTATGATTTTTCATTCTATTTTCTCCTTGAAACTAGTGTTTAAAATAGTTCATGCTAAAATCTCACCTCTTGTATCATTTTCTTGTACTGCCTTTCAATATCGAGTGCTAATTCTTCTGCACTTTTCTTAGATGCTGGACTGAAGTGCTTCCTGACATATAGAGCACCAACACTCAATTTCAGGAGAGTCGCAAGTGTCTGATCGAGGCAGTCCTGCCGTCTATCTTGTATTTTATTTTCACCGTTTATCATATTTTTGAAATTCAATTGGCGTTGCCGAACTGCTGCGGTTAAATAGTCTAAGTCATCCTGAACTGCCCTCCAGAATTGATAATTAGCCTGCACCCTTTTTGGTGTTTTCTTTATCAGTTTTTCAAAATCTCCAAAAAAGGTAGGCACCCCTACTATTATTGTTTCATCGTCGCCAATTACAATGTTGGATTTAATAACTGAGTAAAGTGAGTTGAAGTATACCTTCCAGGGAATACTCGGATATTTTTTCGATAAATCTGTCACTGTCATTCGATTATTGAGAGCAGTTTGATTGCTTCTGTCATGTTCACTTTTGGAGATCTGGGGTTTTATGGTATTTCATTGAACGTATATATATATATATATTGTATCTTAAATTATTATATTTGCAAATTTTTGATTTCCAGTAAGATAAATATAAAATTAATAGATTGAAGAAATGAAACAAATCATAGTTGAAGCCTTGGAAGAGATTACGTTGTATGAAAGGAAATATTTTAAATCATATTATTTATACTCGTTACTATATAATAGATTTTTAGAGGCCCTCATCAGTTTGTCGTTGTTAAATTTTCAATGCAGATGAATATTCCCAATTAGCTTACTGATAAGTAAAGCCCTACTAAAAATATTATATTTATTTTCTCGCTTCGCGAAATAATGAAAAGTCGCGAAAATGTAAGTTCTACAAAATTCACTACGGGCTGGGTTGAAACAAAAAACATTTTTATTACATGTGAGGAGCTGTACCAATTGAGCTACCACAGATCACCAGTGATTAATGTTAGAAATTGTATTTCTGAGTCTTAGAGCAAGTTCATATTTATTTTAGACGTTGGTATTCTAAGGCCGGTTCAATAATTTGAATAATTAATCAATTATTATGATCAATTTATTAAATTTAACATCGAGAAACTGGTAAAGGCCTTAACAAATCTATCATATCATCAAACAATTTTCGGTTTGAAATTTTGTTTAGAGTATGAGAACAGAGTTCTGCTTAAGAATTTGTTTGTTCTATATCATAGTATATATTATGTCATTGGACAAGTTGTATCTGAAAACGAAGTTTATCAATATATGCATAGAACAAAGATTCGAGAAAAATAGTATTTCATTGATCCAACGTCATCTCTGCCGATGCTTCTATTGAAGGATGATAAATTTTAGCAATTACATGAGAATAGTATACTTTGCACTTACATTGGCTAGATTAATTTCAAATTGGAGAGATTCCTTCAATTCATTTTCAGCATTAGCTCTGTTTGCGCCAAAAAGAACAGCTATATCAACCATGTAATCGAAGTAGGCAGTAACCTTCGGGTCTTTGAGCCCTTTTACTAAAAATTCACGATTAATAGAGAAGGTTGGTTGGTCGATCTAAAAAAAAAAGTATTTATTTACTCAAAGTTTATTAAATTTTAATCTTAATTTTTTGCTTTTCACTTCAGGCGTAATTACGTACATTGAGAGCACGTTTTTGGCTGTTTGAATAGTCAGTTATAACTTGGAAAGTGAAGAAGTAACTCGCTCCATATCCCAGTTTCATCATATTATAAGTGGACTGTTTCCATTCGAATTTTTTCTCATTCCACGATTTTTCCAGGACAGGCCAACCACCTAGTTCTTTTAAATCATCAAATACTCCACGAAGACCATTTTTTTCAATCGCAGCTATAAAAAGAGACGAAGAATTAGTTTTTCTTCTACAATTTTTTTATTATAATAAATTGCAGAGTTTATAATATATTCACCTGTGTTCGTGCAAGATTTGTAATAGTTTTTTGCGAGTTTGGTCCATCTTGGTTCATTGGGTTCAGTTTTCTCTTCAAGGTTATGTTTTACTTGCTCCAGAATTTCGTCACTAAGGATATCATATCTGTCCACCCGATGCTTGCCTTTCGGAATAGTTGTGTTTTTCAAAAAAGTACCACAGGCAAATTTGTTAAAATCATCGCACGGCGCTGCCTTGGGGTCCATGTACTCTAAGATAGTGGAAGCTGCAAAAGAAAATGTTAATTGTCAGACCCAATTCTGATAAATAATAATTTTAATCATAATTAATGAGTCGTTGCTGTAAAGTCCAGAATAATACAATCCGACAATTGATCACATTTATTTTCCACCTTTTAAAAATACACACATTTCCCGATATAAGAACGGTTTCGGGCATACCCCTCAGTGGCCTTGATATTGAATCGGGGGAATCAAAACGTAAACAGTCAGGGCCGCGTGAATCATTTCTGTTGGATTTGGACACATCCTCGCACCTGAATCAACGAACGCGCCGAGAGTACTGCCCTCATGCTGTTTGTCACGCTTGACTGAGCACCACCTCTCTTTTGGTCCCGCGGTCCCCGCATCCCCAAAATGCCGAGGAGATGAATACTAAGAATATCATGAACTGAAGGTTCATATATCGGAAGTTGAGGGTATTTTGTCCCCGTAATGCACGACAACGCAATGAACTAAAATCCTCAAATGATATAAAAAAGATCGCATCTGTCATTGCTCGATAAGTAATCAAAAAATTTTTATATCAAAAATCGAAATAGATGAATAATCAATGCAATTATAATTTGAAGAGCACTAAAGAGAAAGCTGGACAAATGAAAAAACTAAATGAGTATTTTGAGATACGAGTAGACGAGCAAAGAAGCAAATCAGCTACTTGTGAATTATGGTGGGCTGGTTTAATGGTCAGTAACAAAATACCTTTGTTTCATGTTCTTCGACGATAAGTTGAAAATTTAGAGTACCTAAATGACGAATATAAACTACCAAAATGAAATAAAAGGAGATCTTCATTGTTGTCACAGTTTAAAGAACTGCACAGAACATAATTTGGGACATTTTTTTGGCATTCTAATATTCATAAGAAATTAATAAGAAACAAAATTCCTTTATCAAATCTAATGTAAATTAATCTAATGCATCACAAAATATTATAATAAGTGAGAGAAGTTTTAGGAGGGAGAAGATTGAACGAATTCAAGGTCAATTCATTTCCTGAATATCGGAGTTGTTGGCTTCTTTGAAAACACCATAACTTTCAAGCTACTGATTGAATTTAACTGATGTTTTCTGTGGTAGGGTATAATTTATGGGTCTTTTATATGCAATTTAAAAACAAAAAAATCTTAATGAGTGGATCAAAAATTAGAAAAAAAATTGAATCAGTTTTTCGCTCAAAAGTGAACCTTCAATCTTTTCAAATATAAATTTCAACTCCTTACAATTTTCTGTGTCGATTCAAACAAAAAATTGTCGGACACTCTTCAAAATTTGAAAATTTTACTTCTTTATTGGAGCGGCGCGGCAATTCTCAATTGATTTTAGATTTTTCCAGACAAACTTACAACTAAATTTTCAGTTGATCTGTGCGAGCGATTTTGGTTTTGGTATGGTTTAAAATTTTATGATAATGCAAACAGTGAGCAAGTGTTGATTCTTTTATTTTCTTGCTATTTTTTGGTGAGCAACATTCCTACTCTTAGTATCTCTTGGATATAATGCGTAGCAGCGTATGCAAATAATTATTAGATAATTATAGATAACAATTCAAAGATTTCTAATTCAAGCATTCAAATATTATATGTGTAAATTAGGGTGGTTCAAAAATGCATTGGATTTTTTTGTTAACTTAGAACAGTCAATATTAGGCAAATCGAGTTGAAACTCAATATTTCTTGTCACAATTAGCAATAGAATATGAATCGAAAATTATTTTTCAAGTATAACGCCCATATATCTGTTTTATAGGGTCCGAAAAAAAACCCCATCAGTTATAATATGGGTTTTGCGAGTTTTTGGCACTAACCACGGTTTCTTTGCGGCTTTCAACATAGAAAGATTTTAAATACATGAAAATCCTTCTTTTTAATAATAATTAGAGGTTCAGGTAACTTGTTTGAACCATTTATTATTGTTTTTAGCAACTTTTTTCCGACTAGAGTTATAAAGCCACGGTTTTTTCCAATTTTTTCAACTTATTATTAACTTTACAATCGAGGCGAACCAATAATTAATTGAATTTAACATTAATAATTGTTAAAAAAATTCATTATTATATACAATATTCTCCTCGAATGATGTTGGTAAGTTGGAGTTTTCTAAAATAATTTTTCACGTTTTATCCACGTTTAAATTATTGTGAGGTAATGATTCATGCAAGGGAACAAACATGATTCTTTGAAAAATAGTATTGTATTTTTTTAAAGTGAATTATTTGTATTATTTTCGCTAGTTTTGAGAAATTTTAATTTAAACATAAAGGCCATCTTGCAGTAGAGATAAAAGCAAATAATGTAAGGATTAGGAGTAGGTGGGAGAAGTGGGTCAGCAAATGACTTGTAAGAATTTTGTTTTAAATTTCAACACGTAGGTTTATGGCACATCGTAAAAGAATTATTTAGGATTGCACATACTTCACTATCAGTCCCCCCTCCCAACACTAGAGAAAATACGTTGTCATCGATGCTAATGAACACATATTAAGATGAAAATGGTCTAAATCAAATAATAAATTAATAATAAGATTTTACGAGACAATGTAGACTTACAGCGATTAGGAAATTGCTTTCGTTACTATATGACGACTTGTACTAAATATTGTTTCTGACTTTTGTTTTCTAGTGAAAAGGGAATTAAAGTCAGATATCAATTTCAAAATATCTGATTCACTTTCGAAAAGTATATTCACAAACACAAAAAGAGATTCGAAAACAAGTATTCTCTCTCACTTTTATTAATTATTTGTTCATAAATAAAAAGAGAAAGCGAAGTTGAATAATTTCAGAAAAAACAGCAACTATATAGCATTAATATGGGAAAAGACGCTAGTAAACAATCATGAATTGTTTTCACAACTAGCTTTGTTAAACTGCATTAATTATTGCCTCGCTCTGTGTGAAAAATGGACAAAATGTTGAATATTTCCGAAAAAACCGCATATTTCTAGCATCATTCAAAGACAATATTATTTCAAATACTGCCTCATTGTTTAAACAATTATTTTTGTTCACTAAAATTAATTTTTACCTCACTTATTTAAAATGTTAAAAACGGGTTAAAAAATTCAGAAAAACCTCGACTTTCTAACCCTATTCTGAGAGAAAATTGATAAAAACAATAATAAATTAATCGAAAAATTCATATATACACCTTGTGATTAGTAAACAGTATTATTCCATGTATTATAAACAATTTTCAATGAAAAAACCGCAAAAGCATTGTTGTTGAGTTTCAACTCGATTCATATAATATTGAGGATTCTGAATAAAATTTACAAAAACGTCTTTTTTCTTATGGAAAGTAAGAACACCTAAACGTTATTTTTTGTGTGTGTGATTTCAAACTAATTTCCAGGCGGTATGAATCAAAATTGCGAAAAAAATTTCAATACATTTCGGGACCTCCCTAATGTACACATATTATAATATTTAAATGCTTGAATAAAAAAGCCTGGACTTTTTGCCAACGATCTGAAGTTTTAATTGTTGTTAGACACATGAATTACATGATAAAAATAGATTTAAAAGTAATTATACATACCGACAGATTTGCATTCAGGAGTTAAACACACGTTGCCAATCTTTGGTTTCGTTTTTAGAGCATCGAGAAATTCGCTTTTGTGTAAAAAAACACAAGAGAGAAAAATGAAAATAGGCATACGCAATCTAATCATATTTTCCTGACTTTTCTTTTACCAAATAACAGCTTTAATTTACTTGAAATAATAAAAAATAATATTTCTTCCTTTCACTTTCGCTTCCTTCCACTCGGAATAATTATCTACTAATGTCTGAGTGTTCCTTTACTGTTCTTTGTGTACAAAGCTTTGTTCGGTCAATCTAAAAAATCATGATGACTAGGTGCATAAATTCATTTAACGCATGAGACCGATTTGAAAAACATCGCGTTTTCGGTAATACATCTGTCAATAATGATAGTTGCATATTTCGCAAACATACTTTTTTGAAGAAAAAAATATGTTTAAGTTATTTCCGTGATTTAACACATTCAACTGGCCTAAAATGAATTAGAGTACTGTTATTTGTACCAAAATTTTGAAACAAATAAGCAACTTCGTAGCTCGAATCAGTTCGTACTGAAAATTGTTCTTATTCAGAACTTGCCGATATGCATTAGTATTTTTATTCAATTAATATCTTCTATACATTTTATTATCTAATGTGTAGAGGTTTCCAACATACAGTACAATTGTTTATAATTTAAAATATCTAAGAACACACGCATCTTTACAAATTTCAAACTATCTTTTATTGTGAGAGCACTCTTCTTTCCTTAGTTTGAAACAGAAGGAAATATGTCACAATATGTTTCTTCTTATACATAGAATCTCAGAATAACAAAAACTTTACTGAAACTCTTTGATAACGAAGTTCACAGATTTTTTCATATTTTATTAACCCCGTTCATCGAATTATTTTGCTGCGCTGATTGCAAATATGGCTATAAAAATACCCGCGATCGCTATTTTCTAAAAATAACGTTTTTTAACAGCTTCTTTCAAATTTCAAACTATAAAATGACATTTGCTGACATTTTTATGACAGTATTCTAAAAAATAAGGGAGTTGAACATGGATCGAAGATAAAATTGATTTATAGACTATAGATACAACAATAAGAAGAAGAAGTAAGGGTGGTTTTACGTTTAGCATCTGAGCCTCGTGATAAGGATTTCCAAAGAAAAGCCCACGAAACCCTGATCTTTAATTGAAGTAGATCAATGATTTTTCAGATGCTTGATATATTCTAAAGTACTTTTTTGCTTTTTTGAAAAATTAAATGAAATTACTGACATTCGCGGGTTTAATCTGAAACTCTGGGGCTTCCTGAAGGACCATATTCAGCTTGAGATCTCGTAGCTTAAAGAATGTTAACAATGTTCATCATATGACTATTCATCGTATCTCTGCACAGTGACATTTTTTTTCTGATTTAAGGGAAAGATTGTATTAAATGTGTCCCATGAAACATTTCTTTGGTACAAAGCAATGGGTTTATCTAAACCAAAAGTATGAAATTATTGTTGCAAACTAATATTTATTTCAGTAACTAAAATCTTAGCTAAGCGAAGAAAAGTTCATATTGATCGAAATAAGTAAGAGATTTGTGTTTAGAAATTATGTAGTTAATATAGTTAAGTGTGATTTGAAATCAGGAAAATATTTTCTTGAAACAAATTGAAATTCATCTATTGAAGTCGAGGGGTGCACAACTCCTGCAATCGGTGTACAAAGTTCATTGCAATTACTCTATTTTTATCTTGCAATCACTGTAATCACTTTTTAATTTCAGAGTGCAATCATACAATCGGTGTACACCTAATTTTAAACTTATGTACCCCTCGACTGAAGTAAAAGTTTTCCACTTTTATTAATTGGAAGATGCGATTTCTTGGCTCTTCTGAATAAACATGTAACAAAGTTGACGAAATAATAATTGACTCGAAGAACCAGGTCTTTGCTACAAAGAAAAGATAAATTTTTGATAAAAAACAACGCCATTTATCTAACTAAATGCAGATTAAAGTGAAAATGATATTCCACTGGCTTATAAAAATATCACCATGGTTCAAAAAATTTAAATAGTTGAAATACAGAAATTTAAATGAATCTTTTGTTCTAGAGTTCAATGCAATACTATTACTCAAAATATTTCAAGCACAGTCATTGCTCAGGCTGATAACAGAGAAAGCACAGTAGTATAATCAGCTGACATACATAAATCCTCACATATTTTTAATTATAAATACGGTAAAAATTTATGACACGAGGTTTGTATTTCAGAATTTTTGTGTTTTTTAAAAAAGTACCACAGACAAATTTGTCAGTCATCACAAGACGCTACCTTAAGGTCCGTGAAATGCAGGATTATGAAAGCTGCTAAATAAAATTTCAATTGCAATTCTCAATTCTATAGTATTATAATTATAATTTTTATGCATGAGACATAACCATGAAGTGAAAAATAACAAAATCCGATGATTCATAAAATTTATTCAAGTTATTGTTTTAAACTAGTTGAATATGTGTACGTGCAAATAGAAAGGTCGCAGGTAACCTGTATTAAATTACGCACATGAGAATACTCCCAGATACATGTGTGATTTTCACATATCTCAAGTTTTTTTACATAGGCATTAGTTGGGTTTTTCACGAAGGATTTGAGACTGATTTACTGCAAAGGATATCAGGGAATCATTTGAAGCGATCGAAACATTAAGTACGATAATGATACTAGGGGTCAAGTAATATCCAATGATTTTTCTGTTAAAAGAATTGTTTTCATCAGGCGTGACACAACTGATGAGTTTGCTCAAAGATATCTTTGGATTGCTCAAGCGCAGAAGTATTACTATGAATAGAACAAATTATTCTATTATAACCTTTTTTCAAAGTTTAATGTATCTTTTTCTCTAAAAAACGTTGAAACTACTAACACTGAACGTTACTTAAGGCTTATTCAATTGATTTTAATGGTAATTTTACTATAGAACACTGGGACCCTACTGTTACCAAACACTACTCAGATCCAACTGTATTAATTATGGTTATAATCCTCATATACATATTTTAATTGACTTATATGAAAAATTGATGCCAATCAAGAATAGAAAAATATAGTCAAAGTAGGCCCCGAGCGCCTACGAAAAAGGGTTTCATAGCCTATTGAGAAGTTAATTTAAGTCTTAGCAGAGTCTTAAAACAAAATATTTTTTACTTTCGAAAAAAAATTATTTGAAAACAAAATTTTATTCTAAAAAATTATGTTTCAAACAAACTTTATGAAAACAAATATTAAAGAAAATTGTTTCAAAAAATTTTAGGAAAGAAAAATGTTTGAATAAAATCTTATTAGGAAAAAAATTTGTTGAAAAAATGTTTCATGAAAAAAAAATTCCTTGAACAAAATTTTTAAACTTTAAAAATCATTTTTCTGAAACAACTTAATTGAGTCGTTTCTTTTCAGAATTCAAAACTTCCGCGCTTATACCCTTTCCCTGTGCCAAATGTTGGCGCTTATATCCTTTTGGAATTTCACACTTCAGCGCTTATGCCCTCTTGCTGTGCCAAATGTTGGCGCTTATTATCTTTTGCTTTGCCAAATGTTGACGCTTATGATCTTTTGTAATTTCAAAGTTTGGCGCTTATGTCCTTTGTACGATGAACAGACACCGGACCAAAACTATAAGGGTTTCAACCCGGGGCTACGATACACTGAAAAGGAAAAATACCTACGATTTAAAAAAATGTTGTTTCCGAAGATTGAAGGTGATGGGAATCTAATGTTGATGTCAATTTCCAAATTCATTTTCTTATATTTCAGTGTGTTCCAGCAATTGTACGAGGGTCCTCCCAAAAGTAAGTTTCCCTATTTTCTCATAAGTGAACTAAAAGAGCTAGGAAGCTGCGGAAGGTCTGAAGATTTTCTTTTAGATCTAGTGGTACCTATTCCTTTTCTAACATGGCTACCTATCTTCAGCTCGGTTCCAATTGTGAAGTGCGTTCTGTGGTCAAATTCTTGACGTGGGAAGGTGTAACCGCCAACGAAATTCATCGAAAAATTACTGATGCTTATGGTGAAAGTGTCATGAGTGTTTGAATGGTGCGGCAGTGGCAAAAATTCTAATCAGAAGGACGTGTTTCTGTCCACGATGAGCCCCGCAGCGAGCGCCCGTCAAGCTCAAGTCACCTAAGACCTGCTCAGCTAACCAAATTTTATTGAGATGTTTTCCCCCACCCTCCGCACTCCTCAGACCTCGCCACGAGTGACTACGACCTATTCCCGGCGATAAAACCCTTTTTAAATTGCAAAAGGTTCTCTAATGATGAGGAAGTCAAAAGCGCCGTTGACGACTGGCTGCGCAATTTGGACCTGCAGTGGTATGCTCTGGGTTTGGAAAAACTCTCATCCGGGTTCACAGAGTGCCAGGAAAGACGCGTTGACTATGCTGATAAATATATTAGATTCGTAGCTTTCCGTCCATGTAATTTTTTTGTTGAATAAATAATTTTTTTGATTTTTGCCAAAATAGTGAAACTCACTTTTGAGATAACCCTCGTATTAAGAAATTAATTAACTTTTTTCTATTGAAATATTTTATAGGATGCCTCAAGACTTATGTCATATGAAAAAAACGGTAATTGAAATTTAATTTAAATATATATATATTTAAATATATATATATACATATATATAACTTCGGTTTCGGTTTCTATTCCTTTCGAATAGAACTGAAGGGCCTATGACAAAGCCACCGAACGCGTCCTCGGGTTGCAAATAAAAATAGATAACAATTAGCCTTCGCACACTTTTTTCCGGAAAATCGAGGCAACAGTGTGATTTCAAGAATCAAAATTTTATTATAAGACATGTTTGTACGGGGGGAAAAAATTTATTTCTTGTGAAATAAAACTCGTACTTGCAACGAATAATTATTTTGATAATAGCTTTTTTGTTATATATTTTTTCGCTGTCGCTTCTGGCAATTTTTTTCAAATCAATAAGTTTTTATAATTCATGGCTTTTTTAGGGAAGAAACCGCTAATATAATTCAGGCTTTGTTTTATTAGAATAATTTTTGATTTTCAAATATATTCAAATATATCAAAACTATCTGTTAATTCGATCCCGAGTGTTTCCACTTTATTTGTATTTATATTTATATAGTGCTCATTTCACGAACACTTTATTTCTCGTTAGAAAATGGATTTCCTTCCTCATAGAGGAAGCATTTGTGATTTTTTAAATAATAGATAAACTAAGATTTGAATTATGATAATGAAAATAGTTTTACTAAGAAAAAACCGATTTTAAAAATATTATTAGTGCTAAAAAAAGGTGAAATGAATATTTTCAGCAATCCTTTGGTCAGTTTCAAGATATTAGTGGTGAAAATAAGGCTTTCTAATTTCATCAATTTATCTGCAACCGTTTTCAAGTTATCGTATTCACGAAAAAGCGCGATATCTACACGCTTCCACAAATCAAAAGAATTTAAATGTTTTTTAACGATGCTGGAAGAAATTTCAAAAGATGTTTCAGTTTTTAAAATTACATTTGAATGTTATTGTACATTTTTCTTCAAAAATAAAAAAAATTCGCGTGCAATTTTTAAAAATGTTGAAAATTTGATGAATATTCTACGACAAATTAAAATCGTTTTATAAAATATTTTAAAATTTTGCTAAAATTTAAAAAATGAATCAGAATATCAAAATATATCTAGTTATGATTTTCTGCAGGTTTCTGAATACATTCACTTCTAATACATAATATAATACTTTATACTGATAATTAGATGTTCAAATTAATATTTAAAATAATTTATTGTTTTTTATCAATTTTCTTTAATAATAGAGATAGAAAGCCTTAGAAAGTCCTCACCTAATCGGAAATACTAAATCGTCAAATTTGGAAATGAATCGATCATTGAGAAGCGATTTTGTTTTTTCGAGAAGCGTGCAGCCCTAGCCCGATGTCGATCTCCCCGATTTCGATATTGATGGCGTGGAATCTGGTTCATATCTGGGCCCCACCAAAAGGATTGAGAGGCGCATCCAATTCAAAAAACTGCACCCTTCAGAGAAATTTTCCCATCAAGAAAGATGAATTTTACAACCAAAATGGTTTAATTGCCAATCAAATAGATGAATTCTTAAAGAAAAATATAATATAATAAAAATATAATATGAATTATCAACATAGAAGTTACTTTTTCATCAAATTGTTAAACTTTCTAACAAAATACTGAGATTTTCAACAAAATACACAAATTTTAGGACAGAATAGATGAATTCTCAACGGAACATATAGCCGTTGATGTTATTTCAACCATAAGAGATGAATTTTCAACATCAACAAAAAATAAGAATTTTTACCAAAAGGTGTAAATTTTGAAACAAAGAAGCCAAATTTAGAATCACGAAAAAGGAAGGATTTCCACTAAATTGTTCAAATTTTCAGTCAAAAAAACAAATTTTGTACAAATCAGTTGCATTTTCGAACGGAAAATATGTATTTTGAACAATAAAGTTATTTTACAACCAAAATGTTGAACTTTGCACTAAAATACTTTCAACAAAATGAATGTATCAAAGTTCAATTTTCTACCTAAATAGGTGAATTCACAACAACACTGCAAAAACCGTAACTACGTTACGTTACAAGTCACTTTTAAAAAGAGTAACAAAGTTACCCTAAGAGTTACAAATAACGTAACTTTTCATTAAGCTAGTTACTTCTAACTAAAATAAGTTGATGTTTAACTTCATCTTTTCATTTGAAAAATGTAGAGAGCCTGGAATCAATGTTGAAGTCAAAATTTTAAGAAAAAAATGCAACTCCTTCTTTTGGATTTGGAACCAGATTCGGGGTACCGCACCGTTGCCTTTCAGCATGAGAAAAAAAAATTCAATGTATTTTTGGGCCACCCTATTTTGTCGCTTTTTTGACCTTTAGATTTTTTTTGACATACAATTTTACGTAATAATTACCTGATTCTTCTCACGCATGCAGTTTAAGGTGAAACAGATTAAATGTGTAGATAAGGCTTGTATTTCCATTTTGAAGCAATGACTTGTAAATAGGTCATGCAATGTGAAGAAACAAAATAATTCACTCTGAAAAGCGAATTCTTAGAATTCACTTTTTCTTCTTTGAATTTTTTTGAAATTTTTCGCAATTCTCTTGTAACCTTTACAGTACACCTTAAATTATTTTGAATTTCTCCAAGTCTTTTGTATTCTCTGAATTTAAAATTCTTTCAAATATTTCGAATTCAATGAATTCCTTCGTATTCTCTAAATCCTTCTGAAATTCTATAATTTGTTTAAATTCTGTGAAATCCTTTCAAGTTTGTGAATTCAGTTGCGCTGTGTGAATTCTTCCAAATTTTCTAGATTCTTCCTAATTCTTTAAATTGTTCTTAATTCTATAAATTCTCAAAATATTCTTTAATTTCTTTCGAATTCTCTGAATTCTTCTGAATTATTCCCAATTTTTCAAATTCCCTGATTTATTCTAAATTCTCTGAATTGTTTCAAAATTTTATAAACTATCTAAACTGTTTTAAATTTGTTGAATTCGCGGTATCACTAAATTTTTTGAAATGTTGTTTAATTGTCTTGAAATCATTAGAATACACGTTGAACTATTTCAACTTTCTTTGAATATTTTTAATCCTGTAGAATTCAGACGAATTCTCCAGAATTAAATTTTTTTTAATTCTCTTGAAATCTTTACCATACACTATGAATTGTGAATGAATGAATGTTGCATTCTTTAGAATTCAAACGAATTTCTAGAATCCACATGTGCTGCTTTGAATTTTTTTGAAAGTTTTTTTGAAATCTCCTAAAACCTTTACAATACATCATTAATCATTTTGAATTTCTACAATTCTTTCATTTGTATTCTCCTGAATTCTTTTGAATTCTCTAAAATATTTTGTATTCAAATGGTCTTCTGAATTCTTTTTCAGTTTTCTGAATTCTTGAGATATATTCAGAATACGCGTTGAATCATTTTGAATTCCTTCGAGTGTTTTGAATTCTGTATAATTCTACAGGATTTAAAATATTCGAAGCAAGTTAAAGTAAATCAACGTGTATTGTAAAGATTTTAAATGAATCTAAAATATTCAAGAGAAGGAGTTCATACTAAATCAAGGTGTATTCTAATGATTTCAAGACAATTAAGAAACATTTTCAAAACATTCAGTGATATCGTGAGAATTCGACGAATTCAGAGTAGTTTGAAGAGTTCATAAAATTTTGAAACAATTCAGATAATTCAGGACAATTGAGAAAACTTACAAGAATTTAGATAATTCCGAAGAATTCACAGATTTCAAAAGAATTCGCAGAATTCAAAATAAATTTAGATAATTTAAAAAAATTCAGATAATACCAAATAATTCATAGAATTTAAAATATGTCACAGAAATCAAAATGATTCAGACAATTCAAAAATTATCAGAGCATTCAGAATAATTCAGGAGAGTTCATAGAATACAAAAGGCTTGCAGAAATTCAGATCAATTCATGGTGTTTCACAAATATTTCAGGAGAATTAAAAAAAAAATCTTTAAAATTTCCACACAATTCATGTGAATTCTACAGAATCAAAAATATGCAATAAAAGTTCAAATAAATCAACGTGTATTCTAATGATTTTAATTATTTTACCTCAGGTAAAATATTTTTTAAAAAAGTGAAGGTCATTTCTACAGTGAATTCCAACGGGGAATTCAATGGTGACCTTCATTTTGACCTTCAAGTTGACCTTCATGACTTTTTGAAGGTCAACTTTTTTTTCAATGAAACCCCCCTTTTTTACATCTTCAATCGATAGAGCGGAAAATTCTACGTTCGGATACGTACCCAAGTCATAGGTCAATTGTAACGATTAAGGTCAAGTAGAGGTTATTTGAAATAAACAAAGTTTTCCAAGAGGTTAGTGCAATTTCTGAAGTATTTTTCAGCGGGGAATTCAATGGTGACATTAATTTTGACCTTGAAGTTGACCGTCATGGCTTTTTGAAGGTCAATTTTTTTTCCTTCTGGAAACCCCTTTTTTCACATCTGCGATCGAAAGAGCGAAAAACACTACGTTCAAGTACCTACCCAAGTCATAGGTCAATTGTAAAGTTCCAGGTCAGCTAAAGGTTATTTGAAATTACCAAAGTTTCCCAAGAGGTCAGTGTAATTCCTGAAGTAAATTTCAACAAGAAATTCATTGGTGAGCTCTGTATTGATCTTGGTGATGATCCTCAAGATTTTTCCCAGATTTTTTCCAAGCAGTTTACGTTCACGTCTATCGTTACCCAGGATCAACGAAGTGGACGTAGTAAATTCTTTTTTCTTTGGGTTGCTTGATTAACGTGATTCCCCTTGCATCTCACGTTTCGGGGTGCTTGATTAGCGTGACTCTTCTTGCCTCTCACTCTTCAGTAAAGATGTTCAAACTGAAAACCTTGAGCTTCTTGTCAAAAAGCTATGCGATTGTAAAAATAAGTTACAGCATTACGTATCATCTCCCTATCAATCAAAGTAGCCTCTTGCAGAATCTAATTTTGCAATTCGTCAAAGCTTTGAAGTTGCGTTGTGTATACTTTGCTCTTTAAATAACCCAAAAGAAAATAGTCGAGAGGAGTCAGATCAGCAGATCTAGCAGGCCACTTGATTTCACCCCTTCTTCCAATCCACATATGAGGGAACTGAGTATCCAAATATGCTTGAATCACCCTACCGTAATGAATTGCTGCTCCGTCCTGCTAAAGTCAAATATTTGGAGAATTATCGCCTGTAATTTCCCCTATTCTTGGTACAATTTGGTTTCTGAGAAGCTCTTCATATGCACGGGCGCTGAGATCACCATCGATGAAGGAAGAGCCTATCAGTAGCTTCATTTGGAAATACTGTATTGCACAAAAAAAGAGGATCTCTATCAATTCTGTCCATCATAGTTACACAAAATTCAACCCTACGATTAGGATCGTCTACATTGAGCTTTTGTACCAGATGAACTTTGTAGGAATAAAAATTAATGCTTTTTAAAATATTTAGCACTGTCTCAGGAGCAACGTCGCGCTCATCGCGAGCTCGACGTAAACTGAGGTGTGGGTTTTTCAAAAAATGCTTGAGCTATGTCCATCTGCATCTCCTCAGATCCTGCAGATTTTGGCCAATCAGTTCTCTGAAGGTCCTGGATATATTCATGATTCATAAAGCGCCTTACAGTTTTTTCAACTGTTGATTTTGAGACAGGATCTAACCCTTCTCTATTACAAAAAGTGCGATTAAAAAGCAAACAGACTTGATCATGAAATCGAACTCGATCTTTCCAACCACGCATCATTACAGATACCCTCTCTCGTTCCGGAAGTTTAGCTCGCGCCATAATAATCTTTTAGCGAAAGATAGTAAGTATATACTCGTGAGACGTAAATTTAGTTTCGATTCGTCATATTCGTATGGAGATAGAAACAGGGTATAGGACTCATGGTATCGCCTTAGGTATTGGCTTAGGTATCGAAAAACGGTATAGGACTTTCCGATATGAATTTTTGGGGAGGAACAGAACTCTCACCAAAACTCCTGGAACTTTCATTGAAAAATTTCCTATATGATTTTACAATATTCAAAACGCTGTAGCCAAGATCAATACAGAGCTCACCATTAAATTCATCGTTGAAATTCACTTTGGAAATTACACTGACCTCTTGGAAAACGTTGTTCATTTCAAATAACCTTCAACTGGCCTTGAACGTTAAAATTGACTTATGACTTGGGTACGTCTCTGAACGTAGAATTTCCCGCTCTATCGATTGCAGATGTAAAAAGGGGGTTTCCATTTGAAAAAAAAAAACAAACTAATTCGACCTTCAAAAAGCCATGAAGGACAACTTCAAGGTCAAAATGAGAGTCACCGTTGAATTCCTCATTGAAAAATATTTCAGGAGTTGCACAGACCTCTTGGAACATTTTGTTTAATTCAAATATCCTCTAATTGACCTTGAACTTTACAATTTACCTATGACTTGGGTACGTATCTGAACGTAGAATTTTCTGCTCTATTGATTGCAGATGTGAAAAAAGGGAGGTTCCATCTGAAAAAATTAACCTTGGAAAAGTCGTGACGGTCAACTTCAAGGTCAGAATGAAGGTCAACATTGATTTCCCCGTTGAAAAATACTTCAGAAATTGCACAGACCTCTTGGACAATTTTTTTAATTCAAATAGCCTCTAATTGACCTTGAACTTCACAATTGACCTATGACTTGTGTACGCATCTGAACGTAGAATTTTCCGCTCTATCATTTACAAATGTGAAAAAGGGGGTTTTCATTTGGAAAAAAGCAAATTTGACCTTCAAAAAGCCATGAAGGTCAACTTAAAGGTCAAAATGAAGGTCACCATTGAATTCCCCGTTGAAAAATACTTCAGGAGTCATCTTCACTTTTTCGAAAAATATTTTGTCTGAGGAAATATCCAACCGCCCGGGACTTTTTAGACACTCGTATAAGACAATTGTAAAAAAAATTGTTCAAACAAAAACTGACCAGGATTTTGGAAAAAAGCCAACATATTCGTAATCAGGGGAATCTGGTTGATCGAATTAACTTTTTCTTATTGATATATTGTTGAATTGTATTCATGGAGAATTCATTAAAAGCTTTATTAAATAATTTTTTTGCTCTTTCATTACATTCTCATCTCAATGAGAAGGTATTGGTTTTATGTGAGAAATGACTTTTGCGGATTCAATCGAATGTCGACGTTTTGAGGCCCCCTGAGTCAGAAAGAACGGTTTTCACGAAGGTGTCTGTCTGGCCGTCTGTTAGTCTTTAGCACACTTTTTAAAGACCTAAATAGAAAGAAAAAGTTCGTGAATCAGCTATTTTGGATCAAAATTCAAAAAGTGAGCACATTTTGAAAATTTTTGAAACCACTTTTTTGAAATTTGAGAATTTTATGTACCGTTATGAGTTGCACTTCGAAAGACAAATAATTTATTCAACAGAAATTTGTTGATAAAATAAAAATTATCAGAGTTATAGCATTTACAAAATCCCAAAAAACAAACGAAAATTAATATTTCAAGCCGAAAAACGCATGATATGAAAAAAAAATTTGAAGTGGAAAAACGTTTTTTTTCGAGAGCCCTACAAGATTATTATAACAGCTTTTCAAATTTTCTCGAAAAATCGAAAATTAAAATTTTGATTTCACAAAAAATAATTAAAAATTAAAAATTCCATTTTGCGGTCAAACTATGCAAAAAAAAAGATAAGGATACTAAAATCGTGCGCCTAAGAAAGATCTACAAATTTGTTACAAATCACGCTTTGATAGGAAGCGTAGTTTTTGTTTTATCCGTGAAAAATAACATTAAAAAAAAATTCAATGTCTTGGAAGACGACACAAGGAAAGAAAAAAAAATGATAGGCAAACTTTTCCGCTTAAAGGGGATCCATGAATTGAGTTACATTTTTCAGAAATGACACAAGAGACGAAAGAAAAATGAAAAGCCAAAAGTTGTTCAACCAAAAAAGATCTACAAATTTGCCATAAACTCTTGCTATAAAAATACATCAAAAATTAAAAATGGACTTTTTTAAAAATAAGACAATGAAAATATGTATGTTTCAATACCAATGCATATTATTATTATTATTATTATTATAGCATTGAGCCGTTTCCCTTTCGGGGTAGGCATGAATCGCTCGGTTGGACAGTGGTAATGTGTGGATGGGTATATAGGTATAGGGTAGATGGGTGTATAGGAGTAAGGTATAATCTGGTTGTAACGTCATTCTCACCAAAACTTCTGTTACTAGAAGGGATGAATTGTAATAATACAAAATTATTGAAATAATAGATTGAATGATTGAGATACATAAATAAATATGATATACATTTGATATAATAGTGTTGAACATAATGTAGAAAAGTTCAGATTTTGGACAAAATCGAGCGCGAAGCACGAGATACGTGATGAGAATGTGTTCTTTAAAGCCAAAGGAGCTTTAAAAAAAGGGAAGTCGGAATCATCAAATTACAGTTGTCGATGATTTGACCTTTAATTTTGAAAGGTGTCGGCGCAAACGTGGGGGAAATACAAAAACCGAGCACGTAGCGCGAGGTAAACACATCATCGAGCGTGAAGCGCGATATAAATATATTATCGAGCGCGAAGCGCGAGAACCAACAGTCGCGCGCCCTAGGCGCGCTAAAAACTTTCGAGAGGAGCGAGCCGCGCGCGAAGCGCGTGATAAGGATGTGCCTGCACAGCGGGCAGATTTTTTGTTCTTTTCTGGTGTCGTTTTCCAAAACATTAAATTATTTTATTTTTAATGTTATTTTTTACGATTAAAATAAAAACTAAGCGTCCTATCGAAAAATTGTTGGTGAAAAATTTGTAGCTGTTTTTTTGCATGAGCAACTTCTGTCCATTCATTTTTTCTCATAGCTTCTGTCGTTTGTCAAAAAATTTAATTTCTTTATTTTTTAATGTTGTTTTTCACGAATAAAACAAAAACTGCGCGTTCTATGAAAAAGTGATCAGTAACAAATTTGTAGATCTTTTTTGGGTAAGCAATTTGTGTCTCTTCATCTTTTCTTGTATCTTGCATACGTTGACCGCAAAATGGAATGTATAATTTTTCATTATTTTTTATGCCATCAAAATTTGAATTTTCGATTTTTTTTTAAAAATTCAAAAAATTATTACAATAATCTTGTAGGGCGCTCAAAAAGAAACTTTTTTCTCCTCCTGACTTTTTTCCATATCGTGTGTTGCTCGGCTCAAAATGTTAATTTTCGTTTGTTTTTTTAGATATTGAAAATGCTATAACTCTGAAAATTTGTTTTTTATCGAAAAATGTAATGAGAATAAATTGTTTGTATTTTTGAGTACTACTAATAATCGTTCACAGAATTTTCAAATCTTGAAAAGAGTGGTCTCAAAATTCTTCAAAATGTGCTCACTTGTTCATTTTTCATCCAAAATAGCTGGTTAACGAACTTGTTCTTTCTTGCAAGGCCATCAAAAAGTGTGCCAAAGCACAAATCAATCTGGTCAATCTTTCGAAAGTTATCGTGCCTACACGACACTACAGACTACAGACCACAGACTACAAACTACCGACAGACGGACACCTTCGTGAAAATCATTTTTTCTAACTCAGGGGGCCTTAAAACGTGGAGATTTGATGAAAACCAACTATGTCAAATTTGACATAAAACCAATTCCTTCTTATTAGGATGAGAATGTAAAAATAAAAAATCGAATAATGAAGTTTTCCGCCTTGAAAATATACCTATGAAATCTTCTGAGGATAATTTTTAATAGAACCCATAGTTTTTGGCTATAAAATTAAAAAAAATTTACATTTTCATCATTATAGAAGACATCAGATTTATTTAAAGTCCGTGTAATATTTACCCGATTCCTACCTTACCGACATTTTTATTTAAAAAAATAGAAAATATTTTTGCTCATAAATAAAAAATATTAGGGTAGTTATGCAGTTAGGTGCCTTTTCCGAATTTTAAGAGTTTTGGCAAGAAAGGAATCGGGTAAATATTATATATGGTCTTACTTGTATCTCTCTTTGTTTCTAAAATTTAATACAACTTGAATTAATATCAAGCGCGAAACGCGATTATTGTGATGAGAATTTATTTCTCGAACCGAAGGTGCTTTGAGAAAATTATGTCTGGATGTTCATTATGACAAATAAAAAACTGTAATAAAGATGGAATTTACATGTATATAAAATAGTTATAGATATGGTTATTGATTATACAGATGTCGTAAATATTGGTTGAGATTTTAACCCCTTAGTATTCATTGTTTCTGATAAGAGGTAAGCAAATGTGCTTCGTTACATCATCATATACTTAAATACAAATATTAAAAAAAAAACCGTTGACAATGACTTTTTCAAACAAAAACAAAAATAGTTTGCAAACTAGCCAAATTTTGAAAAAAAATTTAGTCTCAAATAGAAAGTATAAAAACATCAAACTAAGAGATCGAGGAATTTATTTGTGACAGGTATAAATTTTGTACACAAAAAGTTTTTATCTATGTTTACCCGTAATTAGCTTGGAGTCTTACTTGAGTTCTAAATGTTCCACACTACACTCAGCAAAATGTTTCTTTGACTCAAACATTTGCTTGACTTTATATCAAAGAAATACTTTGCTTGATTAAAAAAAAATTGTATATACCCATGCAGAAATTGGCCCGGTTGGCCCTACTACAACAAGGATTCTGGTCGGATCCCGGCCGGGCTACCCCTGCTTGGGTTTCATGGTTAGGAGCCGGTCGGCAACTGGTCAGGATACTTTTTTTTGTAGAAATTACACATTTTTAAGAGCCGTGACATTATCAAAGACGTACTCACGGATGCTAGACGAATTATTATTTAAAAAGTATGATTTAAGGATTTATTAGATCAGTAAAACATAAAACAAACAAAAAACATTTAATCGTTTCCAATGTTTTAACTTATTAAATAAAATTGTTATCGATTCTGCAATGTGCAACAGCAGAATTTTTACAATTTTTACCATTTTCTCTATTTTCAGACAATTTTTAGTCTGTACACTTTTTAACTTACTGCCGTGTCTGACGCCTTCTGCGCCTGGCGTCGGCGTAGACAATTGCAAGTTTCTATTTCACACCTCAAACGAGAATGCACGTTGCAATCATGTCGCGTCGTCTCCTCGAAGTTCGCAATTAAAATCCATGATTAAAATCAACCTTATTTCAGTAATCAGTTTGAAAACCCCACTTACTGCGCGAATAATAATTATTTTACATTAAATTATAGTATTATGTATTATTTTTTCCTTTCCTCATTCCTAACCTTAAATCATCACGTGGTTTCCAAAATAAAACAATTTCTAGGAGATTCTAGCATCAGTGATTGAAACTCTACTCTAATTTCCTCGCGAGAATTTGTTAACTTGAGTTGACTTTTAAAGTTCACCGTATTCTTTACGATGAGCCTTAAAAGACAAAACCAGTTACCGATTTCTCGCCTGAAGCAATATTTTTCAACCGCTTTGTGGCCGGATTACCTGATCGGATCCTGGCCGGAATGAAAGCTGGCATCCGACTAGTTTACCATGACGTTTTGAATCGGATCCCGGCCATTATCCCCGGAGAGCGCCCGGTTTAAACTGGGGCTATCCGGCCGGCTCCCGGTCGGATCCCTGTTACTATTTCTACACAGGTAAGATTATATAAGATTATATTAGATTCTCTTCTTTATTCGTTCCAATGATTCAATATTTAAACAAGTGAAACATAAGTATTGAGGTTAGAGGTTAAACTTAAAGGTCATACTTTTAAATCCGACTTTACTTCACTGACTTAATACGATTCAAAATGTTTTTAATTTTAATAATACTTATTATTCATAGTACTTGCACATAGAGCTAATGCTGGTCATTTTGGTTAGTCAGATTGACTGCAATAAATTTTGGTTGAGTATTGCTTACTAGCAAAATATGCCAGATTTCAATTTTCTCTTCCGGGATATTTTTCGAGATTTTGTTTTTCAATTTTTTTCATTTCTTTACCGGCGGTATTGTAGAAAATTTCAAAGAATTTATAGTAAATTTTCAAAGAATTCTAATTTAATTGCAACAAGTTTAAAAATTCATCTTTGAAAAAACATATCAGAATAGAAAATTTAAGAACGCGCGTATTGAGTTCGGATAACCATTATTTCGTCAACGAGAGTACGTTATTTCGGTTATTTCGGTTACATCGGTGCTTCGGTCATTTTCCTCCTGGAAAGAGGTTTGCGATTTGACCCAGGGATGAATGAGACAATCCCTTTTTGCCCTCCTGCATATAATCCTACGATTCTTATGGACAAAATTAGGTTATGATCACCTCTGTCCGGAAGAGAAAAATATGCCGGAAGGGAAACCTTAAATCGGTTCAATATGTGTCATGCAGCCATGCTAAGATAATAATTTTAACAGTATTTAAAAATTACATGCAGAACTGATAAAAATATTTTAAAATATGGGAAAATTACTATTTTCATGATTTCTTTGATTTTCACTTCAGCGTTTCAAAAGGGATGGGGTCAACTTTGCACGTAGCAACTTTGCACGCGCCCGACTGTGCACGTCGATGGCCAGACGGACAACTGTGCACGTCCTTGGTCAGGCGGACAACTGTGCACGTGCCAATTGAGCACGTGCCATCTGTGCACGTGCACAGTCGTCACTTGGATAACTGTGACGTGCAAATTTGACTAAGTGACAACTTTGCACGTTGAAATTTAGACGTGCACAGTTGTCCAAGTACCATCTGTTCACGTGCACAGTTGTCCAAGTACCATCTGTTCACGTGCACAGTGGTCCGAGTGACAACTGTGCACGCTGAAATTTAGACGTGCATAGTTGTCACTTGGACGACTGTGCACTTTCCTAACTGTGCACTTGCACAGATGTCACTTACCCAACTGTGCACGTGCATAGATGTCCTTTGCCCAATTGTGCACGTGCACAGATGGAACTTGCCTAACTGTACACGTGCACAGATGGAACTTACCTAAATGTGCACGTGCACAGACGTCACGTGCCCAACTGTGCACATTTATGTCCGTACGTAAGGGTTTATACGAGGGTGGTCCTTCATATCTACGTATAATAAATTTCAAACAGTTAAAATTATTCAAACCTGGTGAACTGGAGCGTACTAAAATTTTTAAAGTTAGTTTCGAAATATTTTAAATATTATTTTTATGAAATTATTTCTTCCAAATGATTATAGATATATGAAAATCTCTTTTTGTCCGACCCCCTTTGAAAACGCGCCATTGCATGCACGTGAAGCAGGCGTAATGTGGCCGCTTCCAGCCCAGTGACGTTCGCACATGTGCACTCCGTCGCCGGGCCGACATGAAACTTCACGCCCGCTGCATGAATCTTTACGCCCGCTATATAAAACTTTACGCCCGCTACACATACACATATAGTATAGTCTGTATCAAGGGCATACGGCTATTTTGACTTGTCAAAATAACCTTCTTTACGCCCTCGTTACACAATGTACAATTTTTAATTTACCTTTTTAATACTTTGATCCTATTAAGCTTCTTTGAGTCTCCCAGTGGATATGGAGACGTCCGATGTCTTTAGGATGTCCTAACGACGCCTAACCGTGCATACTTGGTAGGTATTTATTTTTTTCAAGTTACTTATCTGTCTTTGATTTCACAAAATCGTTTATTTATTTTGTGTATTTTCTTATGATGCAACAAAAAGTGAAGTTGCAAAAATTTTTTTCAATAACTTTCATCAAAGTTTTACTGTTGTTTATGTGATGATGTATAATGACGGGCTATACATTTGTCTTAGCTAGTCATTGGTTAGTGAAATATCAAGGTTTATTTATTTGGGTGGTACACATTTTTTTCTACAAATTTTCTTGGTCTCAACCCCGAGATTTGTTTGAATGCAAAAGAAAGTAAGCGCGTATTTTTTTTTAATTTCAAAATCTATTGATTTTTAGGGGTTGTTCAAAGCCCATAAAGTTTCACGTGTATTTCCTCTGGAAAGATGGGCTTTTTGGAAATTTATGATAGAATCGTTAATATCAGATTATCTTACTGCTTCTGGCATGATTTTCTTGTAAATTATTTCCTGAATACTTTTTAAATTCAACCCCTATAAGTTATTTTTATAGGGTCTAAAAAAAACTCCATAAGTGCAGAAATGAGGTATTATGTATGCCTGAGGCCGAGGCGATAACGCGAAAAACTAGGTCGACTAGGCTGACAGTTGTCACTTGGACAACTGTGCACGTGCACAGATGGTACTTAGGCAACTGTACACCTCGAAATTTCGACGTGCACAGATGGGCTCCTGTGGACTTGGACGTTCACAGATGGACGTGCACAATGGTCCGTTCGGCCATCGACGTGCACAGTTGGGCACGTGCAAAGTTGCTACGTGCAAGTTGTCCGTCACCCGTTTCTAAATATTCTCTTATTTTATGGTATGATCAATTATTATGGAGCGTTACAGGACATTTTATAAAAGGTATTGACAAAAAATTGTAAATTGTAATCATTATTTAATTTTATTTGGAAGCAAGGTTGATAAATCGATTTTCATAACCATACTAAAATCTTTGTAAGTATAAAATTAGCAACTGGCCACTTAAAATGTATAGTTTGAAACAAGTGGATGACAGATTGACAGGACATTTTACATACATTTTTATTTATAATTTCTAAGCGAAATCTTCTAAAATGTTGAACTTTTACTGAATTGTGCTTTGTTATATGTAATTTATTCAGATATTTCAATAAAAAATGCAAGTTAAATTGTATCTACTATTTTTTAAATTGAAATCAATTATGAAAGTGGAAGTTATTGCTGAAATAAGCCCCGTTTGGAATTCTCGTGTTTGAATTTTAATGCACGCTGTACATGAAATTTAGTGTATGTGAATAGAAGAAACTTTTAATGCATATTGTGCATTAACCTCATATTTTTCTAATACTGTAGATTATGAGCGTGATTATGAGCAAAAACAATTATTCAAGAAAATTGAAAAATAAGTTTGTTTTCAGTTTAAAAAAATTATTTTTCTTTCTTTGTCGTGAATTTATTTGCCTTTTTTTGTCCCATTTGCAATTTCATATTTATAAGTAAGATATGAACCACGAAAGTGCAGTTAAAAAAAATTGATTCTTTTCTAACATTTTTCAAATATAAAAAAAACATCAAAGGGTAAATTAATATTGAATGATAAGATAATTGTTGTGAAACTTTTTACGAATCATTGTGTTTTTCTGAATCATTAAAAAAATTGTATTTGCACTGACTGTTTGTCCTACGCACAATAAGAGCCTTGCTGATGGCGAAATATGTAGACGTTTTAATAATTGACAAAAATTAGAAAATTTAGTTTCTAATCTTGGAAAAATATTTCGTCAAAGCAAAAATCATCCGATGATATATACTATGCTATATATCTTACGACCGGTTATCCAATTAGAACTATCTATGTCCTGAGGTAATTCAAATGTTTAAAAGTTTCTCAATCATATTTTAGAATGATGGTTCTGACGGTACGTATAAAAGTAACAAATAAAATCACTTTACGTAACTAATTATCATTTTATAACACAGCAGTAACGAATTTCATGAAATATGTATGTAGAATGACTCAATAAAATAATTCGCATCAAAGAACCAATAACGTTACATTAAAAATACGAAAAATGACGCATTGATAATACTTGCAGCTATTGGGAGTTTAAAATGATCTCCTACTCTATTAATTTCTGCTCCTACAATTCTGGTAACTTTCCTCTAACAAGTTTTTTTTTAAAAACAGTTATGCTATTACGACAAAATGAAAAAAATCTTTATTTTGAATTCGCATCTTTTTTCATTAATGATATTTTAAGCATATTTTGTACTTTAGTAACTTTACAATTCTCACATAGATTTTTTCTTCTTTTTTCGCTAATCGTTTCGCCCCGCTGCGCGCTGTACCGTAGGAATAATTTTTTTTATTTTGTAAATAATTCTAATGCCAAGAAAGCTCTTCAAAATAAGATAGACAAAAAATACAAAGTAACAAAAAAGTGTAACTAAAATTCAAGTTACAAGTTACTGAAAAATTGTAAATAAGTTACGTTAAAAGTTGTATAACGTTTCACGATTAACCATTGCGTGAGCGCTAATTTTGAGTCGTTTCGGTTAAAGACAAAAATGTGTCTTTGATAAAACCACTCAGTTTTATCTTTAATAAGTATTAAAAATGCCTGAAAAATGTATCAAGTATTGTGTGACTGACCCTATCAAGTATTCGACAGGCAAATTGTGTTCTGAAAAAGCATGTGATTATGCAATTTAATATCTACTACAAACATTGATAACGTTGCTATCATTTTACAGTAAATAAGGGGTGTCAATAAGCAATATTTTTTGGCAGAAGAAAAAGCCCTAGAAAAAGTATGGCGACTGAGATAAAAAGCGGTACACATTATTATTACACAATTATTACACGCTGATTGACAATCCATCTTACTGTGACGGATGATGACATTAGAGTTACTGATCACGTGAAATTTTATTATATTTGTGCCAGTTGTGCGAATTATCATACAAATACGAAAGGCTTCCACTCCATAATGTAAATATGTACTGAACGTTTTCATAGATTTTAAGATAACAGCAAGTGTATATTTAAAGAAACATCGTTTAAAAAAATTAGTAAGCGTTCAAGAAATTGTGGAAGAATCAATTTCTTCCAATTACAGAAAATGAGGTTCTTTGCTGTTGCCCTCGTTGCTTGTGTGACTTTCGGCATATCTTTTGGTATGTATAATATTTTCAGTAATATTGTCATGTAAAAAAAATTATTTTAATATTGAAGAATACATCATTTTTATTTTTTATAACTAATATATTCTTCGACTCGAAATATTAAATGTAAATCATACTCCAAAATATTATTACAACGATGATCGCGGTGCAGCTGAATTAAATCTAAATGAAAGTTGAATGCTAATGGGATATTTGTTGGCTGATGACGCAGATGTCTGCAATCCCAGGAAAATTTGAAGATGAAAATTCAAAATATCGGTGAGGTCGTTTTTGAAAAAAGTCGCATTTGAGTATTCAATTATTATGAAACGCAAAAATTTGCCCAAAAAGATATGGTAAATGTTGCCAATAATTTTTGTTTAACAGGATTTTTTTATTTATTGCAGTGTTTTGCTATCCCGTGAACACTTGAAGACAAAAATTAAAATAATTGATTGATCGTTTTGAAAAACCGTCCATTTTTGGTTTAATTAATTCTAATTGAAAAAATGTACCTTCACTGAAAAAAATGGTTTAGTTGGATTTCGTCTTCTAAGAACATATAGCTGTGTTACCTAAATATATAGCTGTTTTAGTTAAATTTCGCCATATAGAAATTTTATAGATAGAAAAACGTAGGTAACGCAGCTATATTTGCTTAGAAGACGACCTGTGTGGAAAAATTTCGCGCTGTACTGTTTGAGTCGAACTGGCGCGCCACAAGCTGACTGTCTAGTGTCTAGACTGGGATATAACGCTCGGATCGACTAGTTTCTAGACAGATTGTCTATTTTGAAAAGTATAATTAATAATTGAATAATATAATTATTTTTATTGCACAAAAGTGTAATATATAGATTTTGCAGTTAACTAAAAATATTTAAAAGAGTTTTTGTACACAAAAAAATGAAAAAAATGAGTTTCCGCATATCGTATACATACGTCGGGTATCGAACTTGTGATGTAACTTCATATTATGTTGCTGTAACTTTGTCCTCTCGCCTTACCACACTCAGCCATCTAAAAGTTAAAAAAAATTTCCGTTTTGTCGGATATGAATTTCAATTCATTACATCGTAATATTCATTTCAATAAAACATGAACAATTTTTAAAAATTAACAGTGCTTGATGTTTGAATAAATCATTGAAAATAATAAAGTTTGTATGAATATACTTGCGATTAGGCTACGAAATAATTATTTTTCATTATTTTAAATAATCAAAGCGTTAGGCTTAATTATCATTACAAATAAAAGAAATAAATCTAAAATTCCTTTTCCAAAAATCAGTTGAAGTTTTAGTGTATAATACTTAGCATTATACAAATTATAATTATTATAAATTTAATATACATTTATTATAACTTGACTATATAATTTAACTGGAAGAAATTTTTTTTAAACATTCTTTAAAAAAATCCTTGTTAATAATACAGTTCGTATGTTAGTATTTCAATGACCTTCAAAGGTTATTAAATATAAATAACCTTAGGTGACCGATATTATAAATTTGATAAGAACTTTTTCGGCTTTGCGGTTAAAATAGTATATTGTGTATCAAGGGCGTAAAGAAGGCTATTTTGACGAGTGTGAATTTGCTGCCCGAGCGAAGCGAGATTTATAATTAAAAGCGTTCAAAATAAAAAAATTATAACCTTTTGAATTGGAATCATATTAAATTCAGAGCAATTAAAATTTGACAATTTTAAATTTAAATCTAAATCGAATCTTTCAAAGTCAAATCTTCTGAATTTCTACCATTTTTAATTGTTATTACATAAATAATTAAAATTGAACATTAAAGCTGATGAGACACATTTTTCTAAAATCAAAAAATAAATTGAATTATTTAAAAAAAAAGTTGAACATAAATATTAATTTTAAATGGGAAACACTAAAAATGAAAAAATTTCTACTCGGGAAAAAATGTTAATTACCAAAAATTGTGACATTAACACTTTTTTATACTCAAACCCTTTAAAATTTCAACTATTTTAGGTAAATTTAAATCGTAAGAAAAATTAATAAATTTTTAATTGCTAATTATATTTTCCATAATTCAATTAATTAAATTTAAATTGCAAAATTAAAACCTACGAAAGGGAAGAATAAAATATATTTTTCAATTTGAAATTATTTATTTGTTTGAATCTTCAACTAAAAATCAGACAATTTTGAAATATTAGATAAAAATAAAAAAAATAAGACAAAACAAGATTGGTCTAATATGATTCCAATTTTTGAAATCGTATAATTTTAAGCTTTTAATTCGAAATTGTTTTATATTTACATTTAAAGTTAATAAATCCAAAACTGACTATCAAGTCTTTTAATATGAAATTTTGAAATATTTAATTGCGAAATTTACAAAAATTAATTTAAAAATTAATTTAAGAAAAAACTTTAGTTTCAAGGACTTAAATAGCTGAAATTTTCAAACTGTTTATCTATTTTTCATTAGACGTGACTTAATAATTACTTATATTTAGCAAAAACAATTGTTTAAACAAATTATTATTATTTATGACTATCTTTATCTATATCAATGCCTGATAGTTGCGGTTTTTCGGCAATTTTTACCTTTCTGTCCTTTTTCACTTAGTGAGGTAATAATTAATTAAAGTTAACAAAAAAGTTGTTTAAACAATTGAATATTTTTTATAACTATCTTTTCTCAGATAATTGCTAGAAAGAGGCGGTTTTTTTTCTCTAAAATCTTTCACTTTGCTTCGCATGCTTAATTACTAATAATTGATAAATAAACATTAGAGAAAACTATATTTTAAATAATCTCTTTCCTTTTTGTAAATATATTTTTCTGAAATTAAACAATAATAATTTGTTTAAACAATTATTTTTGTTAAATATAATTAATTATTAAGTCATACCTAATGAAAAATAGACAAACAGTTAAAAATTTTAGAAAAAACCGCAACATTCTACCAATTAAGCAAAAAGAATATTATTAACAATGATAATAAATTGTTGACACAATTATTTTGTTAACTTTTATTCATTATTACTTCACTCTAATTGAAAATTGGACAAAAAGCCAGAAATTTCAGAAAAAACTGCATCTTTCTAGCATTATTCAAATATAACATTAATAATAGTAATAACAAATTGTTTAAACAATCAATTTTCTTGACTCTAGTTAATTATTTGACTTATCTCAATTCGAATTTTTACTGGAAGTGAATTTTTTCTTAAACTGCAGTTTTGTAGTATTTTTGTAAGAGCATATTATTAACATCAATAATAAATTGTTTAAACAATTACTCTTGTTAACATTCATGAATGATCACTTTCCTCTAATTGAAAATTGGACAACAAGTGAGAATTTTTTGAAAAACCGCGTCTCTCTAACTCCAGTCTATGATAAAATTACTAAAAACAATGATAAATTGTTTAAACCATTCATGTGAACATCTAATTATCAGTATGAAGTGATCTTTCATGTGCGAGAAACAATGCTCATTGAAAAAAAAAACACAAAAAAGGTCATAATTAGCGCGAAAAACTCGCAAAACCTATTTGTTCACTTATGGGGTTTCTTTGCGGAACCACATAAAACAGACTTATGGTGTTGATATTTGAGAAGTTATATTTTATTTGTATTTTACGGCTAATTATAAAGAAAAATGTTAAGTTTCAACTCGATTGAAATAATATTGAGGATTCTGAGTAAGATTTACGTAAACTTTTTTTTTCTAATGGGAAATACGTGTTAAACTTCATGGGGCTTGCGGCACCTCTAAATATCATTTCTTTTCAAACAAAAAAAATGGATTTATTTTTGTGTAGATTCGAACAAATTCTCCAATTGCAAATCTTAATAATAAAAGAATTGTCCATTTCAAATCTTCAAAATTGAACAATTTTAAATCTTTGAAATTTAACTATTAAAAAAATTGTTTCATTTTCTATAATAGACATTCAATATTGAACAGTTTTCAATAAATCTTTAGTCTTGAATTTTAAAAATTCAAGAATAATAAATTGCAAATCATTAAAATTCAAGAATTTTGAATTGCAAATCTTCACAAATCAGCCGTTAAAAAAAAACTTTTAAAATTAGATATCTCTAAAACATAAATCTTGAAAATTAAATAATTTTCAATCCTACATTTTTAAAACTCAAGAATTGTTCATTTGAACCTCTCAAAATTGTACAACTTTGTATTGTAAATCTTCAAAATTGATAAGCTTTTCAATTTTGAAAATTTTGAATGAAAAATTGTGAAATTATGCTAAAAACAATGATAAATTGTTTAAACAGTTTATGTGAACATCTAATTATCAGTATGAAGTGGGTTTTCATGTGCCAGAAACAACGTTCATTGAAAAAAACAGAAAAAAGTCATAATTAGCGCGAAAAACTCCCAAAAACAAATATTTTCACTTATGGGGTTTCTTTGGGACCCTATAAAACAGACTTATGGTGTTGCTATTTGAAAAGTGATATTTTATTTGTATTCGACGGCTAATTGTGAAAATAAATGTTGATTTTTAACTCGATTGAGGATTCTGAATAAGATTTACATAAACTTCTTTTTTTCGTATGGGAAATACGTGTTAAACTTCATGGGGCTTGCGGCACCTCTAAATATCATTTTTTTTTGAACAAAACAAAAATGGAATAATTTTTGTGTAGATTCGAACAAATTTCTGGGGTGTCCCCATAAAAATAAAAAAATTAAATTTCGAATGCATTTTTTGACCACCCAGTCCAGTGTATTTTATGGACGGTCCCGTACTTAAACAACACCCAGATTTCCGAAACAAATTTTTTTCAATTTCATGCACCTTAAATATCATTAATTCCCAACTCTCGCTATCAGTTACACCCCCGCTTCCATACTTATTTGTCATTGATCCTGAAGTGAAAAGTCGAAAAGTCTCGTTGAGCATCGACGACGTGAGTATGAAAGGATCCGAAATCGAGCATAACATCTGAATGCGCGACAACAATAGCAACAACGCACGGGGTGTTTCTCTCGTCAATGAATATCGAGATTATACGGCCAAATGAGAACCCAGCGGCAGAATCAAAGAGGCAGCAGGTGGTCACAGTCCGCACGGCCATGATCGCCGCAGGCCAAAGGTGCAGTCTTATTTCTTCAGTCTTGCATCTTCAACCACCATATCCTCTATAACTATATATAATAAGCCTCCTGCCTCCTCCTTAGCACTCTTCTACTGTTTCGTTCGTATTCCAACAGACCGTTCCTACGGTTATTAATTGCCTTTTCATCTCATTTTCTCGATTCCTCTTGATGCTTCTTGATGCCTCTGGAATGCCTCTTGATACCTCTCAAGTCGCCATCTTCTACGTCTTTCTCGCTTCAATTTTGGATCCTCCGTCGCTAGACTTCAACCATTTTGTCGGCTGACAGACCTTTCCTAGATTATTAATTGCTGCCTGGAATCGTTTTCTAGACTCCACTAGATCGCTGGAAAGCTGCTGTTTCTCGTGTTTCAAGACCGCCTACATGTGGTACGTGTAATGGTTCCGCTCTTCATTTCAGCTCTCGATCTTTCTCCATTTTTCTTCCGACGGATGGCCATCTCTTCTTCATTAACTCTGGGCTGTTCTTAACTTCCGTGATACTCGCGGAAAACGGATTTCCAAGCTTGTTCTACTTCCTTTCCTGATGATGTTTCTATCACCTTTGTTAATGGTTTCTCTTATGGAAGGAAAAAATTGATGCGTCATAAAAACATGATTATCTTCTGAAGACCGGCAAGGAGACATCGAAAGATAAGGGATTTATTGAAAATTGAGCTGTGCATGTCAAAAGTGTCGGTAGTCATTTCCAGAAGTCAATTGATTTCCTCCACGTAGACTCCATCTTACCTGGAAAATGATTTGCTTCAGAATTTTATATACAGACAATCTAAGGGAATAAAAATCACTTCTGAAAAAATATAAATAAAAAATGAAGGATAATGAGGTAATATTAGGGATAATAAAGTGATAATAATAATATAAATAATAACAATGAGCATATGTTTTTCTTAAAGTTTACAAAACAGATTCATAATGAAGATTAATAGTGTCAAGCATCGGATCACCAACATATAATTTAGCAAAAGCCTTATTGAAAACCTTTCCCATGTAACAAATCCTAAAAAAATAGTTTATCCTCCCTCCCCTCGACCAAGGTTACATAATTTTTTCAAATATCTTCGGCTATGTCTTATTAAATACAATTTAATTATACTTACAACCAATACACCAGAATTACCATTCCATTTCAAATTCAACTGTTGAAAGAAAATTTGAATTACATATCTTTAAAATATAATTCTTCAAAATTTGGAAAAATTTCAATTCTATGTCTTCGATATTGAAGAATTAAAAATTTTAATTTTTTACAATTGTAGAACTTTGAATCATAAATCTTATTAAATTTAACAATAAAAAAATCTGTTATTCGGACGATTTACATTTGAATTTTCTCCAATTTGGAAGATTTAGAATGGAAAACTCTTGAAAACTATTTATAATCATCTAAATTCGAAAATCTTGATTTATACATCTTTACATTGAAGAGTTTTGATTTGTGAATTTTCCAAATTGAACTATTTGATAAAAACGTTCAAAATTTCATATTTCTACATTATACACATTCAGAATTAAAAAATCGTAGGTACCAAATCTTTAGGATAGAAATATTTCAAAAAGATTTTCAAAATATCACAAGTTTAAACTATAAACATTAAAAATTAAACAAGTAGATTAAATGTCAATTTTAAATCTTTAAAATTGAATAAGTTTTAATTTTTAATCTCCAAAACTGAATAATTTAACATTTCAAAGCTTCAAAATTATTAATTTTTCATTTGAATTCTTAAAAATTGAATAATTTTAAATTTGAAATCTGCGAAATTAAATAATTTTTAATTTTAAATCTTCATAATTGTATAATATTTAATTTTAACCCTTCAAAATTGTAAATCTTCAATTTCAAACAATTAAAATTACATTATTTTGAACTATAATCATTCCAAATGGGTGGATATTTAATTGAGAATCGTTAAAGATGAAGAATATCAAACAGCAAATTGTTAAAATTAAAGAATTTTCAATTGTAATACTTTAAAATTCAACTGTTCCAATAAAATGTTCAAAATTACATATCTTCAAGATATAAATCTTGAAAATGCAAAATTTTCAATTGCACATTTTCAAAATTCAAGAATTATCAATTTTAACTACTCAAAATTGTGGAAATTCGGATTGCAAACTTTTGAAATTGAAGAATTTTTAAAAAATTATGTCAGTTTTAAGATTTTTAACAAAAAATTCTGTAATTTTGACGATTTACATTTCAAATTTTTTCAATTTGGACTATCTAGAATTGAAAACTCTTGAAAACTTGTCAAAATAATCAAAATTTAAGAATTTTGATTATTCCAGTGTATATGCAAATCTTAAAAATTGAAGAATTTTATATTGTAAATTTTCAAAATTGAACTACACATTCAAAAAAATCAAAATTACATCATTTTATAACATAAATATAATATTCAATTTAAAAACTTTAAAATTCAACTGTTCCAAAAAAACATTCAATATTACATATATTTAGAATATAAATCTTGAAAATTGAAGAATTTTCAATTATACATTTTCAAAATTCAAGGATTGTCAATTTTACCTTCTCCAAAATGTAGAACTTTGAATTGTCAACCTTTGAAATTTAAGAGTTTTTAATTTTTTTAATTGAAAATTATGCAAGTTTTAAGTTTTCCAATAAAAAATTATGTAATTCTGACGATTCACATTTGAATATTTTTCAATTTTGGACTATTTAGAATTGAAAACTCTTGAAAACTACTTAAAATCCTTTAATTTAAGAATCTTGATTTATACATATTTACGTTGAAGAGTTTTAATTTGTAAATTTTCAAAACTGAACTATTTGAACAAAATGTTCAAAATTTCATGTTTCTAAATTATACACATTCAGAATTAAAAAATCGACGGTAGCAAATTTTTAAGTTAAAAATATTCTTGAAATTTTTTCAAAATTTCATGATTATAAACTACAAACATTAAAAATTAAACAAGTAGAATAAATTTTAATTTTAAGTCTTTAAAATTAAATAAGTTTTGATTTTTAATCTCCAAAACTGAATGTATTCGAATTTTAAAGCTTCAAAATTAATAATTTTGTATTTTAAATCTTCCAAATTGAATAATTTTCAATTTTAAATCTTCAAAATTAAATAGCTTTCAATTTTAAATCTTCAAAATTGAATAATATTTAATTTTAAGCATTCTAAATTGTAAATCTTCAAAGTTGAACTACACATTCCCAAAAATCAAAATTATATCATTTTAAACCATAACAATTCAAAATTGATAAATCTCTCATTGAAAATCTTTTAAAATAAAGAATGTTAAACAGCAAATCGTTTAAATTGCAGATTTTCTAACAATTCAACTGTTTCAAAAAAATGTTCAAAATTACAAATGTTCCAAATATAAATCATTAGAATGAAAAAAATTCAAGAATTATCAATTTTAACTACTCAAAATTGTAGAACTTGGAATTGCAAACCTTTGAAATTTCTGAATAAAAAATTCTGTACTTCTGACGACTTACATTTCAAATTTTTTCAATTTGGACTATTTAGAATTGAAAACTCTTGAAAATTTTTCAAAATAATTCAAATTTAAGAATTTTGATTTATACATCTTCACATTGAAGAGTTTTTAATTGTAAATCTTCAAAATTATACTACACTTGAACTTGGATTTGAGCAGTCTGGATTTATGTCGTTCCGAAAATTGATACAGCGGTGGTTTCTTGATACAAGAAGCGCGAGAGGCGCTGCTTAGTCAAGCGTGACAATCAGCCAGAGAGACGCACTCTCCGTGCCAAGTTCCAGTGTATTCAAAAAAACAATCAACAAGTTGAATAAATTTTTATTTCAAATCTTCAATATTAATTGATATTAAATTCTAAATTTTCATATTTGAATAATATTAAATTTTAAATCTTCAAAATTGAATCATTTTAAATTTTAAATATTTGACATTGAATTATTCAAAAAACAATAAAACTTTCTTTATTTTCTGCTATACACATTAAATATTGAACAGTGTTCAATTTTAAATCTTAAAAATAGAAGAATTTTATATTTTAAATTTTCAAAATTGAACTACACATTTAATATTGAACTGCAAATCGTTAAAATAAAAGAATTTTCAATCGCAAAACTTTAAAATTCAACTCTTCCGAAAAAACGTTCAATATTACATATCTTTAGAATATAAATCTTGAAAATTGAAGAACTTTAATTATACATTTTTTAAATTCAAGGATTGCCAATATTAACTTTTCAAAAGTGTAGAACTTTGAATTGTCAACCTTCGAAATTAAAGAGTTTTTAATTTATTAAATTAAAAATTATGAAAGTTTCAAGTTTTTCAATAAAAAATTCTGTAATTCTGACGATTCACGTTTAAAGTTTTCTAAATTTTGGACTTTTTAGAATTCAAAACTTTTTAAAATTATCAAAATTTAAGAATTTCGATTTTTGCATCATTACATTGAAGAGTTTTCAATTGTAAATCTTCAAAATTAAACTATTAAAAAATCTTTCAAAATCACATTTTTCTAAATTATACACATTTAGAATTGAAGAATCGTCATTTGCAAATCTCAAAGATATGTTTGAAATTTTATGATTTTAAACTACAAAAATTCAAAATGAAACATGTTTGATAAATTCAAATTTTCAAAATTATATAATTTAAAATTTTTAAATCTTTAAAATTGAACTATCAAAAATTGCATCATCAAATATTGAACAGTCTTCAATTGCAAATCTTAGTAATAAAAGAATTGTCCATTTCAAATCTTCGAAATTGAACAATTTTCAATTTTAAATCTTTGAAATTCAACCATTAAAAAAAATTGTTTCATTTTCTATAATAGACATTAAATATTCAACAGTCTTCAATGGTCTTAAATCTTAAAAATTCAAGAATATGAAATTGCAAATCATCAAAATATAAGAATTTTGAATTGCAAATCTTCAAAATTCAGCCATTAAAAAAAAACTTCTAAAATTAGATATCTTCAAAATATAAATCTTGAAAATTAAATAATTTTTAATTCTACATTTTCAAAACTCAAGAATTGTTTATTTCAATTTCTCAAATTTGTACAACTTTGAATTGTAAATCTTTAAAATTGATAAATTTTTCCATTTTCAAAATTTAAAATGAAAAATTGTGAAATTTTTAAGTTCTTCAATAAAAAATTCTGTCATTCTGACGATCTATATTGGAAATTTTTTTAAGTGGGAAGATTCAGAATTAAAGAATCTTTAATTAGAAATTTTCAAGGTAAACCCATTTCAAAAATATGTTCAACATTTCATGACTTTAAACTATAAACATTCACAATTAAACAAGTTGGTCAACTTTCAATTGTAAATATCTTCAAAATGGGTATTCTAGAATCACTCAGAAAAATATTTGTTTTTAATTAAATAAACCACCTCTTTGAACTAATTTTTTTCATATTACCAAAAACAATTTGAAAATAAAAATATTCGTTTTAAGTTGAGGAAGAAATTTTATTTAAACAAAAAACCATTTCTTTGAAACTAAGAAATTATTTTTAATCCAGCGAAATTTCTTTAAATTAGAGAACCTTTTTTCCGATTCTATGTATTTTAAAAACATCTTTATACAAAATAAAATCCCAAATTAACTTGTTAATTTTGTTTCCTAATTTCTGCTGGAAAAAAATCTTATATTTAAATAAAAGTAATCTGTATACGGATTACAGAAAAACCAATGTAGCTTTTCAAATATTTAATTTAATTTATGATTATTAATTATATTTTATTCTGCTTTAAATTCAAGTATATATATTTTAGTTTTATAATTAGGCAATCTAAACTGGAATTTTGTTATAAGTGCGTGTAGCGCGCTATTTGTGTGAGATTTTTTTAAAATAATAACTAACACACATCTTAAATCATTTAATATGCTTTATTTTTCTGAAGTTTATTTTAAAGAGAATATTTTGCGCTTGCGTGCAGAATTTTTTCTATGGGTTATTTTAGTAAATAGTGCTATTCACGATAATAACCTGAATTAAAAAATTAAAATGTAATAAATAGAAAATATACCATTTTCCCAAATCTTTTGTCAAATCACTCAACCTTATATTTTTAATTACAATTTAGAAGATTTAAATTCTTTAGTAAAGTGTTTTAGTAATTTTTATTTCCTGTATTATCTGTCTTATATCGTATATTATTAAATAATTCTGGAATAAGCGATGAGAAAAATAATTAGGTACTAAAAAATGAACATTTTAAAACAAAATAATTTAGTAGGGGATTTAAAAAAAATTTACATGGAAACTGTTAAGGCTGCTCGTTCGATCACCGAAGTTAAGCAGCGCTTGGCTCGGTTCAACTCGGATGGGTGTCGTCGTTACTAGATAGAGTACGTTTATCAGCTTTTTAGCTGGCTTCACTCTCGAACTAATATACTAATACTATGAACCTGAATTGGCAATGTGATCAGTGTTCCATAACTATCTGGCTAAATTTTTTTTGTTTTTTATTGCCATTTCACTTCCCGGTACTCCTTTTCTTTAAAAAAATTCTCTCAAAATATCGTTGTATTTTCAACCAAACAAAAATTTCTACCAAATAGATGAACTTTTAAGAAAAAAACGATTTTTTAACAAAATAGTTAAATTTTCAAGCCAAAAAAACAGAGTTTTTTCGAAAACAGTTGAATTTTCAACAAAAAAAGGTTTTTTTAACCAATAAATATTACTTTTTTACCATAAAAGATGAGTTTTTAATCCAAAAGGGCAAATTTTCAACAAAATAGTTGAATTTTCAAACAAAAAGATGAATATTGAAGGATATATTTCCAACAAAATTGGAATAAATAAATTTTGAGATGAAAAATTAATTTAAAAAAAAAAAAAAAAAATTTCAACAAGAAAGTTGCATATTCAACTAAACAGGTAGGTCTTTAACAAATTTAACCTCTAACAAAGCAGTTCAACTTTCAACCAAGTAGTTGAATTTTCAACCACAAAAATTAATTTTGAAGAAAATATTTAAATTTTCAACCAAAAAGATTAATTTTTTACCAAGAAGATTACTGTTCTACCAAAAACAAAAAACGAATTTTCAACAAAATACATAAATTTTTAACCAAATTGTTGAATTTTAAAACCAAAAGGACGAATTATCTACAAAAAAAGTTGAATTTTTAATCCGAAAAAATTATTTCTCAATTAAAATTTTCATTATCTACAACATAGGATAATTTTCATAAAATAAGATTTATTTTTAACCAAATTGTATAGTTTTTAACCAAAAATATGAATTTTGAACACAAAGATTTATTTACAAGCTCATAGTTTAATTTTTTCGAAATTGTTGAATTTTAAAGTCAAAAAGACAAAGTTTCTACAAAATATTTTAATTTTCAACTAAAAAGATGAATCTTCAATTCTTCAATCATGAAAAGTTAATGTTTTAAAAATAAGTTTAACTTTAAACCAAGTAGTTGATTTTTCAATAGTTGCATTTTTAGCCAAAGAGGAGAAATTTTTAACCAAGAAGATTAATTTTCGTTCAAAAAAGACAAATTTTCAACAAAATAGTTAAATTTTCAACAAAAGCAATAAAATTGCAACTTAAATGATGAATCTTAAAAAAAAATTAATTTTCAACAAAAAAGTTCAACATTCTACCCAAAAGATGATTTTTCAACCAAGAAGATTAATTTCCTAAAAATGAAATAGTTACATTTTCGAAGAATTTTCTATAAAACGGTTCAACTTGAAACCAAGTAGTTTATTTTTGAACCAAAAAAAAATACTTCTTAACGAAACATGTAATAGCTCATATTTGAACCCAAAAATGTTGTCAAATAAATCAATTTTATCAATTTTCAATTAAAAATATAAATTTTCAACCAAAAACGGAATAGTTACATAAAACCGAAAAGGATGAATTTTCAATCAAGAAGAAATTTTTTTTACCAAGACAGACAAATTTTCAACCAAATAATTGAATTGTCAACTAAAGAGATGAATTTTCAACTCTGATGATAAATTGAAAAAAAATATTTTTCAACAAACGAGTTCAAAATTCAGTTCAAAAGTTGATTTTTTAACCAAGTAACTGAATTTTTGACAGTAAAAGATGACCCTTTAAGAAAATAGTTACATTTTCAACAAAATAATTAAATTTTCAAGCAAACACTAGAATTTTCAACAAAAAAATAAAATTTTTAACCAAACCCTAGAATGTTCAACAACAACAAAATAATTTTCAACAAAGCAGTTCAACTTTTATCCAAGTAACTGTATTTTTGAACAAAAAAGCTGACGCTTTAACAAAATAGTTGCATTTTTAACAAAATGATAAAATTTTCAACCAAAGACTAGAATTTTCAACAACAAAAAAATGTATTTTCAACAAAGTGGTTCAATTTTCAACCAAGTAACTGAATTTTTTATTTTTTACCAAAAAAGATGACCTCCTAACAAAATAGTTGCATTTTCAACAAACTAATAAAATTTTCAACAAAACACAAGAAATTTCAACAACAAAAAAAGATTTTTTAACAAAGTAGTTCAACTTTCAACCAAGTGACTAAATTTTGGAACAAAAAAGATGACCTTTTACTAAAATAGTTGCATTTTCAACAAAATAATAAAATTTTCAACCAAACAATTGAATTTTTAACCAAACACTAGAATTTTTAACGAAACGAGATAAGTTCCGAAACAAAAAATAATTAGTGGACTTTTCAACCAAAATTAATTGCATTGTTTTATTGGGTTTCAATAATTCAGTTCGAGTTTGAGAAAAACAAACGATAAGAAGGAGGAAAACGGTAAGTTTCTTGAAAAAAGGGGGAAAAAGAAGAATTCTTCAAGAAATGAGAAAAGAGGGGCCATGGTACGCAAAATTCGCAAATTTTGTTCAAATTTATCATTAAAAACCCTACTAAACGTACCAAATGTTATCTAATTTGGCAATTTTATTTACGCTAACCCCTAGCCCCCCATGTTACCAACCGTAGTTTTTGGCGTGCCCCCCTCCCCCTGTCAAATTGGTAACGTAGTTTTTAAACAGCCTCTCAAGGATAAACATCCATTTTCTCCATGTCATTAAATTGTCTTCCAGACTTGCATTTTTTATATGAAAAACGGTAAGTTTCTTGAAAAAAGAGGAAAAAAGAAGAATTCTTTAAATAATGGGAAAAGATGGGCCATCTCTTGCAAAATTTGCAAATTTTATGCAAATGTTATCATCAGAAAACGTACTAAATGTTATCTAATTTGGGAATGTTACTTAAACTGACCCCCTCCTCCCCCCATGTTACCAACCGTAGTTTTTGGCGTGACCCCCTCCCCCTGTCAAATTGGTGACGTTGTTTTTGGACAGCCTCTTAAGGTCAAACATCCATTTTTCTCAATGTTATTGGATGGTCTTCCAGACTCGAATTTTTTACCGGGAAAAAGTTAAGTTTCTTGAGAAAATGAGGGGGAAAGAAGAATTCTTTAAAAAATGGGAAAAGAGGGGCCATCTTTTGGAAAATTCGCAAATTTTATTATCAGAAAACGTACTAAACGTACTAAATGCTATCTAATTTGGCAATATTACTTACGCTGACTACCCCCTCCCCTCATGATACTAACCGTAGTTTTTGGGGAGACCCATTGGTAACGTAGTTTTTGGACAGCCCCTCAAGGTTAAACATCCATTTTTCTCAATGTTATTAGATTGTCTCCCAGACTCGCATTTTTTATCTGGAAGAGGTTAAGTTTCTTGAAAAGAGGAGGCGAAAAGATGAATTCTTAAAAAAATAGGAAAAGAGGGGCCATCTTTCGCGAAATTCGCAAATTTTGTTCAAATTTTATCATCAGAAAACGTACTGAACGTACTAAATGTTATCTAATTGGGCAATGTTACTTACGCTGACTACCTCCTTCCCCCATGTCATCAAGCGTAGTTTTTGGCGTGACCCCCTCCCCCCTCAAATTGGTAACATAGTTTATGGATGGCCCCTTAAGGATAAAAATCCATTTTTTCTCCGTGTTATTAGATTGTCTTTCAGACCCGCATTTTTCATCTGCTTGTGAATAGGATTCGCATCAGTCGTCATTGACATGGAGGGCAACCGCAATGTCGACATATAGAACGTCCCGTCGCTATAATTGCATCTCAGTTTCGAGGGGCTTCTCGGCAGATATCCATCAACATCGCGTTTGGCAGTGCGGGGGTATAATGAGATGACGGGGGATGCTCTAACCTTGACGAGACCTTGTATCTCCTGAAGGACCAGATTGGACCCATTGGAGCTAGGAAGAGGCGTACATGTTAGTAGGTTTTTGAAGTCGAAGTTTAGACCTTCGATTCTAGAAGCGAATACTGTAGCTATCTGGAGCCGAAATAGGTCGGCACAGATCTGAAGCAAACGACGAGACCCGCTTTGGTGTAATATTAATGATGACTGGCTTTTAAGATGACCTCACTGAGATCCAGTGTGTCCAGAGCTTCATGCGATTTCGTGGTCAAGGTCTGGCTCATGTTCCAAATCCAATGAGTCTTGCTATTTTCAGCATATGTGCTTTGCAATTAACGTTTATGTACATGGAGAAAAATGGATGTTCAGACTTAACATCTGAATATTGAAGGTTCCTATATTCACTCAAAATTACAGTAAAACATATCTAGCCAAGAGGTCGTCATTTGACGTAAACAGCGAACTCACCATTCAGTTGAAACCTGGATTAATCATTAATTTACACAGCTGCTGCTAGTCACATGCGGTCCTGATGTACCTTTTTTCAGAATGTCATTTACAAGGCAGATCGCGGTATCTTGTAACTATTTTATTGCAAAGATAATTCGCTCTTCAACCGAGCTTCCAGGTCGTTGCCTTTACCCGAAATTTCAACACTTTTTTCAGTTTCTTTTTCTCGTGCAAATTTCGAATCCTTTTCACGATTGAGATCATTCAATATCGGGGAAAAAGATTCACTGCAACTTTATAATTCAACACAACCTTTTGCAGTGCATTGCCGCCCATGACCACAACCACCATGCTTTGTCCGCTTCGAACGCGATCAAGAAGCGAGGAGTGCGCAGTTTCTAACTCCGCACTTCTTTCAGTCATGATTACTTATATTTCTGTTACCATTTAGGAATTTTAGCAATCTATTTGTAATTTCCGGATACCGTTTCTGTATGTTAATAAAAATGTAGTAAATTTATTATAAAAGTTACTAAATTCCATTTCCAGCAACCTAATTTCGTAAATTTCAGTTAGTAAGTTTCCTGATGATAAAATTTGGACAAAGTTTGCGAAATTCGCAAAAGATGAGTTGCCCTGCAACGGTACACTTCAATAAGAACTTAATAAGTTTGTAAATCACTCTCATATTTTAGACTTCACACTCTTTCCCCTATTACCTTTTTCTCAAAAATTGTTCTCTTTCCCTCCGTTTTCCAGAAGAAACTTCTCCTTTTTCCCCTGTTATCTTTTTTTTTATTTTTGAAATTCAAACTGACTTAGTACAATCCAAAATAAAGAGTTTTATGTTGTTGAAATTTTTGGTTGAAAAGTCCACGATTATATTTTTGGATCGAAAATCATCTTGTTCGGTTAAAAATCCTAATGTTGGATGAAAAATTTAACTGTTTGATTGAAAATGTCACTATTTTGTTAATAATTCATTTCTTCAGTTGAAGATTCATAGTTTATTTGAAAAATCAACCATTTGATTAAAAAATTAACTATTTTGTTGAAAAACTATATTCTACATTTTGGTGAAAAATGATCGTTTTAATTAAAAATTGATCTTTTTCAGTTGAAAAATCCAACTCTTTGGCTACAAATTCATCCTTAATTGTTAAAAATGCAACTTTTCGGTTTAAAATTAATCTGTTTTGGTTGAAGTTTCAACTATTTTGCTGAAAATTCATCTTTTTTGTTAAAAAAAAAACTATCTTGTTTAAACATAAACTGCGTTTCAAAAGATGGCATTTTCTGTTTTAAAACTCATCATTTTAGTTAGAAATTCATATTCTCGGGTTGAAAATTGAACTGTGTAGTAGAAAATTCGACTTTTTGGGTTGAAAATTCCAAAATTTGGTATGAAATTTAACTATTCGGTTGAAAATTCATATTTTTGGTTAAAACATCGACTATTTGGTTGAACTGAAACTCTTTTTTTTAATTCAACTATTTGGTAGATAATTAACTTTTTTGTTGAAGATTCATATTTTCGGGTTGAAAATATAACTGTTTTGTATAAAAATCGTCTTTTTGGTTTCAAAATTCAACAATTCTGTTGACAATTCTTGTATTTTGTTGAAATTTTATCGTTTCTGATGAAAATTTAACCATTTAGTTGAAAAATTTATCTCTTCTGGTTGAAATTTCTTCAAAATTAAATTTTGTAAGTTTACCTTCTTGGTTGACAATTTAATTTTGTTGCTACGAATTCCTGTTTGTTTTTGGCTGAAAATTGATTTTTTCATCTTTTTGGCTTCAAAATTTAATTATATGTTTAAAATTTCAACTTTGTTGCTGACAATTTTTTTCTTTTTGTTTGAAAATTTATCTATTTGCTTGATGCTTAAATTTTCTGGTTAAAAATTAATTTTGTTGTTGTTGTTGAAAATTCGTTGGTTTAGTTTGAAAGTTCATCTCTTTCGGTGGAAAATCTTTTTTGGTTGAAAATACAACTAATTTGTGTCAAATGCATAATATTTCTACTTAAAATCTGAGGAATTTAAAGTGCTGCATATATTGGTTTTTATTGCTTCAGTTTGCATTAAAGTGAAAAAACGAGAAAAAGGGGAAAAAGGACAAGTTTCTTGAAAACGTGGGAAAAATAATTTTTTTTTTTAAATGGGATAAAAGAAAAATAAGAGTGTTTTTAATTACTATTTTGAATTAATTCTTATAAAGTACATAAAAACTGTGAAAATTTTACTTAGGTGACTTACTTCAATCGAATTTCAATTTTTAAGTTGCCATTTCCACTATCAATTCGAATTCTAAGACTTTTATGTGAAATAACTTTTTTTTCTCACGTGGTTTCCTTTTTATCCTATGAAAATCTAGATTCTTCTCAGAACCTCTCACACTCGAAATCCTGATCCTTGTCTCGAGCAAACTGTTCACTAAACTCGAAGGAAAACGGGTTGTGTCTGACTCTCTTTGTAGTTAGTATTTTATAAATTATATTTATGAGAGTGAGATTAATTTTCCTTGCGTTTTTTTTTCTTTCAGAAGACAGGTATAAATATCTGAGCGATTAGAATGAACAAGTCCTGACGACAGCTGATCCGAAATTAGCATGATTTCAGTTGGACGTGCCATTGCATAGTTAATGTAGTTGGAGTCCTGGAGTGTGGCAACATTTGAGCTCAGTAAGGGATTGCTTGAACTGTAATCGAGGAGAAGCCATCAGTCACGGAGACGCGAATCCGTGGGGGTTGCTCTGTTTGCGCAAAGACCTCGTTTAGTTACCTCGCACCCTTTTATACTCTTCGTGACGATGTGTAACCACATCCATGTACCAAAATCTTTAAACACCTCCGATTTTCTCATTTAACAAGAACTTTAAAGTATTTTATTCAGTGATGTGCATGAGTTGAATTGAACTGAACATAATCTGATTCGATCAGATGAGGATTGAGTAGAAAAAATGTGAACAGACTCAGCGCGTGAGTCATGAGTCGAATTTTTTGATACCGACTCAGGCTGTGATCAAATCGAAAAAATCGGAATTGACTCATCGCGGGAGTCATGAATCGAATTTTCCGAACTGCCTCAAGTTTTGATCGGAACAAAAAAATCAGAATCGACTTAGCACGTTAGTAATGAATCGAATTTTTCCACACCAACTCAAGCTGTGATCGAATCCGAAAAATCTCAATCGACTCAGCATGTGAGTCAGCAGTCGAATTTTCCGAACTGCCTCAAGTTTTGATCGAAACAAAAAAATCAGAATCGACTTAGCGCGTTAGTAATGAATCGAATTTTTCCACACGAACTCAAGCTGTGATCGAATCCGAAAAATCTGAATCGACTCAGCATGTGAGTCAGGAGTCGAATTTTCCGAACTGATTCAAGTTTTGATCTAATCGAAAAATTCAAAATCGACTTAGCGTGTGAATAATGAATTGTATTTTTCTACACCAACTAAAGCTGTGATCGAATCTGAAAAATCTGAATCGACTCAGCATGTGAGTCATGAGTCGAATTTTTCCACACGAACTCAAGTTTTGATCGAATCGAAAAATTCAGAATCGATTCAGGGCGTGAGTAATGAATCGAATTTTTCCACACCAGCTCAAGCTGTGATCAAATCCGAGAAATCTGAATCGACTCAGCATGTGAGTCATGAGTCGAATTTTTCCACACGAACTCAAGTTTTGATCTAATCGAAAAATTCAAAATCGACTTATCGTGTATATAAGGAATTGCATTTTTCTACACCAACTCAAGCTGTGATCGAATCCGAAAAATCTGAATCGACTCAGCATGTGAGTCATGAGTAGAATTTTTCCACACGAACTCAAGTTTTGATCGAATTGATAAATTTAGAATAGATTCAGCGCGTGAGTAATGAATCGAATTTTTCTACACCAACTTAATCTTTGATCGAATCCGAAAAATCTGAATCGACTCAGCATGTGAGTCATGAGTCAAATTTTTCCACACGAACTCAAGTTTTGATCGAATCGAAAAATTCAGAATCGATTCAGGGCGTGAGTAATGAATCGAAAAAGATAAAAAGGCACCTCTCAGTGATCCGGGAGTATATAAAATCCCTTGTTCTTGTGGCAAAGTCTATATTGGAGACACCGGGAGGACGGTGAGCCAACGTGTAAAGGAACATGAGAGTGAAATCAGGCTGAAACATTTCACGCAGTCAGCACTAGCTGAGCATGATATTGAAATAGGACATAGCGTTTTATTTGACAAAACAACCGTCAACACAAAAACGTACAATATTCTTCCAAGAAAACATTGAGAAGCAATCGGAATCTCAAAACACCCTAATAACATCAATAGGGACAATTGATATAATACCATTCCGATTTGGCTTTCCGTCCTCTCAGGTTTTTCAAAAAAGACTTGATTGACCAATCAAGTTTGAGGAGTCCCCACCATGGGGCGCTCTGGCCCATCACAGGCATCGTAAAGAATCTATATAATAACAACACAACCTGCAACTTCAATTTCAGGTCAGCCCTGAAGAAGTGAACTTTAAAGTGAGCTTTAAATTTTCAATTTAAATTTATTACAATAGGAGAATTTTGTGGTGGTTTTCCAAATTTCATTGTTGGATTCTTGTTTTATTTTCAGGAATTCTATACATTAAATTAGAATTCTTGCTCGAAAGATTTTGTTCCAAATCACAATCATAATTGTTTTCTAAAATTATAAGAGACAATTATTGCAATTTTTCAGAAAATTTCCTTGCCTACAAGGAAAGTTATCAAAGTGTCCAGTCTCCGATTTCAATAAGAATTCGGTATTTTGTAGAGGACAAAAAAATACGAGACACGTGTATTTTATGTTCTGCCTCAAAAAATGTTAAAGGACTGAAAATCACCCCCTAATTTCACCGGACGCCGATATTATGTACAGTATTGCGACCACTAAGGGTTGCTCTCAGTATTGTTTATAAGGGTAAAAATGATTTTTTTCTAAAATCTTTTATCTGAATTAATAGCAGAAATGATCAAATATTTAGAAAACTAATTTCATTGTAAAGAAAATCAAATTCCAAAGTTGACATTTTTTAGGGTTTCAAAAGTTTTTTAGAATTCCTCTTTTATGATGCAATTTTTTCAAATCCAGTTGGCCATAGTTTATTATTGAAGGGCGATATCTATTACAACATTCCAAACTCCAGGGGTTACATCTAATTTTTTATGGGAGTAAAAATGTTTTTCTTTTATTTTTCTGTAGAAAAATTCTAAAATTCACTAAATACTTACAGAAATTATTCTATTAAAAAAAAAGATTTATAATTTAGCATAAGTGTATCCAGATCAGGGTGTTTCAAACATTTTTTTCTCGACTTTTTATGCCCCATGAAGTTCAACACGTATTTCCTATAACTCTTCACAATTAGCCAGTTGTCTGCTTGCTGCGATAGTGCTGCTCTGGAACAGCGGATACGTATGCTAGACTAACTTCTTTGTAATAAGTCATTAAAAAAAAAATCACAATTATAAATATTTTGGACCAAAGCCGCCTTCCCTAGAGCCTTCTAATTAGCGTGCTAAAATTTCAAAACGATATCTCATTCCGTGTGGACGTAAGTTTACAATGAAAAGTATCAATATAGCTTCCAGTTTTATTTTAGTCGGAAATTTTTTTTTTCAAAATTTCCACCGAACAGGAGCAGAGCCGTGAACTTTAGTGTCTCCTCTTTCATTTCTCAAACGTAAGTTTACAATGAAAAATTGAGGACTAGCTTGGTCACGTGACCCACTCGTCACATGACAAAAAAAAATTATACAGAGATCATTTAAAAATCATCAGAAAATACCGGTTCTTCTAGTCTCAAGTGAATTCTATTGCAGCGATACTCTTCAATAGCACCGTAATAACCGCATAATAATGGTGTAATAATGCGTAAAAGGGATTACTCTGTGCGTGCTTTTGAAACGTGAATTTCCCCTCGCTCTTTTTCACCTTCCTTCCTCCGATATACTTCATTGTCCCCAGTTTGTGTTTTTCTTTGGGAGTCAGGTATTTTCCAGAGTTCTCACTATATTTCTTCGAAGAGAATATGCCGTAAAAAGAAAATTTTAAACAAAAATAAAAATTAAGAAAGCCTGCTCAAAGAGAAACACGACAAAATAAAAAAAATAAAATAATAAAAAGGGACAAAGTGAAACGAAGGAGTGATGTGGTAGGAAATGCCGGCAGGCATGGAGAAAGGTTTCTGGATCTGCCCTCATAATTAAGCCGACGCTGGTTTTTGATGGCCACTAAAAATGTCGCGGAGGGTCTTCGGAGTGGTTAAGGAGTCTTGGAGAGACGGGTAGACGTTGCAGGGATGGTGAGGGTTCGTAGGCGAGTCGGGGTGGATGGAAAGTGATGGTTTGCGCTCCTTAGGCTCTGATATTAGCAATACTCCAACTCGTAAAGTCGACTGTGCGGCAATTCGAGTCACTTTGGGAACCCTTTATACACTCAGCTGCCCTGCGTTTACCCCTTTAACTCGCGACTCACCCTTTCGCGCAAACGAGAGGCGGTGAAATGCTGCCGAGAGCAGTGATTTTAATGCGGGTGGTCCTTAAATTGAACGTCCCCCTCTCACACCATTTTCCTCCTTTTCCCCCCACGATAAGGACCGAGAGGGCATTAAGTTGTTGTTTCAGAATTTCTCTAGTGCCACTGCCGCATGAATCTTGGCGTAGAGCTACGAAATGAATTATTGGATGATTAATTACCACTTGACGAATTTTAAATTGCCGCGGGCTGCTGATTAGGGAGCCTATTCAACCGTTCACTTTCAGGATTAACGTAACTAGGAAATAATTACCTGGAACGAAATCTGAACTCAGAGTGACCTTATTTATATCTACTTTAATAAAACGTCTTAAAATTGATGAGTCGTCAGAAAGGTCAAACGTGCAAAAATAGATCCATGTTGATAGCGAGAGTTAAAATTGAATTAGAGTTAATGAATATAAAGACCGACGTTACTATTATAATGCTAAATTTGTATTGTGCTGATTATGAGCCTTTATATTTTGTGATAAACATAGCAATATTAGATTTCATAGATTGAATATAATTCAACATGAATCTAATTTGATTCTACATTATTTCAATTGAATTCTTACCATTTAATCTCCTTTCGAATCAACCTTTATCGTAAATCTAAAAATACATTTGATGAAATAATTGATATGCAATCATTTTTATAGTTAATTTAAATTGTAGAAAATAATTTATTTGCTCACATCAGATTTAAACCCCGATTTAAAACCCTGCGATCCTTTTTGTAACAGGTCACAAAATTTAATTGTAAAGAAATTAATTTCCGTTATACTTTTATCATACTTCAATATTTTGGAATTTCGTTTAAAAGTTCACAAGTGATATTATATCGTAATAAGAGTTTAATAATTTGATATAGTCTTTAATTACTCAATTTTTTTTTAATTACTTAGGAACATCTGAACTCAAAATAATCAATCCACAGTGGGTAGGGAGCAGGAAGAAAATCAATTATTGTAATTATTTTCCATTACATTTTTAAAAGTATATTTGTTTTCTCCACTTCTTGAGATATGATTTTGCATAACCGTAATAACATTTGTCCTGGTGATACTGTGATTTATTACATTCTTTCAATGTAGTTCGAAACTAAAATTCTGAGTTTCTCATTCCCATGTTTAACATGCCATTTGTGTATTTCGGAATAATTATAAGAATTAAGACTTGCAGAATACATTGCACTGGAACTTTGATTTAATCAGTCCGCGCTTACGTCATTCCGAGAATTTATGTCCTCGGCGGTATCGTGATGAGAGGAGCCGTGGGGCCGAAACAGAGGCGGTGATCAGTCAAGCGTGACAAACAACATGTGGGCCGCACTATCAGCGCGTCAGTTGCATCAGGTTGCGTCATGCGTTCAAATCCAACAGAAATGATTCATGCGACCCTGCCTGCTTACGTTTGGATTCTCTGGATTTATGTTAAAGGCCACTGCAAGTCATGCCCAAAACCGTACTTTATTCCAAATTCCAGAGCAATTCGGATACACTAGCTGATTTTTTTGTCGAATGGATACATATAAAGTAAACACTGATTATCTTACCCGAACGTAAAAATTATATATATATTGATAAAATCGGGTATAATTTTCATTCGTTTTATACAAATAATTGGTCAAACAAATGAAAATTATGCATGATACTCCCAACTATTTGTAAACTATGTATAATCGCAAAATTAAAAAATATTTAGGTATTACCCTGACAATAGTTCAAATGTACCAGAAATGAAAAATAGACATTAAGAAAATGAATTTTTTAAATACAGTAGCCCCGAATAGTTACCCGATAATTTTCTACAGTGGTTGAATTATATAGGTAATTTCCACACTAAAATTTAAATCAGTGTGTACAAAAACTCTCAAGTGCCAATTTTGAGGAATATTGACAAAAAACCAGATTCGGAATTAGCGACCTAAAAAACACCCTAAAAAAGTTTAATTTTTTATTTTAATAAAACCGTGCATTTGGGCCAGCTTTTGTGTCGTTCTAGCCTATTGTGCAATTTCTTAGAATAAAAAAAATGTTGAATGGAAGTATTTGCAATTTATCCTGACTGCTTATGCTTTGCTTAGGTTTACTTGAATTTTACAATTTTAAAGGATTTTAATTTGATATTTTACGTTTGTGAGCCTATGAATTTTCAATTATTCAAATTTGATAGTCAGAGTTGAGCAGAGCATCGCTCGGTTATATTCGAATGGGGGCCGTCGTACCAAGATAATAGAATACCAAAAATATTCTTTTCTCTCCCAAGGTGGGAGATTGCGATTTCCTTGAAGACAAAGATTTAATTACGGATTCCTGTAGGATTTTTTGCGATAAACACGAATCTGAAACTTTTTAATTGGTATCTCGAATATTTTTTGAGATATCGATTTTTTATGTTAAAATGATTGACTTCTTTTATTAATCTACATGATTGCTTGGTATGGATCCCGATAGGATTTTTGTGCGAAACACGAATCTGAAACTTTTTAATCGATATCTCTAATATTTTTCGAGATATCGATATTTCTATATTAAAACTGGGGCATAGTGACTTCGACGATACCCACCCTTCAGCTAAGCTACACCCTTCCCTTTTTCCTGAAGTCCCACCGTTTTTATATCCCTTCTCAGAGGTGGAGTGACTTCAACGACCCCCACCCCCCAGACACACCATTTCACATTTTCAGAGGCTGAATTCTCTCTCTCTTAGAGATAGGGTATAAAAAACGAGTTGAGGGGGGCGGGGGCTCTTGGAAATAATTTGTTACAGAAATGTCGATTAGTCGGAAAATATTCAAGATATCGATTAAAAAGTTTTCATCTTCGTGTTTCTCGCGAAACAATCCTACATGAATCCGCATTAAAACTTTGTTCCCGCGGATATCGTAATCTTGCCTCTTAAAGTAACTGGACATGACATCTGATAAAATGCCCCACCCCCTTTAAATGTAATATTTAAAGATTTTAATGCCCCTTAATTACTATCGAGAATAAAGCTGTTGGATAATTTGTCAGGGGTAAAATGAGAGTTAAACAATTAACCTTAGAAAGGTTATTGCCAAGCGCGAAATCGCAATCACTTAGGTAATGGCGGTGGTTCGTTATTATTTCCGATTACAATTAACTTTTTCACTGTAGGTAATTAAGCGAAGGGCAGGATGGGGTGACCGGACCTGAGAGGAAGTAGAGGTACAGGTGGTACTCTCTGCCGTGCCTCTCTGATTTAATAAGTTCATTACCTAATGAACAGATGCACTAACCCACCCCAGCCCCTTCTCCACTTTCCACTTTCCACACCTCCCACCGCCACGCCCACCCGTAAGCCAATAATCAATACTTTTAATTACTGAATTTTTATGAATTCGGCTATAGGTTAATTTTAATTGAATATTAAATCGATGATATCCACCGTCTGGTGCCTCACCACCAGTGTTCCAAGCCCATTTATCCATGATTAATTAATCCAACCTGCATAAATGTGATTAAAAGTGTTCCAATCTTTTTCATTAGAGCCATGCTTTTTGCTAACTCTGAGAATTTGTCAGTATATTTTTTTCGGAATCCTTTTCATTTTGAAATCAAGTGTAGAAATGCATATATTTCAATTCCTTTATAGTCAAGCCTTATATGATTTATTTAACTATATTTCCTAATCTTGCAAACATGTGCTTAATTAGTTCTTGATTCATGAAGCGATAAGGGATTCTCTGCTCGGCTTCATTTGCAAATTTTTAATTTCATCATTCTTTGCAACTTTATCAGCTGAGCAGCATGCCTATTAAAAAAAGTGGTGCAACGAAATATCTCGAAAATATCGCAATAGTCATTGCTTTGAAAAATGGATTGTTTTTTCATTATTTTGAGTTGTTTTATACCTTAAATTTGAAATTTGAACAATTCAATCCACAAAAAATCCGTTTTATTAAGGAAGACCATTAGAAAATTTATATGCGAATTGAGAAACAATTGTGCTTTTTAATACTCTTACGTGGTTAAATCAAAACTTTCAAATGATCTGATAAATTATTGAAAATATTAAACAACTTTTATGTTAGGGCTTTTCATTGGTAACTAGTATATTAACCCTTGTTTGACACACTGGGATGCAAAACATCTCACGACCAGTTTTCCTTACTTTTATAATTATTTAATTAATACTTAATTTCAATTTTTGACTATATAACCTACATAATCCTATAAAGTAAGCTCTTAAGATGATTTGATAAAATTTTCTGGTACAAATATTTAATAGATTATTTTTTTAAACAATTTTGGTCGCTGTGGTGTAGATCAATCCAGAAGTGTGTCAAGTAAGGGTTAAGAAAGGAATTTTAATATAAAATCATAATGTTTCTAGAACTTAAACTTTCTAAAAAATTTTGAACAATTTAAGGTTATATTAACGTTTTCCACATAAAATCCATTATTTTAAACAAGAACAATAAAATTTGAAATGAGATTTACCATTTGGAACAATTGATGTTACTTTAGGCTAGTGTTTTTCGTCGGTAATGATTAGTATGGCAAAAAATTAGATTTTAAAGAATGTTAGCAATGTTTTAACAACTTTAGTTCATGTTGGTGTGTTTCACCTGAAATTGGTATTTTTACACAAAAATCAATAAATTGAAGTCCAATGATTTTTGTTCAAAATAATAAGTAATATGAAATATAAATAAAATAAAAATAATCCTTAAAAATAATTTTGGATTCTGCTAGTGTTTTCGGTCAAAAATTTACATTTTTATTAATAAATCATTATATATCAAAGAAAATTAATAATTTTTCAACCATTTTAAGTTACGCTGGCGTTTGAAAATCAAAAATTGATATTTTTAAACAAAAATCGATATAATTTGAACAAGACTTAGAATCTTTTAACAATTTTGGATTTTGTTAGTGTTTTTCGTCGGGAATAATTTAATAAAATCAAAAATTTAATTTGCAGCAGTTAAAAATTGAAGAAAAAAAAAATTAAAATCGAAGAAAAGCTTTAATTAATTTTTCAACTGTTCTAAATTAAATTTCCAACCGTTTAAAATTCAACTTTTGAAATTTCCACTCTCGAAAATTAAAATGTGGCAAATTCATAAAAAATGAAAATTCCATTTTAATCTATTGAAAAGTGAAAAAAAGCGAATTTTGTATTTTAAAAAATGTTAAAAATGTAATATTCACACAATTTGGCATAAGAGTTCAATAAATAAACATTTCAGTTCATAAAAAAAAATTTGAGTATATTTTTTACAAAATGGGTAGTTATTGGCAAAAAATGTTTTGGCAAATTAATAATCATCCAGTGGACCCTCAGTAGGGAATTTATAATATTTCAAAAAATTCCTAACTCTGATTTATCTCCTTGTTAAACAAGAATCATCAGGTTTAAAAGAAGATTTATCATTTTAAACAATTTTTTGTTACGTTATCTTAGTATTTTTTCGTCTAGAATTGCTATTGTTAATAAAAAATCCTTAGATATCATAGAATATTTGCTAGGGTATATTACCCTAGGTATTACTAGGTTACTGTATTTAGGGTATATTAGCGTTTTGCGCCGGTAATTGGTTATTTTAAACAAAAATCATTTGACTTTGACTTCAAAAATTAAACTTGTAGTCTTAGATAACTTTAGGTTACGTTAGTGTTTTTCGGGGATGCTGTTATTTTTAAACAAAAATGCAGAGGCTTGATTATCTAAATATTCCACAAAAATATTATACATATAATAATTCTGAAGCCAAGATATCAATTTTTACCAATTCTGAAAAATATGGTCCTTGCTTTTCTTTGATATTATTTAAGATAATAGATACTATGAAATAAAAAACTGTAGTATAAATATTAATTTCATAGTTTAATTTAAAATTGCCTGTGATAAGAAAAGAATAATGTATTTGCCTTCTAGTTAAATAAATATGTTGCTAGTCAATATATTTGTTGTAAGGTATTCTTTTTATGGCATTAAGAGCGAATTAAACTATTAAAAGTGAAGTACTTTGCTACCTAAATACGTGAGAAGAGAATATTCTGTGGCAAAGCCCTAACCACTTCATTTGCATCTTTTTCGGGCGAGGTTGTTTCTAAAAGGACCTAATGGTAGCGAATACTAGTGTACTGGGAATTTCAGAAGGGTTGTGACTGTCTTAAGCTTTTAATCTCTGGAGACAAAGGCGTTGAAAAAGGTGCCTTTGCTAATACTCCTCTCTTTTTTTATTCTATCCTTTCTCTCTTTTTGTCGTGAATTAGTGGAAAGAAATAACACAGAAGAAATTAAGACCTTTGCCAGTAATGTATGCGAGTCCCTTTCTCTTTTACTATTATTTTTTTTTCTCATTGTCGACTTAAGCCACACTGTCGTTAATGGTCGCTGGAATCGTCTCATAAAATTTCTCTGTGGCCCCAGCACTGAGCTCTTTTTGCAACTAATTATTCATTCGAGCTTTGTAGGATTCAATGGATAGAGAAAATACAAAAATGTAATTGTTGTATAAGTCTGAGTGATTTTGTTAGGGGCTGTTCAAAACTTACGTCACGTTATTATGAAAACTTTTTCCACCCGCCCCTTCTTTGTTATCGATTATCATACAAAGGGTGACGTCACAAAGACAAACACCGCCGCCCCCTTTTGAATCAAAAGTCTTTTCTTTGATTTCATTTGATAAACGCTAAAAGTAAAACATACGAACACAATTTATTAACAGACTGCAGAGCACAAAATACTCGCAAAACAGAAGAAATATAGGTTAATTTTTCACGAAAATAAGGGAATAAATTCTTATTAAAATAATAATGCAAAGTTACTATATTGAATTCAATCTAAAACACTGGAGATTTCTCGTTGAAATATATAGTTAAATTTTCAAAACTCAAACAAATTAATTTTAGAACAAAACAATTGCATGTACAATCAAATAGTTTATCTTTCAAGCAAAAGGGAATTGGTCGAATTTTTCAACAAAAAAGATTGAACTTCAACTAAAAACAATTTCATTTTGAACCAAATATGGCTGATATTTCTATCCAAATTCCAAGAAGACGAATATTCAACAAAACAGTGAAAATTTCTACCCAAAAACATGAATTTTTAACGAAATACTTAAATTTTCAATGAAAAAATAAAATTGTAAACAAAAAAGTTGAATTTTCAATCAAAAAAGATTAATTCTTAACGAAAAATATAATACTTGATACCTCAATCAAAAAACAAATTTTTATTTGTAATAAAAAGCAGTAGAACTTAACCGGAAATGATCAATTATCAACGAAACACGTAATAACTGATATTTAAACAAAAAATATTTTTAGTTTGAATAAAAAACAGTCGAATTTAATTGAAAAATACAAATATTCAACAAACTAGTTTAATTCTTAACTAAAACTGAATTACTTTATAATAAAAATTTGCACTATAAAACAAAAAAACATAAAATTTTTATGAAAAGAGATTAATTTTCAATCAAAAAGATTTGTCATCCAAGAAAGAAAAATATTTGTCAATTTTTAAGCCAAAAAAGGCGAATTCTAAACAAAATGGTTGAATTTGCAATGAAAAAAGATCAATTCTCAACGAACAATATATTACTTGATACCTCAACCCACAACAAATTTTATTTTGAACAAAAAGCAGTAGAATTTAACCGGAAATGACCAATTATCAACAAAAAATGTAATAACTGATATTTAAACAAAAAATATTTGTATTTTGAATGAAAAACGTTCGAATTCAACCAAAAAATACGAATTTTCAACAAACTAGTTTAATTCTTGACTGATAAAGAATTACTTTATTATAAACATTTGCACTCTAAAACCAAAAAACATAAAATTTCTATTAAAAGAGATCAATTTTCAATCAAAAAGATTTCTCATTCGAGAAAGAAAAAAATTGTTAAATTTTCAAGCCAAAAACGGCAAACTCTAAACAAAATAGTTGTGTTTTGGAAACTAAAAGATGAATTTTGTATAAAGCAGTTCAATTTTCAACAAAAAAAATTAATTATGAACCAGATCATTGAATTTGAAACTAAAAACAATCAATTTTTAACCAAAAATTATATACATAAATTTTCAATTAAAAAAACTGTTTTACAACAATAACAAAATTAATTTTCAACAAAATAGTTGAATTTTTAACCAGAGAGGTAAATCTTTGAATAATACAATTTTTTTGAACGAAATAGTTTAATTTCAAACCAAGTAGTTAAATTTTCAACCAACAAAGATGAGTTCTCAATAAAAAAATTAATAGTTGAAGTTTCAACTAAAAGCGATCAATTTTCAAGCAAAATTGGATATGTTAAATTTTAAGTTAAGAAAATTAATTTTCTATTTAAATAAAAAAGAAATTGTAAGAAAATAGTTAAATTTCCAATCAAATAAATCAATTTTCAACCACAAGAGATGAATTCTGAATTATAAATTCAATAGTTATCTTTTTAATTGAAAAGAATTTGGTTTAGACAATAAATTGTTGTGTTTTCTTCTTGGGTTCCATTAAATCAGTTTGCATATTAGTGAAAAGCGATAAGAAACGATAAAGAAGAAGTTTCTTAAAAACAAGGAAAAAAAGGAATTAAAAAAAAAGTAGAAATGAGGGAAATAGGGGAAAGAGTATGAAGTCTGTAATTATAAATGCTTTACTTATAAGGTAAAATCACTAGTTTTCATTTTTCAAGCATTTCAAAAAATTGTTATCCAAATTTATATTTTCCATGTGTGATGTAACATTCGGCATCACCCCTCCCCCCTTTCCTGGCACTGTGACGTAGTTTTTGAATGGCTCTTACTTTGTAATTGAACTAATAAAATTTTTTTTTTACAAATGTCATGAATTAATAACAGCACTAATTCCTTTTCTCAGTAGCTTCGTCAAGGTGGAAAAACTCTTGTGACTTTAAAAGTCGAGATTCATAAATCGTAAAGCTCCTCACCGAAATTCGGATGGTTTCTAGAATTAATTACCCAGTAAGTTAATGAATAAATTAAATTGAGGTGTAGACTAACTTTCAGCGAATGCTCTTTGTTATTCATAGAATTATACGTAAGTGTCGGTTTTTGACCGCATGATGAAGGATTTCAGTAATCTCTCGACGCTCAACAAATATTTGATTATATTAAAATCCCAAGTATTTTTACTCAGACACCTCTCCACCTCTGTGCTCCTTTTCCCGAGAGCCGCGAGCGTTAATTAACCCGCGCGGGCCGCAGCGTCAAATAAATTTCGGTTAGAACGTGAGAAGCAACAAATCTGAGTCAGGTGGTGTCAACTGTGGCGAATGCGAGCCTTCTCTTACTTGAGTTACTTCTGCGCCGGTTTTCTGGCTATGGCTAGTAGAAGGGATGCGCGAGGATCGTTATGGAGGTGTGACGAGGGGTTGAAAAAGGGGGTGGTGGTAGTGTTGGTTCAAGCTACCACCCACCCTACCACATCTCGCGCAAGTCCTAATTAGAGAAATTTAAATTCATAGCCACCCTACTCTACTACTGAACCTACCCCTCACATATTTCTTTTTTTTTGTTATATCTTTCTGTCTCTCTCAAAATTCAACCACCAGCTCGAGGCACCCTTGTGTATCACTCCCTTTCCAGATACACTGTCTGCTAAGCTCCATCGAAATTCGTCTCTACTTCTCAATTAGAACTAATATTAGACATTCTTATAATGCTATGTTTGAAATTTCAGTTGTTCATAAGGGAACGTCCATTAATTACGTAAGAATGATTTTTGACATTTTTTCCCGCGTTGAATTTCTATCCCAATTCGACCTTGGTTAATAACATAGCTGTGAAGGGGCCGTCCATAAACTACATAAGTTACCAATTTGAGCATGAGGGAGAGGTCCAGCGGATGTAACGTTATAAACTTACACTGGAACTTGGATTTAATCAGTCCGGACTTACTGCGTTCCAAGCATTGATGCCGCGGCGGTTTCATGATGCGGGGCGGGTGGGAGGCGCTGATCAATCAAGCGTGACTAACAGCTCGAGAGCCGTACTCTCAGCGCGATAGTTGCATCAGGTTGCGTCATGCCTCCAAATCCAACTGAAATCGTTCAGCGCCCTGCCTGTTTACGTTCGGACGGTCTGAATTTTTCTTCAATGCTACTACAAGCCATGTCCGAAACCGGTATTTAATCCAAGTTCCAGGGTACATAACGTTTAGTACGTTACCTAATGATGAATTTCAATAAAGTTGACGAATTTTGCGAAAAGTAGTCCTACAACGGTACAGTTCAATTATAGCTCAATAAGTTTGAAAATCACTTTCGTACTTCACACTTCACATACTTTCCCCTATTTCCCTTTTCCCCCTTTTTAATAGATTCTTCTTATATCCCCTGTTTTCAAGAAACTTTCCCTTTTTCTCGTGTATTCGCTTAAGTGAGAACTGATTTAATAGAAACCAATGAGCAAATCCATTTACTTTTGGTTAAATGTTAATTTTCTTTGGTTGAAAAGTCTACTATTATATTTCCAATTTGGGATTCATCTCATTCTGTTGAACATTTTACTATTTGGTTGAAAATTTAATTATTTTGGTAAAAATTAATTTTTTTTACTGAAGATTCATCTCTTTTGTTGAAAATTTAACAAATTTTGTTGCAAATTAATTTTTTCACTTGAAACTTAATTTATCAACTGAAAATGTAACTCTTCGATTTTTAGTTGAAAACTTACCGTTTGAGTTAAAATTTCATCGTTTTCTTTGCAAATTCAACTATTTAGTTGAATTTAGAATCTTTTCTTAAAACTGCATTTTTTTGTGAAGGGTTTTCTTTTTAATTGAAAATTAATCTCTTTGGTTGCAAATTTAACCAATTTCTTAATAGTTCGATTTTATTGGTCAAGAATTGTTTTTTGACTGAAAATGTCCGTTTTTCATTTTTGGTTGTAAATTGATCATTTCTGGTTGAAAATTTAACTATCTGGTTGAAAATTCATGTATTTTTCAAACACAACTTTTGCTGAAAATTAGTCTTTTTCGTTAAATTCAACTGTGTTTGATTTCAATAAAAAATATTTGTAATTAAAGTATCAACTATTATTTGTTTCTCTGAGAATTCATCTTTGTGCTTAAAAGCTCAACTATTTTGTAGAAAATTTGTCTGTTTGGCTTGAAACTTCAATTATTCTTCAGAAAGTACGTATTTTTTTCTATGAAAATACATCTATTTTCGTAAAAATTTCATCTTTTTTGGTAAAAAATGTCCCTTTGTAAGAAGTCGTAACATTTTTGTTTCCCCCCCCCCCAACGCTTATCTTTCAACGTAAATTTTTATACTTATTACAATATATCAATTATTTTTAGTGTAAACGAGATTTCGAAAGATTTCCGCAGTGATTTGAAAATATTTCAATAGATTTAAAGGGATATTGATATTTCAAAGGAATACAAAGTATTTCACAGGATTACAATATTTTAACGGAATTGAACAACATGGAAAAAAGTAAATGGCTCAGTTTGCAATATTTGAACTCTGAACGCATTTTTTCTGGAATTTAGTAAATATTACAACTTAGGATAGCCTTGTTTGCCATTTTCCTTGTACATGTTACAATGATTGTAAAATTGATTAAATTCTAGGGAAAATATGTACGTTCAGAGTTCCAATGATGCACGAAAAAATAGCAAAATGAGCCAATCACTTTTTTCCGTAGAGATTTCCAAAGTTTTTTTTAGGAATGTCATGAGATGTGACAGAATTTTAAGAGATAACGAAGATTTCGACATATTTTCACGGATTCTGAGAGATTTCAGGGAATTTAGGATGATTTTCGGGGATTAAAAAGGGTTCTAAGAGATGTTAAGAGATTTTAAGAGATTTCGAAATATTTTCATATTTAAAATCGAATAACAGGGGATTTCGAATATTTCAAATAATCTGAATGGATTTTATAAGATTTCACAGGATTTCCAAATATTTGCAAAGACTTTTTAGGATTTTAAGGGATTTTAACAGATTCTATAAAATGCTTTGGAAGATTTCAAGAGATTCGAAAAATTTTTTACCGATTTTAAAGATTTCAATTATAATTTTTAAGGGATTTCAAGGGATCTCGGAATATTTTGAAATGTTTCACAGAATTTCAAGGATTTTAATCGATTTAGTGAGATTTGAAGGAGTTTCCACGTATGGCAAGGGATTTTTATGAAACGTTAAAAATTTCGAACGAATTTCAAGGATTTCAAAAGATATCATGGAATCTCAAAGAAATCTAATGACTTGCACAGTTTGTAAAGTATTTTGAGGGATTTCTAGGGAGATCACTGGTTCCAAAGAGATCTCAGGAGATTATGTACAATATTTATGGAATTCAAGGGATTTCAAAGAATTTTTCACATGATTTAATTTTTTTTTAATTAATGAGATTTCAAAGGATTGCAAAGGTTTTCATGGCTTCCACGAGATGTATTGAAAAATGTACACAAAATTTCAAGAATGGTCAACACCTCTACTCTATGTGTATTTTGAATTTTTGAAATTTCTCTGGCAAAATTAGTCACGATTAAGAAGGGCAATATTCTCCGTGATTTTCGAAATCATTTTCAACAATGATCATTTTTGAACATGAGATAACTTTAGTATATCCTTAATGCCGATGTCTAGACTGAAATATGACATTGAGAATGAAATATGGCAAAGGCAATTTTTGGCAGAAATGGAATAACATTCAGGTAAGCTGGTAAGGTGATTGTTCAGGGCTCAGGCAAGCCTCAAGCTTTAACAAAGGAGCAGGTCAAATTTGCATATTGTAGCTGTAAAATAGCTGCCGCACTGGCAAGCACGGGAAACTCTATGTTGAGTAGTAAATTTAGAAATTCGTAAGATTTTCCGGACATCCCCCTCCCCCCAAAGGAACTTTCTTAAATAAATTGATGCTTCTTATTCTTTCCAAAAACTGATAAGTTTTTCAAGTAACTAAACAATTACTCGTAAACTCAAATTTTGTTAATTACGAAATTTACAATAATAAAAACTGACAGGACGAAAAAACAAGTAGTTAATTGGTTGACGTAACTTAGGATGGTACGTAAACTTGAAATCAGGTGGCTTTAAAAAATAGCTATTTGTAATCGCTCAATTTTTCAGTTAAAATCGTTAACGTTTGATTATTCAAATTTTAAACCCATCATTTCTCAAAGTTTAAAGTGGACACGTTTAAATTTTACAGTTCTAAATTTGAAAAATTTGAAGTAACATGGCCTGGATGGATATTTACCTAATGCTGCTGCACTGTCTAATTTTATCCTCATTTTTTTTTTAATTCCGAGGTGTACCAATAGGATATTTAAACCAGCCAGAAAATCGTCGCTAGATCCAAGTTTTCGACAAATCGATTCGATTTTTACATTATCGTCCCAATGAGAAGTTATTGGTTTTATGTAAAATTTGACAGTCGGTTTTCATTAAATCTCCACGTTTTGAGGCCACCTAGGCCAGATTGGACTGTGCTTCAGCACAATTTCTTAAAGCCTGAAAAGAAAGAACGAATTTGTTAACCAGCTATTTTGGATGAAAATTAACAAATTTGAAGCATTATAAAAATTTTCAGACCATTTTTTTCAAGATTTAAAAATTCTATTTACGGCTATTTATACTATTCTGAAACTCGAACATGGCTTTTTATGACTTTTTTCTATAAAAAGAAAATTATCAGAGTTATAGCCCTAGACCGAGGTACAGAAATAAATATAATATACATTTGATGTAATAGAGTTTAACATAATGTAGAAAAGTTCGCATTTTCAACAAAATGAAGTGGGAAGCACGAGAAACGTGATGAGAATGTGTTCGTTAAAGCCGAAGGAGCTTTAACAAAAGAGAATTCACAATCACCAAATTACAGTTGTCAATGTTATAATATATTTTTTATCATTGAGGGATCGGATCAAGTAGCTCCTTAGGGATTGATTATAAACCACAATATCAATTAGAGGGGGGTGGGGGTCGCGCTAAAATCTACGGTTGGTAAAATGGGAAGGGGGGACTCACTGAAAGTAACGTTACTAAGATAACATTTAGTTGGGGTAAAATTTTACTATTTGGTTAAAAAATTAATTGTTTTGTTGAAAATGTGACTATTTTATTCAAAAGTCACCTTTTTTGGTAAAAAAATTCAACTGCTTGGTTGAAATTTGAACTATTTTGTTCAAAACTACTTTTTTTGTTGAAGATTCTTCTAATTCGTTGAAAATTTATCTTCCTGTTTAAAAAATCATCTCTTTTGTTGAAAATTCATTTTTTTTAAGATTTATCATTTCATTTGAACATTCATCTGCTTTGTTTAAAATTTAAGTGCTTTGTTGAAAATTCTTTTTTTTTTGTTATTAGGAATTAATTTTTTAAACTGAAAACGTAACTATTACAAATTTTTTTCGAGCATGATATTTTAATTTAAAAATTGATCTTTTCTAGTTGAAAATTCAACAATTTGACTGAAAATTCATGTAATTTGTTGAAAATTCGTCTTTTTGGTAGAAAATTAATCTTTAATCTTTTTTGGTTGAAAATTAATCAGTTTTTTATGAGGATTCAATTATTTTGTTAAAAATTCGTGTTTTTACTATTTAAAAAATTTCTACAATTGATTAATCATTTTTGTTGAAAATTGATCTGTTTTGTGGAAGATTCGTCGATTTGATTTGAAAATTCAACAATTTGGTAGAAAATTAAAAAATTTGGTGAAAAATTCAGCTCTTTTGAAATAATTCAACAAGCTGAAAATTAGTTTTGTTTTAAAATTAATTTTTTTATTCAAAAATTTTGAAAATTCCATTTTTAGTTAAAAAATTGTTTATAGTTGAAAATTCAACAATTTGGTTAAATATTCATCTTTCTTGATTGAATCTTTATCTATTTGGAGGACGATTGAACCACTTTGTTAGAAATTTGACTTTTGGTAGAAAATACATTATTTTTGGTAGAAAATTCATTTTTCTGAGTTGAAAATGAACTTTTTTGTTGAAGATTCAACTTTTTGGGTTGAAAATTCAACTGTTTTTTGGTTGAATTTTAATGTTTTTTGTTTGAAAATTTCGACCATTTGGTTGAAAATACACCGTTGTAGGTTGGAAATTTAAATATTCCTAAAAAATGTTCAAAATTACATACATCTAAAAAATAAATTTTGAAAATTAAATAATTTGTAATTCTATATTTTCAAAATTCAAGAATTTTCAATTGTAACTTTCCAAAATTGAATAGCTTTTGAATTTGAAAGTTAAAATTATAAATTATATAAGTTTTAAGTTTTACAATAAAAAATTCTGCAATTTTGATTACTCATATTTGAAATTTTATCAATTTGGAAAATTTAAAATTGAAAGCTCTTGATTTTTTATCTTCAAAATTTAACACATATTAAGAATTTTTATTTATAGATTATTAAAATTGAAGCATTTTAAATTGCAAATCGTTAAATTGGAAAAATTTTCAATTTTAAATCCTCAAAATTGTAGAAATTTAAATTGTAAATCTATATAATTGCAGAGTTTTTAATTTATAAATTTAAAAATTTTTAATTCTGTAATTTTTATCATAAACTTTCCAAATTTCTTCAATTTTTTCAATTTAAAATTGAAAACTTGACTACTAATCTTCAAAATTTTCCTTGAAGAATTTTCAATTGTAACTTTCCAAAATTGAATAGCTTTTGAATTTGAAAGTTAAAATTATAAATTATATAAGTTTAGGCAAAATCTTTATTATTGTAGGAAAAAAACCGGGGGAACCTAACACTGCTAAAATCGATAATTTTCACAAGTATCGCATGCCCTTAATTTTCTACAGTTTATTTTTTAACAGTTGAATTTTCAACTTTTGAAAATAGAAGAAAATTCGAAATTCAAACGTTGAAAATTCAATTTTAAATTTTCTTCGATTTTCAGCTGTTTAAAATTCAATTTTCAAATTCATTTAATTTTTATTGCCTGAATTATTAACAGTGAAAATTTAAGAAAGAGCGAATTTTATATAAAAAACAAGCATTAAAAATGTTAAATTTACATAATTCCAAATGAGAATTTAATAAATAAACATTTGAATCCATAAATTGAATTTCGGCTTTTTGCTTTGGAAATTTATCTCTTTTGGTTCAAAAATAAAAATCTCATTATTTAGTTGAGAATTTAATTATTTTGTTAAAAAGCTATCCCTTTTTGGTTGAAATTTTAACTTCTTTCTTAGTTAAAAATTAAACTGTTTTCCTAGATAATTGAACTATTGGGTTGGAAATTAACTTTTTTGATGAAAATTCAATTGCTTTGTAGAAAATTAATCTTTTTGCTTAAAACTTCAAGAATTTGGTTGAAATTGTTTTTCTTTCTTGACGGAAAAATCTTTCTTAGTTGAAAATTGAACGCTTTTGTTAAATTTCGTCTTTTTGGTTGAAAACCTTATTTCTTTCGGTAGACATTATTTTTAATTATCTTTTTTGGTTAAAAATTGAACTCTCTGGTTGAAAATTAATCTGATTTGTTCAAAAAATCAACTAATTGGTTGAAAGTTAAAATACTTTGTCAAAGATTCATTTTTATGTTTGAAAATTTATCATTTTTAATTGATAATTGAACTATTTGGTTGTAAATTGATTTATATTGTTAAAAATTCATCTTTTCTGGTAGAAAATTTATCGATAATAAACTATAATTTATAAACTGTAATTATCGATAATAAACTATTAACATTCTAAAATCTAAATTAAACAAGTCGCCGACTAAAATTAAAATTGCATGAAAGCGGATGTAGCTATTGTAATATTTATTTTAATTTATAATTATTATTCATTATATTTCATAGTACTTTAAAACCAAGTATATATTTTAATTTGATAATTAGACGACGACAATAAGGAACATGTTATAAGCGCGCGTAGTGCTCTATTTTTGCTAGTAGATAATAATGTTTAAATATTTGTCATTGGTTTTCTTTTCAAATTTCAAAACGCCTTTATCGTTTGAATGTTTCAGATATGTATGAAGAATTAAAATTGCTGCAATAAATATTATACAATCTCTAAATCTGAATGAGTAAGAGTTAACTAATCGAATAGTGCAAGTCATTATAATTTATTTTGTAAGTATTTCTAGTAATCATCAGTGAAAAAAATTACTTGTTCTCAGTGAAATTGTTGTTAATTTAATTTCGTACAAAATTTCTAACTGAATAAGTAACAAGTTTACTGCTACTTTTAATTTTACACTATTTTATGAATGTTCACTTATTAATTCAGATGTACAGAATATGTGGCCAAACTTTTGTTCTATCCAAATACAAGAATACGAAATTACAAATAAATATAAAAGAAATATTGATCGGTTATCGCTAGAACTTTTATTTTGTTAAATTTCAGTCACTTGTCAAAATAATAGGTACAAAAATTCGGAGCATATTCATTCAAAATTGAAAAAATCTTCATTTTGTAGACATATATAAATGTGTTTGAATTGCAAGAGTTATTCAATTGAAGAGAAAATACGTTTCATGATTCTTCAATCTATTTTTAAATTTTGATTGTTGATTACTTTATTTATGGAAACTAACGGCTTGATTCGGTTCATTGTTGGACTATGGTCACTAAATTGAAAGAAAGTAAGAAAGTAAAAACCCGATTTATTCTAAGGTACATCAAATATAGGATCAAATATAGGATTTTGTAGTATTGAACGTCGGTTTTCGACATTCGATCGATGGGCTGATCGAATCGAAAAACCGATCAAAATGCACAAGTCTAATGGCGAGGCATTCTCGCTCGTTTTTTTTTTTCATAACGAGACTGGGTGGGGGAAAATTTCTCGCCAGCGTAACTGATAATGCGTCGGGTGGAGTCTGGCTTGGTTTGGCAGAGCACTGCTCCCATCCCTATGGCATTTGCATCAGTTTGTAGGGTGTAGGGTAGTCCGGGGATAGGGCGTCCTAGGGGCAACGGCTTTTTAAAGAGGGTTTTTACGTTTTGGAAAGCACGCTTTGCCTCTTGGGTCAGTTCCATCGGTATGCCTTGTTTACCGACGAGATCGATCAGGGGTGCGGCTGTAATGGAAAAGTGGGGGACATTCCTGGATTCATCCTGGAGTACTTAGGAACGTTTGTAAGTCTTTTTTAACTTGAGAGGCGTGGCTTCAAGTACGGCATACACGTGTTCCCTTTGGGAGAAGTTGGCTTCGGCGGTAATAACGTGACTGAGAAAATCGGTTGAAGTTTTTCCGAAGCGGCATTTTTTCAGTAAATACTTGAGACCGCTCATATTAAGACGTTCCAAAATAAGGTCGGCATGATGATGTTCTTCCCAGGTTTAAGAATAGATGATGATATCATGTAGGTATACCATGCAAAATGTATTGATGTATTCAACAAGGACAGTTTGGAACATTACCCGTTGGAACGTGCTGAAGGCATTTTTTAGGCCGAACAGCATTATTGATATGTACCACAGTGGGGAGGGTGAAGGCAGTATATTTTTTTGAGCTTGTTTCCATCAAAACTTACCAATAGCCATTACGGAGGTCGATAGTAAAAAAAATGCGGTCATTTCCCAGGTCTTTGAGGGTATCATGGATGTGTGGTAACTACTGGGTTGTGTCGATAGTTATGGCGTTTAAGTGGCGGTTGTCGACGCAGAAACGGGGTATACCGGGCTACTGGGGAACTATAAAGGGAGTTTGCAGGCTCCATTATTTTATCGGCTAACATCTGCTGTGCCTGTCCCCAGATAAGCTTGCGTTTTTCTTGTGAGCAGGGGTAGGGACGTAGTCGAAAGGGTTGGGTAGTTGTGAGTTTGATTTTATGCTCAGGTGAATGGGTTCGGTGGGTATTCCGGTGGGGTTTACGATCGGTTGGAACCGTTGAAGGGTGTCCTGAAATTTGGAGACATACAGGATTGGGACTTCCGTTAGGGCTTGGGCATTGTCTGGGTCGTTCAAGGTGAGTGGGGGAGTTGCATTTTCGCAATAAATGGTAAAACGTTGATTTTTTTCAGCGTAATCATTTTCTGGGTCCATCGTAAACTGCCGTTTGTTCTTCGATCCAGGGATCTCCTAGGGTTAATGGATCGTTGGTTTCATTGCTAACGATGAAGGTTCTTTTTTGTACGATGTCCGTATGCGGTAACTTCTAGTTCGACAGTACCTTGGACATTGAAAAACGTTCCGGATTTTGCTATGTCAACTTTCTCGTGCCGAGGCCTCATTCGCTTATGTTGGGCTCCAGTTAAGTACTGGGGCTGTACAAAATTATCGGTGCAAGCGCTATCAAAAAGGGCCTGTAATTCTTGACTGTTAAGAATCACTCGGAAGTGGGGGACAAGCCGGAAACGTCTTTTTGTGGCTTGAAGTCTTATTGGGGGGGGCGGTAGGCCCGGGTGGCACCCCGCATTCAGTTGGGGGGGGGGGTAGCTGATCTAGGGAGGACTTCCTGTTTATTCTCAGGGCAGTCACGGTTGACGCTGAGCCCGTTTGGAGGACTGGGTTTTTCGGTTTCGTCGAATTCGGCCTCTACTGCTCTGGACATGAGCGTGTTGATATGGGCTGGTTGGGAAGCTCTAATGCCGCGACGAATCGATGGACGTAACAATTCTAGGAGGGTAGCGACATTAGCTTCTTGGGGGCATGGGGTTGTAGGCGCTGGAAAAACAGATACTTTTTCTGGAGAAAGAGACAAACGGACTCTTTGTCTCCTTGTTTTTGGGAGTATAGTTAGGAGGTGAGGCGTCCTAGGGTGTTGACCTTATTGTATTTTTGTATAAATAATTTCCGGAAACGAGCCTATTCAAAGGGGAGACCGCGAAATGATCATTGGTTTTGCAAATTTTGTTTGACTCTTGGAGTGGACGTGGGGGAACGGGGATGGCGTTAAGGATTGCCTGCAATGCTTGCAGACGTAAGTAAGGTGCCTGGTAAGCGTACCCGGGGTTTTGAGCAAGGGGGGCATTATTTATAAGAGGATGTTTCCCACAGAGCCTTGGTTGTCTCCAAGGGGTGGGTTTCCTGCTGGGTGCTGGAAATTGATGAGGGGGTGCCTTTCCACTTTTATGGGTGCCAAAATAGAATAGAATAGAATAAAATAGAATAGAAAAAAAAACTAAAAAAATAGAAAAAAAAAGCCACCGGGTGTTTTTGAAGTCCCGTCAGTGGTTGTGATAGTATTGTTCGGGCGGACGAGAACGATCACGGAACGTATTTTTTTGGCAGGTAATTTGATTCCGAACGGGTCTGGACGGAATACCTGTGAATGGGGCTTAAGGTACTGAATGCAATCTTCGATGATCGCAGGGTTCGGTATTTTGATGTGTAAGTCGTAGCGTGGGTATGACTACTTCGTCGAGCGTCGTTTGTTCCTGCAAGATCTTCGGTTATTTGGCATGGAGGAGGGGGACTTAGAGCAAAAGATAAAATGAAAAGTGTGTTAACTTTTCTCTTAGGGCCCATTTTTGGGCGTCAATTTGAGGTCAGTATGGGTTGAGACTGATTCAAAAATTAATTTAAATTGAATAAAGTGGGGATTGCTTTATTTAATTCGAGACAGAAGGTCTCGTTGTTTTTAAAAAAGAGGAGGGTCGTCCAGGGTATTCAGGACGACGTTGTTGAGAAGGATTACCGCTGATCCGAGAGTAATCCTCTCCGTAACCGAGATCTGCTTCAAGGAAGGGCAAGAGAGGTCCAGGGTATCCAGAGGGATGTTGCGGTTCGTTGCGATGGCGGCGATGGTTACTGATATGGGAGTAATCCTCTCCGTAGCGGGGATCGGATGTGTCGCTGCGGTGAAGGGGGCATGCACGCATTAGAAGGTGGGGGTCCGAGAATAAAGTAGACAAGGTGAGGTAAAAAACTTGCGTTTATTTAAGGAGCGTCGAAGTATAAACTACGGGGACTCGGGGAGAAGTGACTCTAGGTCTCGAAACGCGCTATACTTAACGTTAGCTCGGACTGCGGCGCGCTACTCACGGCGCAAGTGAGTGGGTATGTTACAGCATTGGCCCGCGACGTTTACAAGCGTGGGTCTTTTTGGCGATGATGCTGTTTGGGGGTTTCGGGCGATTGGTGCGCTTTCGCCAAGCAAAAGTCTACGAGTGTGAACGATGACCGAAGCCGCGCTTGCGGTGTCGGTTGTCAGAGGGACTTGAACTTTTGGACTGAGTGTCGCGACTCAATTTATTCTATGACGAGTGACAGGTGGGGTTAGGATGCCCAGGTGACGAAAGAAAGAATCATGGATGATTGCTAAATATTATTCATGGTTATAATTAATATTTATAACCATGAATATAATGTAGCGGACATCAAATCCCTGATTTCTCCCACTGTGCGACGCAGCAAAAATTGGTTATTTTTATTTTAGTTCACGCCCAACTTCCAAAAATGTTGACTGGAAAGAGCTTATCTATCCCAGGTTTTTCTGAATATGTTTTGAGGGTGCATCTTCAGTATTTTAGGCTACAAATTAAAAAAATCGTGGAACACTTTTAAAGAAATCTTAATTTTTAATTTTTGGGTTGTTGTTAAGCATAAAAAACAGAAACATACTGGGCAGCGTTTTCAATTCCTGTAAGAAGCCAACACGAGGTTATAAAATAACATATAACCGGGAAATATCAGGTTGAAGCCGACAGAAAATGACTTATTAACTACTTGCAGGTAGTTGCAATTTCGTGTGAAAAGATCTACAATATGATTGTACATTACGTGGAGCTTTTAGCTAAACATTTATCCAGTCTGGTGGCGCTGATTCTCGTGAAAAAGCTATCTCCTGCTGTCTCCTGCGAGCAAAAAGTACTTTTTGCTAGCTGTTACAGGATTTTAAATTCAAAGGGCCCTCTTTTAATAATACTATCGCTCAAAAATGTTGGAAATTTCTTACCAAATTCTTGATAAAATCATTTTCTTTAAATGTTGTATCGCACTTTCAAAAATACCCAATTCGAACGTTCTAATTTAAAAGAGGGCACTTTCAAATGAACACTTTTCAGGTAAATATTTGTTGTCTCTATTTATCACTAAAATACGTGCGTGAAATTCTGTAATGAAAAATTTGAGGAAATTTTCTGTTTCTGCCTACGAATATATTAAAATGTGGCTTATACATATCTTTATCTGCTGTTATGCAATTTAGTGGGATTATACACATTTGACCGACAGCGAAAAAAAGGTCCTAGCGCGAAAAAAATCTATTTTTTTTCACCAATCGAGTTTTTTATTTGCTCTTTGATGATAAAAAATATTATTCCTATATCTGAAAAATTCGAATTTTTATTAAACTGCAAAGTGATGCCCTCTTATGTAGTTACTGTGTTGGATCGCCTCTTCAATCGCTCCTCCTGTAAAATGAAGCTACCGCGCGTTAGCTCCCTTCCTTCGCGGACGGTCACATATGATATATATCCTGATGCAGCCTCATAATTAGTAAATTTCGTAATATAGAATTTTAAAAATATATTCAACTAGTGCTTGTAAATATCTAGTGAACAATGTATTTGAAATGATAATTGTTTGTATATGCTTATTACAAACTGGATAAGAACCTTAATTTAAACCCCCGATTTGTCAATAAAGACAATTTTGATATAAATATTCAGAGCTCCCTAATGAAAATGCTTATTCATTTACTTCGTTGGAATTTGTATAATGAAACTATAAATTCACTACTTTTGGCGTAGATCCTCTAATTCAATATATTTCAAACATTTCTCTTTTTTTAGTGAACGATAAGAAACTATCATTTAGACACTTCCGAAATCAGCGGATCAATTGTAGGTTCATGTCTGTTCTATATAGAGTGGACATAGGTACCCGAATTGAGCCGCAGAAGCGCCACTATACCAGAAGTTGTGCTTCCTCTGAGCATGTTTACTCTCAGTTTCTCTCTGTTTTTGTTATTCGGTGTTCGGTGCTATAGTGCGCGAGGATTAACAATTCTGTGATAAAGATATCAGTGCTTACTGTGTATCTTATCGTGAAAATAAGTGAGCATTATGTCAGTTAAAATTTTCAATAATCATTGTATTCAAATTTATTCTTACTGCTCGCTCCTCGCCAACGTCTTTTCTATATGTTCTCCTCGTACTAACAGTCGTGATGCACACGCTTGACTTCTCCTTCAGGCACGCTGACTTTTAAGACTATCTTTCTTGTACTCAGAATTTGCCTATTTCGCCGCGATAAAGTGAATCTTCTTTGTACTTTTTTTCGTGATTATGCCGCGGGACCTTTTCAGAAATGACTTCCTCCATTCAGTTGGCTTATCCTAATAGCCGAACTAGAAGGTCTCATCAGTCAAAATGTCTAGAATCGAATGAAACCTGAAAAAGTGCATATTATTGTACTCGCGATTTAATTACGACTAGAATTAGTCGATAATTTTCGGAACGATCCATATCAATCAAGTTCATCAGGACTACTATTTTTAAGCATCAAACTCCACGCATGTGTAAATCTTCCGAAGTTTTCCGGGAAGGAAGTATCGATCTTGGTAATTGTTGAAGGAGAGTTTTAGAAATGTACGTGTTCTTATTACATCCTATACCTCCAGTTGTCTCGTCTCCCAACAATGTCTCGAGAATCTGCTGCGGAACTTTTGGGGGTCGCGTCAGGAACCTGCGATGCTGTTTCGAAATACTCCAGATGTTCCTCGACGACAGGATTAGGATCTTGGAAACTCTCGAGGTACCTTCATCGTGCTTGCCACGAAAAGATCCTCATTCTTCGAAGTCCGGAAAATCACTAGGTTTCAAGTTTCATAACTCGACCATCGACAAACCCAAGGCTTGTTTCTTCTGCTCAGGCCAATACTTCTAGTTTCAGTGTCAGGAATTCAAGAAGAAGATGGCAGATCAACGCCGCGAGTTTAACGAAGCCAAACAGCTTTATTAAACTGTTTGGGCCGACATCGAGTCTCGGCTTGCCCATCATTAAAGCTGTGCCACGAGTGTTCGGGAAAGTATCACTGGATACTTAATGGGTCTTCTCACCTACTACGCCCTAAAAATCTACAATGCATAATGTGATAGCAATGCCTTGTACTATCAATGACAATGCTTCGTTTACTTTACACATAACGGAACCGTTTTCAAACTCAACATCGGCGACGACACTTTGCACAACTTTGGTCTACGTACCGTCAACTAAACAAAAAGATCAGGTTGAAGCATTTACTGATCCGTGCTCACGAATCTCCGTTATTCCTGATGCCTTTACAAAGAAACTCTTGAGTGCCTCGTCAAAATGGTTGTATTGAGCTGCCTTACTCTAGGGACGTGCATATGAGTCTCATTGCTCTAAATGCCTGCACCTATCGAGCAGTTGTAACTACTCTTAATTCTGAATGGCCTCACCTAGAAGGCTTACTTCTGCCTGATGACAAACATGAAAAGTGTCATTTCCCGAAAAAGAAAAAAAAACTGGAAATAAAGTTTGGATCAGATCTTTTAAACATTTTGTTTTGTATAACATATTTTATATATCAGACTCTTTGTTCATATGCATTTTTTCACAAAGTCTATTGTGCTTGATGTAATCTTCACTTAATCCGTGGTAAAGTTAGTCGACCCAACATACTGCACTGTTAAATATCTTGGAGATTTTACCACACTTTAGAAACCTCGGTGGCTCAAACGATAGAGCGTCAGACTTCCATGTAGGAGGACTGGGGTTCGATCCCTGAGCCGGTACCAATTGCAATTTTACTATGTACTTGTACAGGGGAATCACGTTCGATGGTCGATGGTAGATTTCGAGTAATGAACACACATACTTTTACACAACACACCAGGTCAGTGATTCGAAACTGTGCGTCTAACTGATGATCTCAGAGGGATCGCTCCGTCCACCCTAGGCTGGCCGTATTCACCTTCTGCGGCCTGCTTGGGAGGCTGCTGAATATCAGAGTGGGCGAGGATCACTTTTCTTGTTACAAAGTAAGACAGCAAAGTAACGACGAAACCCACCGAGATCCAAAAAACAGTCGGCGAGGATGGCCGGATTCGGAGTACTGCCTTAAGAATAAATACGGTTGTGGTACAATAGGCTTTATAGCGTGAGCGCCAGAGGGGGCCTCACGCCCCCGTCCCGCTCACATTAAAGCTAAACTAAAACTAAACTAAACAACTGCATTTTAACAATATGGTATCTCTGGTACGTGTTTTAGTATTCCAATACGTGTATTATAAATATTCTAAAAGTCAAAAGTCTAGCGAATAAGTGGCCCTCTTTTAAAGAAGATAAGAATTACACCTTGCTAGTCTAGTGCCTAGTGCACCCGACATAGAACTTCGGTGAGTGGGATTCGATTCTCGGTGCCTACGCATTTCGATTTTTTTTTAACTTTTTTCCGCAACTTTAAAATACATGAATGGAAATATTACAATACCAGCATTTGAATACAGCAATTTCATGTATTTTAATGTTACCTTACGTCTCGCAAATAAACTTGCAGTACATTCATTGTGATGTTCCAACATACATTTTTAACAATGTGCTTTATTTCTGTAAGCATAAAAAGTACTTCAAGAAGTCCAGGAGTGAAATTCAATAACGAACTAGATATTTCTTTGATAAAGTCCATATTCTCGATTTTTGAACGTAGCATACTTCATTTGCGAACCCTCTTCCTTTATTTAGTGTCTGCCCGACACCTAAATCTAGTAAAAAAAATTGGAAGGAATTGGGCTAGGTAGATATTCGCACTTTCCACATTTACAGATGTGGGCCATTTGAATCGTAAAAAGCACGGCACGAGTTTGATTTTTTTTCTTTTTTGTTAACTCCGAAATCAAAGCACATTTTCAAATCCATAACCTTTCAATAGACTGTGGTCTACTGTTCTATCATGGTTTTCTCCAGAAATCTTAAACATTGCGCAGACGTACTTTGAACATGCAAAGCATTAAATTTGTAACGGATGATATAAATTAATAAAGTTTTTTTTTGTCCAATTATTATAGGTTATATAAGTAGTTATACAAGTAATTTATAGGTTAGATAAGCAGTATAACTTGTATTTTAAGGGCTGGATTACTTACAAAAGCACAGTGACGGTAAAGTGATATTTTTTATGGAAACGCCCATATGTTCAGGGTCGGCAGAAAACATTTTTCCCAGATGTGGAGTTTTTTTGTTTTTGCTCTTCGAAAATAAAGTATCGGATATTTTTGCTACTAGAAACCAATGAACTGGACTTTTTTGCTACTTGAAATCGAAGTTTTACGTTATTCTGCTACTCGAATAAAAGATGCCCTACTTCTTTTCTCCTCAAAATTGTAGTACTGAATTTTTTTGCTACTTGAATTCGAAGTTCTAGATTCATCTACTATACGAATAATAGATTCTCAATTTTTTCTCTTTGAAAATAAAGTACCGGATGTTTTTGCTGCTCGCATTTCAAATTCCAGATTATTCTGCTACACAAATAATAGATCACTGATTTTTTTGCTCCTCGAAAGTAAAGTGTCGGATCTTATGCTGCTCGAATAATAGATTCTAGATTTTTTGCTGCTCAAAACTGAAATACCAGATTGTTTTGCTACTCGAATTCGAAGTTCTAGATTAAATTGCTACATGAAAAAGAGTTTGCTGATTTTTTTGCTCCTCGAAATTAAAGTACTGGATTCTTTTTGCTATTCGAATTCGAAGTTCTGGATTATTCTGGTACTAAAATAATCAATTTTTTGTTTCTCAGCTGTACGAAATTATTGGTAGCAGGCTTCATATTTTATAAGCATAGAGTCACTTACGAATCAGCGGAATTCAAAATGAAAGTCACAGATTTAGTAGATTATACACGCTCATTTAGTGGATGTTGTAAAAAAGATTATTTTTTGACAAAGTCATAGCTTATAAGATTTTGTCAAGAGAATTTTTTTAAAATTTTTATATTGTAATTTGAGTTCCTGTTTTCACGCTCATAAAAAATTCTAACTCTGATTTTCAGACTCAAACCCTTAATTTTAAAAATAAACCCCTTGATACTTCGCTGATATAACTTTGTCAACAAATAATCTTTTTGAGGATTTTACAGTGTCATCAGAGCCTCTGATTTCTGGGCTCCTCAAAAACACCAACTTTGATTTTTCGGCTGCAACCCTCTACGTTGAAAAACAATTCTTTGATACCAAGCAGATATGACTTAGTCAAAAAATAATCTTTTTCAGATTTTTACAGTGTCATTAGAGTTTCTGATTTTGGGGTTACTCGAAAATACCAACTCCGATTATCGGGCTCCAACTCCGAACGTTAAAAAACAACCCCTTGATACCAAGGAGTTATGACTTTGTAAAAAAAATCTTTTCCATTATTTGACAGTGTTAATGGAGTTTCTGCTTTTGGGATTCTCAAAAATACCAACTACGATTTTTGGGCTCTAACCGTTAAACCAACCCCTCTGTACACCGTTAGCACGAGTTTGCCGGAAAATTATCTTTTCTCGGAATTTTATAGGTTGAATAACGTCTCTGATTTTTGGACTCATTGATTATTTGTACATAGAGGTGGTTTTTAAATTTTTTTGGTGCATTTGAAATCCCAAAATTCTGATGAACTTATTTTTTGCATACTTTATTTTTAGCAGGGTGGTGGTTTTTTGAACATAGGGGGGTGGTGTTTTTTTGGAATTTTATTATCGTGCATTCGAGAGCCCAACATAAGCCCAAAATTCTGGTGTATTTTGTTTCTTCCGAGTTTGAGTTTTTACATAGGGGGCAGTTTTATTGTTAGTAGGGGTGGTTTTTGGAAATTGGTTGTTGGTGCGTTCGAGATCCCAAAAAAAGCCCAAAATTCTGATGTGTTTGATTTTTATTTATTTTTTTACATTTTTATATAGTGTTTTCCGAATATTATTTTTGATGCGTCTTATATAAGTATATGTAACTTCCGCTACATAAATTTGCGTGGAAGGGTAGTTTTTGGGGGAAATTATAAAGGGGGTAAATTTTCAAGTGTTCAATAATTAATTTAGAGTTCTGAATCATCTTTACGTTGTTTAAGGATGTTTTTACACTTTTAAAACATTTTTGATTACGAGGGGTAGGTATGTATGACTCAGGAGTAATTTTTTCGGACACGCATTATATATCATCATAGAGGAAAGAGCGAAAAAATCTCCGCCGATTGGGTTTTCTAAATATTATTATATTTGATGCGTTTTATAAAAGTATATGTAAGTTCCGCTACATAAGTTTACGTGGAAGGGTAGTTTTCGGGGAAAATTATAAAAGGGGTAAATTTTCAAGTGTTAAGTAATTAATTTAGAGTTCTAAATCATCTTTACGTTGTTTAAGGTTGTTTTTACACTTTTAGAACATTTTTTGTCACGGGGGGTAGGTATGTATGACTTAGGGGTAGTTTTTGGGACACGTATTATATGTCATCGGAGAGCAAAAAAAGAGTAAAAAAAGGTCCGCTGTGTTCTCTGAATATTATTATTTTTTATGCGTTTTATATAAGAATATTTAAGTTAAGCTACGTAAATTTACGTGGAAGGGTAGTTTTTGGGAGAAATATGAAAGGGTCAAATTTTTAAGTGTTAAATAATTAATTCAGATTTCTGAATCATATTTACGTTGTTTAATGTTGTTTTTACACGTTTAGAACATTTTTTATCAGGAGGGGTAGGTATGTATTACTTAGGGGTAGTTTTTTGGGGCATGTATTATATGTTTTCGGAGAGCCAAAAAAGAGTAAAAAATCTCCGCCAACTATGTTTTCTGAATATTATTATTTTTGATGCGTTTTATATAAGAATATGTAAGTTCCGCTATATACATTTACGTGGAAGGGTAGTTTTTGGGAGAAATTATAAAAGGGATAATTTTCAAGTGTCAAGTAATTAATTTAGAGTTCTGAATCATCTTTACTTTGTTTAAGGTTATTCTTACACTTTTAGAACATTTTTTATCACGAGGGGTAGGTATGTATTACTTAGGGCTAGTTTTTGGGACATGTATTGTATGTTTTCGGAGAGAAAAAAAAACAAGAAAATCTCCCCTAATCGTTTATTTCATGATAATAATTTTTAGTAAGTTTTCATAGGTGGTGGCGCTGAGTGGACGTCATGCGAGCGCCGCAAATTCTTGACAGAAAGTTAATCACAGAAGCCACTTGTCCGTCGCGTAAAGCAGTTTAAGCAGCATTAGCTAAAGATCTAGTAAACACGCGAGAAGCTTTATCTCATTTAGACCTAAAAATAATGTTTGATGAAAATTTGTCACAATTCAATGATTCTAAATCGAAAATATTTATTTCCTCGACCAAGAGAAATTAAAAGTTTTTTACAGATTCCAAAATTGCATATCTTGAGTGTTCTACAGCACTCTTTTTTACATGCAGCTTCTCACTATTTTCGGGCATTTTAATGGGCCCATTTCCCTCTTTTATTTTGCCTATTACCAGATAAATGCAAAGCGACATACGAAGAATGTTCTACTGCGCTTCTTCGATTATGCTGTGAGAAAGGTTTCACTCTGGAACTGAACAAATTGTCATGGATTTTGAGATAGGCATTCACAATGCCGAAAAGAACGTTTGCGCTGTCGTGCGCATTATCGGTTGTAGGTCTCATCTGACTCAGTCCTGTTATCGAAAGTAACAACAATTTAGACTTTAATTTTAATTCCTATTTAAAAAAAACTCTGAAATCGGAAAATGGTCGCGTCTTTGTTTCAGCCTCATGTTTTTAAAGCCAGAAGATGTTCTTCCATGCTTTTTAATTGATTTAATGTTTATCGTGCCAAACGACGTTAGAGTCTTCCATTTCGCGAATCACTTATTCGGCGCGTGCATAGAAACAGCTTCCACGTATCCGCCAACAATGTGGGCCGGAGTATCGATCGACCTATTGTTGAAACTTATATGACCTATCAGTACCGATTTATGAAGTTTAAAAAAAAAATGGTTAATTCTGTTTATATGAGAAAATCTTCTTTGATATTCAAAATACGACAATACTATATGTATCGTATTTGTTCGCGTCATTGAGACGCGTCGATTGAACAATTTTTTAACCTTTTATGGCCCACCAGTACCAATTTATGAAGGTTAAAAAAAATTGGTGTATTCTGTTTATATATGAAAAACTTTTTTCATATTAGGAATACTACGGTACTCTACCTGACATATTTGTTTCCGCCTTCGCGATGCATCGATTTCCCAAATTAAGAACCTTTCATGACCTACTATAACGTACCAATATGGTTTTTAAGTCTTTTAACCCATTTTTTTCCTTGTTTATAAGAGGATTTTTTTATATTGGGAATATAACAGTACTGCATTTGATGTAATTGTTTGCGTCTTCATGACGCGTGGATTGATCGATTGACGAACTTTCGATGACCATTCTTGATTAATCAATAGCTACTTAGAAAGTTAAAAAAAAAAGTAACATGATTTCTATGAAGAAAACTTTGGCTTTAATTTGAAATATAACACTAACGTAAGTTAAAAAGTCCTTCATTGTGACAGAATAAATCAGTTGAGATTTTGGTGGCCTCTTTGATTTTCTGAAAGTAAGATTTTCGGTAAGGCAGAAATACAAGCTTGAAAAATATCGGAATTATCCACTTTTTCTTTTGTTTGGGAAAAACCTACCTCTATTAGGAAGCAAATTCATTTGATACTTATGAGGAATCGAAATGCTCATAAAATGAGCACAAATAAATACACATATAGTGAATACACTAATAGTATGTCGCAGATGTATTTTTCTAAATATTAAATAAATCCTTACCTTTCCTGGACTCCTATTTATACAATACAAATTTAATTTAATTGTTTTTAAAGAAAAAAATGCATTAATGACGCACAATTTGACAGAATGAGTGTTATTACTGCGTAATTGATAAATGCACATGACAATTTAAGAGTACAAATCGAATTTTTAGAAGAAATAAATATTTTGATGTTTACGCTTCCAATAGAAGAGAGAAAATACCTAATTTCTTAATTTTAAATAAGCCCGCGCTCTAAGACACATGCTTGATTAAAAGCAGCATGGCCTTGACGAATATACCGTTCCCGCTTCCCTTCAGCTTGTAATGATTGGGGGAGCGGTGGGGTGAAGGATGTGAGAGAAAACTGGGAGAATTCAAAAATCCCAGTTGTCAAGTACTCCTTAACCCTGTATTTTTCTGCATGGCTGGTATTTTTCAGGTAAAATTTATCTACTTACTCCTGGGACCTATCTCTCCGGAAAAGTATATAATATTGATAAAAGGTCGAAACTGATAAAAAGAAACAATATATTAATATTAATAATGTAATGTTGAATAATATATTATTAATAATATATATTGAATAATATATGAATAATATTGAATAATATATATTGAATAATATTGAATATATAATGAATAATATATATTATATTATTAATAATGTATTTACGTATTTACAGAAAAAGAAGTTCAGTTAGTGAATATATTTGTTTTTATCTTTAGGTTCTTCTCCAAAGAGCTTAAATTCTTCACAGAATGCAGATCAACTGTCTTCTTCAGGTTCATGTATCGTAGACAATGCTAATATTGCACAGTCTCAGCTGAATCGTCGATCTATTTTTCAAGCGGATAATAACAGTTTCTTTAGCTCAAATAACTTCCAAAAAGTTTCGAATTCTATACCAACACCACCTATGACACAACCAGGTATGTATGCAGGTTATTTTCGATTTCTGTTTTTCCTCACAAATCGATCATTATAATTTTTACATGTGTGCTAAATATGTTTATAACGGACCTAGGGGGATAAGCATGCAAAAGTTGCATGTATCAAGTTCGTATTACCACCATAGATGGGTAACCATGTTAAATAGGGGTCAAAAAATGTTCTCAAACGTTTTAGTGGTACATCTATATATTTTTTTCTAATCTTTAGATTATCTTCTGTGAAGTTTCCGGTTTTTATTTTGCCCTCCCCCCACCCTCTTTCCAACAGGCCCTAAAATCCACCGTCTAACCACGGATCACGTATTTTGCGGTATATTGGTCGTAAATATTACTCTTTTATATCTTGTTTTCCAGATAATTTTCAGTAAACAAATTAAAACATTTCCTGTATTTGTTTATTAAATATTAATTTTTTAAACAATGTTCATTTATTTAGGGAATTTTTTTCTTCAAGTTTTATTGCAAACTATCTGTAACCTCACGAGGTAAACTAGTTGGGCAATATAAAAGATCGATATGGTCGAGTAAATTTTTTCTACATTGTTTAAATGATTTGATATTGTTTAAATTTAACTTTTGACTGTAATGAGCCAGAAAAGTGCAGTTTTTTGCAAATGTGTCAACAAATTTAATTAGCTCCTCTTAGATTGACGCTTTATTACTCATCCATAATTGCAGTTCATTGAAAAATCGGTTGGGAACTTCCCTTGTCTGCCTTACTCCAGTCAAAAGTTACAGTTCAACAATAAATAGTTATTTTGACAAGCAATTAACAACAAAATCGATAACGATGATTTTTTATTTAATCCAATTAGTTCACGTTGCTCAGAAAAGTTTAACATTTTTTATATTTTGTTCAAACAAATTATTTAAACAAATTGAAAATTTTCAAAGTAATTTAGGTAAGTTGTAAGAATTAAAGTAATACAAGAATTCTATTGTTTTTGTTGAAATTTTTTTTAAAAACTGCACTTTTCTGACTCATTCCAGTCAAAAGTTGCATATAAATAATAAAAAATTGTTTGAACAATAAATTTACTCGACCATATCAATCTTTTATATTGCTCAATTAGTTGATGTCTTTCTGAGGTTACCAATAGTTTGCAACAAATTTTCGCTAAAAATTGGGAGATTTTTTGTTGGCATTCGAACAAAACTGGGGGGTGAGAGCTAAGAACATCGAAACGTAAAAAAAAGGCCACCCTCATGTATATAGTGCCATTCCAGAAACTTGCACTCGCTCTCGGATAAATCGCGGTAACATTTCAGATATAACCACGCCTCGCGACCGCGAGATAGGTGGTTACAGTCTGCTATGGACTCAATACAACGATCCGGGAAAAGTCTCGTGCACTCTGAGGATACAAAGCAACCCAAGAACGACCGCATTCTGCAGTGTTCTTCGTACTCGCCAGTGTCTCGACATTTCGTTGAGACGCAGGGATGCTATTAAGGCTATTAATCAGTGAAAGCTTGGCACTTTCGAGAGCACCGATGATCAGGACAACTAGTCTAGCAGAATACGCTGGGTCTTTATACCTCTTCCTTTTTATTCTCCTTAATTATAATAGAGAACTGTGTCAGGCCCTGAGTGCGCGACAGAAACAATTTTCGAGAATATGTAACTCCAGTATATTTGGCACTTCTCATGTTCGATAATTGACTCTATTCCCCTAGGAGCATTTGGCGGAGCGGTATCAGGGCTAATACCATTAGAGTGAAAGAGATGGTAATAAAGCACTCTTAGTGCCGCTTTGTTGGAAACCAGATAGTATGTGTCTTAGGTGCTCGGGGTGTGCAATTTAGGGTCTGTGTGTGTTACTGCATTTGAAATCAGTGATGATAATTGAGTGGTCTTTATCTGCACATGTTTGGATTGTAGTATAGTTGATTGGCTTTAGTGCGCGCCTGTTTGCGAACTAGAGCCAATGAGCACGGTTCAGTTCAAGCATGCACAAGTATTTTGGGATCACTGTTCTGAATAATAATCGAATCGAATTGTAGTTCGAGTTCGATAATACGACAACGTATTTCTTTGTATTTAGTAATGTAATCCGCGTGTTGTATACAATATGATGAATGAATGAAGAAAGAAATAAAGTTGGTGAGTAAAGAGAAGAACGTTACTGTGTTAATAGAGACAGAGTTTGTAAAACTCCTGTACGTTTCGGTTCTGCTTTACCTATAGGATTAAAATCTCCATTTCCTTATAGTGACATATTCGAATAATTATTTTTTTCTGTTTGAATAGAAGTATGGGTGTAAGAATGAGTGTAGAATTAAAAGAGCAGTAGAAAGCACAAAGAAGTATGTTATTGAAGAAGGGGGTACTGGTTGATGTTATGAGGAATGTTAAGAGAAGAGGGAAGTGAGGAAGGAATTCAGAAAATTGAAAAAATTGAAAAGGAGTGGTAGAAAAAAGATGAAGAAGGTAAAGTATTTGAAGTAGAGGTCTGTAAGGTAGTCAATAAGGACAGCAAAAGAGAGAAGAGGACGCAATATTGACGGTGTTAGGAATAATGAAAGATGTGAAGGTACAAAGACGAGAGGAAGTGTCAGAGGCGTGGAAAGAAGGGGCAGATCAGTAGTGAAAGAAGGGAATGAGGAAGAGGTCACAGATTATAGATAATGACAATGGATAAAGGTGTAAGAATGAGTGTAGAATAATAAGAGCAGTAGAAAGCACAAACAAGTACGTTATCTAAGAAGGGGGTACTAGTGAATGTGATGAGGAACGTAAAGAGAAAAGGGAAGTGAGGGAGGAATTCAGAAAATTGAGGAAATTGAAAAGTAGTGGTACAAAGAAGTGGAAGTAGAATAGAAAAAGGGTAATAAGTACTTTCTGGGAGTGGTCTTTATCTTCTCTAAAGGAGGAAAAGAGGGTAGGGAAAGAGCACAAGGACATAAGGAGGGACGAAATAGTCAAGGTGTTAAGAATAATTAAATATGGGAAGGTACGGAGACGAGAAGGTGTGTCAGAGTTATGGAAGAATGGGTAGATTCATAGTGAAAGAAGGAAAAGGGGAAAAGGTTACAGATTATAGATAATGACAATGGTCAAGGGTGTAAGAATGAGTGTAGCATAAAAAGAGCAGTAGAAAGCACAAACAAGTATGTTATTCAAGAAGGAGGTACTGGTAGATGTGATGAGGAATGTGAAGAGAAGAGGAAAGTTAGAAAAGAATTTGAAAAATTGGGAAAATTGAAAAGTTGTGGCACGAAAAAGAGGAGGGAGGTAAAGTGTTTGAAGAAGAGGTCTGGAAGGTAGTCAATAAAGATAGCAGAAGTGGGAAGAGGACGAGATAGTTAAGGTGTTAGGAATGATGAAATATGGGAAGGTATGGATAAGGGAGGGAGTGTCAGAGTTGTGGAAAGAAGGGGTAGATCGATAGTGAAAGACGGGAAAGGGGAAAAGGTTACAGACGATAGATAACGACATTGGGCAAGGGTGTAAAAATGAGTGTAGCATAAAAGCAGCAGTATAAAGCAGAAAGAAGTACGTCATTGAAGAAGGTGGTACTAGTGGATGTGATAAGGAACGTAAAGAGAAGAGGGAAGTGAGAAATTAATTCAGAAAATTGAGAAAATTGAAAAGTAGTGGTACAAACAAGTGGAGGGTGACGTGTTTGAAAAGCAGGTTTGTAAGGTAGTCAATAAGGATAGTAAAAGGGGGGAGAGGACAAAATACTGAAGGTGTTAGGAATAATAGAAGATTGAAAGTTATGGATACGGAAGGGAGTGTCAGTGTTGTGGAAAGAAGGGGTAGATCGGTAGTGAAAGAAGTGAAGGGGGTTACAGATTATAGATAATAACAATGGTCAAGGTTGTAAGAATTAGTGTATAATTGAAAGAGCAGTATAATGCACAAAGAAGTACGTTATTAAAGAAGAGGGTACTGGTGGATGTAATAAGGAATGTAAAGAGAATATGGAATTAAGGAAGCAATTTAGAAAATTGACAAAATTGAAAAGTAGTGGTAGAGAACAGAGGAGGAAGGTAAAGTGTCAGAAGAGGAGGTCTGGAAGGTATTCAATGAAGATAGCAAGAGAGAGAATACAACAAAATAGTGAGAGTGTTAGAAATAATACAAGATGGGAGTTTATGGAGACGAGAGGAAGTATCAGAGTTGTGGAAAGAAGGGGTAGATCGGTAGTGAAAGAAGGGAAGGGGGTTACAGATTATGTGTAATGACAATGGTCAATCTTGTAAGAATAATTGTAGAATGAAAAGAGCAGTATCAAGCACAAAGAAGTACGTTATTGAAGAAGGGGGTACAAGTGGATGTGAGGAGGAACGCAAAGAGAAGAGGGAATTGAGGAAGCAATTTAGAAAATTGACAAAATTGAAAAGTAGTGGTAGAAAAAAGAGGAGGAAGGTGACGTGTTCGAAGAGGAGGTCTGGAAGGCAGTCAAGAGAGATAGCAAAAGAGAGAAGAGGACGAAATAGTAGAGTGTTAGGAATAATAAAAGATGGGACGGTATAGAGACGAGAGAGAGTGTCAGAGTTGTGTAAAGAAGGGGTAGACCGGTAGTAAAAGAAGGGAAAGAGGAAGAGGTTACAGATTATAGACTGGATATATTTCCCAAGTTGTTTTTTAATATCTGGGAAAAGGGGGAGTGAGGACTCAAAAGGGAAAGGGTAAGAAGGCAACCCTCTTCGTCCTGCGGCTTTTGCCGTCCGGTTCGTTGAGTAATAAAGATTATCACGATGGTCGGGGGTGTAAGAATGGGTGTTACCTCGTTACACGGTACCGGGCAAACGACGCTCTGTATATATAGGAGTACACAGACCTAACCTCTACGCCTCGACGGTCTTATTATCGTCCCGGTGCAATTAAAGAAGGAAGCCTAGAAATTAGCGGGTGGTGAACGGGTGTAAGTATAGAGTCCGCGTACGAGAGAACCGGTGGAAACGACGGGGTGCGGCGAGAGCAGAATCGCGATGGAGAAGGAGCAAAAAAGAAGGTGGGACAAAGAGAGAAGCTTCTGAATATGCATAGGCCAAACGAAACGGGACGAGGACGAGATAAGGGCCGACTTATTTTTCCTGCCGTTCCTTTCTTTTTGTTTCATCCTTATTTTATTTCTGTGCTAACTGCTACCGCTACGCTCCCGGAGATGGTTCTTATTCCTTCACTTTCCTCTAACACCTCATTCCTTTTTAAATAAAAATACAATATGGCGTAAGGGTCCTTCCATAAAGTATTGTAAAGATTTTGAACTTTTTTTGATAGGGGAATTATTTATTTTTAGTTAAATTTTTTAAAAGGTAGTTCAATTTTTAAACAAGCATTTGAAATTTCATCCTACAAAGATGCATTTTGAATTTAGTGAAAAATATAGTTGGATTTTCAACCAGAAAGATGACTTTTTCAAAGATTTGCAACTAAAGATGAAGTCTCAACAAACTATTTGAAGATTTAAATAAATAGTTCAATTTTCCAGGAAAAAGGACCAATTTTTTACAAGACAGTTCAATTTTTAATGTAAAATTTTCATTATCAACCAAGAAAAAATGAATTTCATCTAAGAAAGACTTTCCTATCATTAAAGATGAATTTCAATCAAAAATGTTGCATTTTCAACTAATTAATCGAATTTTCGAACAGAAAATATTCCGTTTAAAAAATTAGAAGAAGGATGAATTTTCAGCAATGAAAAAAATTTTTTTTAATAAAATCAAAAGGTTAAATTTTTAATTAAAAAAGGTCAGCTTTCTACTAAAAATGGAAGTGCTGAAATTTCCGTTTTAAAAGTTATTTTTTGCACCAAAAAAAACAAGGCTTTTCAATTAGTTAAATTCTACCGAAAAAAGCATTTTTCAACCAAAATAGTTAAATCCTCAACCGAGAAAATAAGTTTTCAACAAAAAAGATCAATTTTTCCCCAAAAATTCGAATTTTTAACTAAAACATGTAAATTTTCAAGAAAAAACGAAATTGTTAAATTTTAATTTCCAAAAATTACTTTTTAACAGTAAAAAAAAATTATCGACGAGATAAATTCGACAACAAAAAAATAATTTTCTACCAAATAGTTGAATTTTCAATTAAAAATGTAAGTTTTCTGCCAAGAATAGAATTTTTAAATTTTTAGTTTAAAAAATCAATTTTTAACCGAATAGTTGGATTTTCAATTTGAAAAAATAAGTTTTCTACCAAAAATGGAATCGTTAGAATTAAAAATTAATTTTCAACAAAAAAAAAACGAATTTTCACCAAGTAGGTAACTTTTCAAATCAAAAAAATGAGGTTTAAAAATTGAATCGTTAAGTTTTTAGTTTAAAAATTTAATTTTCAACAAAAAAAAAATTATTTTTCAGCCAGTTGAGTTAAACCAAAAAAGACGTATTTTAGCCAAAATCCAAAAGTGACGAGTATTCAAGAAAAATCTTTTTTTTTCAACAGTAGTTAAATTTTCCACCAAAAAGACAAATTTTTACTAAAATAGTTGAATTTTCAAAGAAAAAGAATAATTTTCCACCAGGAAGATTAATTTTCTACCAAAAACGACAAATTTTTAAGAGAACAGCTGAATTTTTAACAAAAAATAAAATAATTTAAGAAAATTAATGAATTAATCAAATTAAATAATTAGAAAATTAATAAGATGATTTAACAAAATAGTTTAATCTTTAATAAAATAGTAATTATACTTTCAAAAAAATTGTTTAATTTGCAGCCAAAAACGAAATAGTGGAATTTTTAATTGCAAAATTACTTTTTAACGGTAATAAAATAAATGTTGAAACAGTCGAATTGGACAAAAAAAGATGAATTTTTAAACAAATAGTTTAATTCTTGACCAAATAGTTTATTTTTCAATAAAGAAGATTAATTTATAACAAACAAAAAAAATTGTCCTAGAAGAAATTAAATTTTTCATTAGAAAATATGAATTTGGAACTAAATTTTCTGCCAAAAACGAAATAGTTGGACTATGAGATAAAGAAGTAATTTTTGACAAACTGAAGCAAATTTTCAGGTGAAGAGGTAAATTTTTTTTTTTTTAATTATTTTGAACAATGTAGTTCAACTTTTAACCATGAAGTTGGATATTCAACCAAAAAAGATTCATTTTTAACTAAATAGTTATATTTTCAACAACAAAAAAATTAGTTTTTTATGAAATAGTTGAATTTTTAATCAAAGTGATGAATTTTCAACTAAAAAAGCTAAATTTTCTACTAAAAATAAAACAATTTAATTTTCAGTTAAAGAAAAATCAAATTTTAATTCTACCAAAAAAATACGAATTTTTAACTGCAAAAGGTATTTTTTAACCACAATTAGAGCAGCTAAATTTTTAGTTTGAAAGTCACTTTCCTGCAACAAAAAAATAATTTACAGCTAGTTGAATGCAATGAAAAAAATACGAATAAATAATGAAATAGTTGAATTCTCGACGAAATTGGTAAATTTTTAAAAAACATCAAATTTCAACCAATAAGGAATCGTTAACTTCGCGGTCAAAAAAATTATATTTAAACAAAACAACAAATTTTTAACTTATTCAATTTAAAAAAAAAAAAGAATTTTCATAAAAATATAACAAAATTAATTTTCTACACAAAGAAGCAAATTTCCGACAAAATACTTCACACCAGTTGTATTTTCAACTTGAAATGATAAATTGTTAACAAAAAAAATTGTTAAAAAAAAGGAATAGTTAGATTTTCAGTTTGAATAATTAAATATTAACTACAAAAAAAACGAATTTATAGCAAAATACTTAAATTTTCAACTGTAATAATAAATCTTTAATAAGAAAATTAATTTTCATCAAAAGAGTTGAACATTTAAACAATTTTGCACAATAAACAAGATTTTTCAAGCAAGAAAATTAATTTATAATGAAAAGGACGAATATGGAACAAAACACATAAATTTTCAACAAAAAATTTCAATTTGCTGCTAGAAAAGACCACTTATTAACAAAAAATGTAATATTTAATGTTTCAGTTAAAAAAAGTAAATTTCAACCAAAAATAAAAGAAATTTTCAACAAAATATTCAAAATTTATAGAAAATAATTTAATTATTTAATTTTCTTGGTATTGTATGTTCACAAGTAAAAAATTTTATTGGGCAACATTTTTGTTCAATGTGTTCGAAAGGAACGACAGAATTCTATCTAGAAATAATAATAATACAATAATAATTAAATGGAAAAAAAAATTTGAGCATGAGGCCCAGATATTTAAAATCACATTTATATATAATTTTTATTCAAATTATTATTTTATTATTAAAATTACTGCCAGTTCTCTTTTCAGAGGGAATTATTACATTTTTAGCACATTTTGACAAAAGATTGTTCAAAAAAATAATCAGATAGAGCATGCGGATCTAACTGACTGAAATTTTGATAAGATGTTCTAAAATATTCTCCGGAAATTTATTTGAAAATCAAGGGTTGATTTTCAATTCCCTTTATGCTGACTTTCCTCGGAGAAACTTCTGATGGAGGACCTTAAACCCGCGATTTTCCGAGCGAAAAACACGCGAGCTATTTTAAATAAAAACCGATTCGTACACGCAGTCTGTGTAAAGTATATCTTGAGTTTCCTATCCGACGGGTGAGTTCTGAGTTGACGCGGTCAGGAAGTATGACGGAGAGAAAGATGGAGACCGTCTGCGAAGGACACAAGAGCCGTGACGTGGATGTACGGATTAATTAGCGATAAGGCTTCTAATGAGCGGCAGGTGAACCATCGCTTTGGCCAGTCTCTTATACCCCGTCGCACACAGACTAAAGACTCAACAAAGTACCTCAAACGTATCGAAGAACATAGCCAACTGGAAAAAATTGGGATAGAAAGTTTGCAAAATCTTCAGTTTCTCTAAACATGGATTGGAACTGAAATTTCCCTCCACCAGATGATGGTGGATGATACAGAAGTGATTATGACGACATAAATAGTTTAGAGGATGAATGATGATTCGGATGATGGTGGATGAAGATCGAAAGAAAGCTGTTTCGAATGAAGGATGATAATACAACTGGTAGATGATAATATAGCTAAATTTGGATGATGATTCAGATGATGTTGAATGAAGATCTGAAGAATTGACAATGGATTCTAATTCAGGTCATCCCTCTGAGAAATGGCCTCTTGTGTCAAAAGTATTTGGCTTAGGATGAATCTAATGGAAGTGGTTCAAAACAAAACAGGCAAGAGGATGATACTTTTGTTTCAAGACAACTTTTTCTCTGAGTCGTAGATGATGATACAAGTGATGGTGGATTATGATCCTGAAGGTGATCATGATCCAAAAGTTAGTTCAGAGGATGGATGATGATTCAGATGATGGTGGATGAAGATCCAAATGATGAACAATATTTCAGATGATGGATTTCAATTTAAATCATCTTCACATGAAGAAATAGCATCTGGTTTCAAATGGGTCTTCCTTAACATAAACCTTGTCTTACATCCAAATAATTCTATTTGTACAAAATCAATTTTGACATGGTTCAAAACAAAACAAGCAAGAGGACGATGCTTTTGTTTTAAAGTAACTTTTCCTCTGAGTGGTAGATAATGAGTTAGATGATGGTAGATAATTATATAGAAGGTGCTCATGATCCAAATATTGGTCAAGAGGATGGTTGCTGATTCAGAAGATGGTGTACAAAGTTCCAAATTAAGGACAATGTTTCAAACGATGGTTGATGATAAAAGTGATTGACAATAATCATCCAAACGATTTTAGCTGATGATTCAGATTACGGCGGATGAAGATCCGAATGATGAACAATGTTTCAGATGATGAATTTTAATTCTAATCATCTTTACACGGAGAAATAGCATCTTGTTTCAGTTCTTTAACATAAATCTTATCTTACGGCTAAATAATTCTGTTTGTGCAAAATAAATGTTGACATGGTTCAAAACAAAACAAGCAAGAGGACGATGCTTTTGTTTCAGAGTAACTTTTCCTCTGAGTGGTAGATAATGACTTCCATAATGGTAGATAATGAAACAGAAGGTGCTCATGATCTAAATATTGTTGGAGAGGATGGTTGCTGATTTAGAAGATGGTGTTTAAAGTTCTAAATAAAGGACAATGGTTCAAACGATGGATGATGATAAAAGTGGTTAATAGTAATCATTTAACTAATTGTGACTGATGGTTTGGATTACAACGGATGAAGATCCGAATGATGGACAATGTTTCAGATGATGGATTTTAATTCTAATCATCTTTACACGAAGAAATAGCATCTTGTTTCAGTTCTTTGAAACAAACTTTATCTTACGGCCAAATAATTATGTTTGTGCAAAATCAATTTTGACATGGTTCACAACAAAATAGGCAAGAGGACGATGCTTTTGTTCTAGGGTAACTTTTCCTCTTTGTGGTAGATAATGACTTAGATGATGGTAGATAATTATACAGAAGGTGCTCATGATCTAAATATTGGTGGAGAGGATGGTTGCTAATTTAGAAGATGGCGTTTAAAGTTCCAAATAAAGGACAATGGTTCGAACGATGGATGATGATAAAAGTGGTTGATAATATTCATTCAACTAATTGTAGCTGATGATTTAGATTACAACGGATGAAGAGCCGAATGATGAACAATGTTTCAGATGGTGGATTTGAATTCAAATCATCTTTACACGAAGAAATAGCATCTTCTTTCAATTCTTTAAAAACAATCTTATGTTACGGCCAAATAATTCTGTGCAAAAGAAATATTGACGTGGTTCAAAACAAAACAAACAAGAGGACGATGCTTTGGTTTCAACGTAACTTTTTCTCTGAGTGGTAGGTAATGAATCAGGTGATAATGAATGATACAGAAGGTGTTCATGATCCTAATATTGGCTAAAAGAATGGTTGCTGATTCAAACGATTGTGGATAATGTTCCAAATAAAGGACAATCATTCAAACGATGGATGATAATGTACCCAGTGGTTGGTAATCATCCAACAGATTCTAGCTGATGATTCAGAATATGGTGGATAAAGATCCGAATGATAGACAATGTTTCAGATAATGGAATTTAACTCAGACCATACACACTCAGAGAAAAGTTCTCTTCTTTCAAAAGTTCATAGCTTGAGATGAACCTAAAACAAAACAGGAAAGAGGACGATGCTTTTGAAAAAACTTTTTCTGTAAATGACAAATAATTCAGATAATCGTTGATGATGATCCAGAAGCTGGTTATGGTCCAAAAATAGTTTGAAGGATGGTTGCTGGTTCAGATGACGATGGACCAAGTACCAATGCTGAACAATTTTTCATAGGATGGATCCTTATTCAAATGATCTTCACTCAGAGAAAAGTCCTCTTGTGACAAAAAGATGTTTCTTGACATAAACCTAATCTCTTCAGACAATTAATTATGTTTGTGGTAAAAAGATATTGATGTGGCTCAAAACAAAACAGGCAAGAGGATGATGCTATTTTTCCAGAGAACCTTTTCTCTGAGTGGTACATGATGATCCAGATGATGGTGGATCATGATCTACAAGATGATTATGATTCTAAAAATAGTTCAGAGAATGAAGGAAGATTCAGATAATGATAAATAAAGATACAAATGATGAACAATGTTTCAGATTATGGATTCTAATTCAGATCATGTCCACTCAGAGAAATGTCCTCTTGTGTTAAAAGGATGTTTCTTCGCATGAATGGAATTTCAATAAGAAGAGAGCCTACAATGTTGAGTAGTCCAACACACTTTGTGTAGTCCGAATTTAAAAGTCTGTATTCCAAAACCAAAAAGGGTGAATTGGGAAATTAACCTTATTTTTCAAGCAAAATTTCCAGTTTCCTAACCTAATATTTCAAATGCACCAAAAATTATCTAGAATGTTTTTTAACTATTATATTTTAGTCTATGAATTTCAAAAATTGTTATTTAATTAACATCTAGGTGTCACAGTCTTTCCCCTTTTTCGTTGTTTTTCGACTTTGTTAAAAATTTGTCTTTTCGGCTTGTAAGTTCAACAATATGATTGATTTGTTTTTCTTTCTTGACTACAACATCTTTCCTTGTTGAAGAATCCACTATTTTGTTAAATATTTATCTTGTCAGCTTGTTGGCAATTCATGTTATAAAAAAAAATCCCAACTCTGATCACCTCCTTGTCAGAGAAAAATACTCTCATGTCAAAAAGATGTTCCTTGACATGAATGAAATTTTCTCTTCAATTTGAGGTTAGAAGGATTTTTATTTGTTCTAAATCAATACTTTTGCAGCAAACATTATTGATGATCCAAACGATGGTGGATTAATGATCCAGAAGGTGATTTGTACCCAAAAGATAATGATGCGGATGATATGATGGAGATAATACATGATGATAGAGCTAGTGGTATACTGGTTTAATGATCCTTATAATTGTGGATGATAATTCAGATCAAGAATCTGATCTGAAAAATAGTTCAAAAAATTGATGAAGATTCAGATAATGGGTGAGGGTTCCCATTTGTTTCAAGAAAAATACCTTTGCAGCAAACATTATCCTTTTTTCAAACTTAATCTAATCTTGCAGCCAAATAATTCTGTTCTTGAAAAAAGATACTTGTGTTAATCGAAATAAAATAGCTAAGAAGATGATGCTTTTGTTTCTTGATAGATTTTTTTCTGAGTAGTAGATGATGATCCGTAAGATGGTGGATGATGATCCAGAAGGTGATTATGATTCCAAAAATAATATAGAGGATGAATGAAGATCCAGATACTGAATGTGGATTTTTATTTGTTTTAAGAATAATCTTTTTGTAGCAAATATTGTCCTTTTGTGACAAACTTAATCTAATCTTTAAACGAAATAATTCTAGTTTTGAGCAAATATACCAACGTTGTTTGAAACATAAGAGACAAAAGGACGATGTTTTTGTTTCAAAACAACTGTTTCTCTGAGTAGTGGATAATGACCCAGATGATAGCGGATGAGGATACAAGCAATAGTTTAGAGGATGGATGATGATTCATATGCTAAATGAGGATTTTGATTTGTTTTAAGAAGCATGGTTTTTCAGCCAACGTTATTTGCGACAAACATTTGATTTTATGAGAAAATAATAATGTTCCTATCAAAAACAAAGCAGGTAAAAAGACGATGTTTTTGTTTCAATGCAGCTGTTTCTCTGAGTGGTAGATCATGGTGGATGATGATCCCAAAAACACTTCAGATGATGGGTTATGATTCAGATGCGCAATAAGGATTTTCATTTATTTCAAGAAGAATATTTTTCTCTGAGTGCAAGATGATGATCCAGGTGATGGTGGAGAATGGTCCAAAAAATAGTTCAGAGGATAAGTAACGATTCAGGTGATGATGGATGATGATCTAAATGATGACAAATAATTACAGGAGCTAGTCGACAATACTACTGACTGTGGATAATGATCCAGAAGATGATTATGATCCAAAAAGTCGTTCAGAGAATGGATAAAGATCTAAATAAAGGACGATCCAGTTGATGGTGGAGGATGATCCAACAACTAGTTTAGAGGATAAGTCACGATTCGGATGATAGTGGATGATGATATAAATGATGTAAGATGATAAAGATGTTGGATAATACAACTGATTGTCGATAATGATCCAGAAAGTGGTTATGATACACAGAATAGTTCTAGCTGTTTTTGGATGATCCAGATGGTGTTATCATCAAACTCATCTTCTAACAAAACTATTTCATCTTCAATTTGAATATTTGTATCAAATCAATTGGTTCGGAGAGAAAACAAATCCGAATCTTTAACAGTAAAAATTTCTTAGGCTACTTATGGAGGTGACAGAAGAAGAGGTGTCACGTCTCGTGAATTGTGGGCCACGTGACAAAGGCGTGAGCTAGGCGCGACGCGTCGTGATGGAACAATGCCATCGGACTTCTTCGAGGAGGAATGTCACATGCCGCACCCATCTTCTGCTTTCCGATCTGTCCATACTTAAAGTTTTTTTTTCACACACTAACAATTCAAGTGTCACCCTTCATCAGTTGCAACAATGTCCTATTTTGAAAAATACTACCATCTGTATTCGGGCGCGAGTAGATTTTTGATTTGAGGGGAAGAGCAATTTTTAGGGCTAAATGAAAATTTAAAAAAACTATTTTTGAAATTCATTTTTTTATTTGTTTTTATGTTGATGCGAAAATAATTTTCATATGATTCTTGAGACAATTCTAAAAGTGTTTTGAAGATTTCAGATATGACTAATAAAAATTTAACAAGAAAGATAAATGTTCAAAAACATAGTTGAATAGAGAAACAATCGAATTGCAATTTGAACGGTAAAATTATTCATTATACAAAATATAAATTTCGAGCAACCATTTATTTTATAAGTTTATTTCAAAGCCACATTTAAAGATATTCAGGACTTCAAGAAGTATGGAATTTAAAAATATGTTATCAATTTTCGTAAATGTTTTAACTCTAAAATATTTTTAATAGCTTTGAAAATTCTTAGATTTATAAATATCTATTGAGCTGAGTTGAAATATAAATAAAATTTTCAAAAATTATTCAAGAATTAACAAAATTGCCTTAAAATTCTCTAGATTCCCGAAATGATAAAATTTCTGAAATATAAAAATCTGGAAAAATGAATTTCCGTAATGATAAAATTGACACAATGTGATAATCCTAGATTTGAAACATCTCGAGTAAAGAATTCTGGAAATTACAAAATTGCCTAAATATAAAAATCGCGAGTTGAAAAGATTTCGAAAAATGAATTTCTGGAATGATAAAATTGCCGAAATATAAAAATCCTGAAAAATAAAATTCCCGGAACTGTAAAATTCCCCTGAAAGAAAATTTTTGAAATATAAAATTGCAGGAATATAGAAATCCTGAAAAAGCCCGATACTACCAATATGATTGATTTGTGAGGAATGCCTAAAGTACAGAAATATTCAAACAATAATTTATTAAGACTTACAAATTACAAACATCGTCCAGAAATTTTGAAATTCGTTATCATTATAAACTCTTCGTAAATTTTATTATTATACAAATTTTTTAATTTAGAATTTTTATACTTCGGCAATTTTCTATTTAGAATTTTGTTTTCGGGAATATTTTATATTTCAGGATTTTCCAGTCGTCTCCTACAACTTGTTAAGAAATGGGATCTAAATAATTATTTTCCAGAGATTAAAAAGATAAGGAAAACAGTTTCGACGAGGCAGTTCCGGGACAGATAGACCACTTCCGGCAAGTGCGTCTTCATAAGTTCTTGCACCTTTCTATCTCGAGCATGAAAGAATTATTGGTGCAATGCCTTGGGTAGAACCGAGTCACACAACTAGTTCACTATATTCGGACCAGCACGCATTTGTCTTTGTTAAAGGGAAATTAATCCAACTTGCATTTTTTGAATACGCGGGTAATCATTTCACAAAGAAAAACAGAATGGGGCTACCAGAGTCATTCACGCAAGGAATTAAATTAACAATCAACATGCTAATAAAGATGATGGTAAATGATGGTCCAAATAAAGGACAATGATCTAAATAATGGATGATCATACAACTGGTGGTTGATAATGAACTGATTTTGAATGATGATTCAAATGATGGTGGATGCAGATCCAAATGATAGACACTGATTCAGATAATGATTCTAATAAAGATCATCACTTAGAGAAATGTCCTCTTGTGTCAAAAGAATATTGCTTGAGAAGAATGTAATGGTAGTAGTTCAAAACAAAACAGGTAAGACGATAATACTATTGTTTGGAGACAACTTTTTGTATGAAGACAACTTTTTGTTTAAACACAACTTTTTGTTTGAAGACAAATTTTTCTTTGAAGACAAATTTTTCTTTGAGTGGTAGACAATGGTCCAAATGATGGTGGATGATGAACCAGAAGATGAATATGACGCAGATATTGGTAAAGAGTATAAATACTGATTTAGATGATGATAGATGAAGCTCCAAATGAAGGATAATAATCCAAACGATAGATGATAATACATCTTGTGGTTGACAATCATTTAACTGATAATGAACGATGATTCAGATGATGGTGGATGAAGATCCAAACGATAGACAATGATTCAAATAATAATTCTAATTGAGATCATGACTTGGAGAAATGTCCTCTTGTGTCAAAAGGATGTTGCTTGAAAAGAATGTAATGGTGGTAGTTCAAAACAAAAAATGCAAGAGGATGATACCTTTGCTTGAAGATAACTTTTTTTTGGTGCTAGACAATGGTTAAATGATGGTGAATTATAAAGCAGAAGATGTTCATGATTCAGATATTGGTAAAGAGGATAAATGCTGATTCAGATGATGGTGAATGATGTTCCAAATGAAGTACAATGATCTAAATTATGGATGATCATACACATGGTGGTTCATAATCAACTAATTTTGAATTAAGATTCAGATGATAGTAGATGAATATACAAATGATGGAGATTGATTTTGATGATAAATTCGAATGTAGATCATGCTCACTCAGAGAAACATCATCTTGTGCCAGAATAACCTTTCTTGAGATAAACCTAATCTTACAGACAAATAATTCTGTTTATGTAAAAAAGATATTTATGTGCTACAAAATGAATCAGGCCAGAGGAAGAGACTTTTGCTTTGAAGACAACTTTTTCTTTGAGTGGTAGATGATGGTCCAAATGATGGTGGATGATAAACCAGAAGATGATTATAATCCACACATTCTTAAAGAGGATAAATGCTGATTTAGATGATGATGTATGAAGTTCCACATGAAGGGCAATAATCCAAACGATGGATGATAATACATCTTGTGGTTGACAATCATTTAACTGATAATGAACGATGATTCAGATGATGGTGGATGAAGATCCAAATGATAGACAATGATTCAGATAATGATTCCAATTGAGATCCTCACTCAGAGAAATGTCCTCTTTTGTTAAAAGGATATTGCTTGATATGAATGTAATGGTGGTAGTTCAAACGGAAATAGGCAAGAGGATGATACTTTTGTTTGACGACAACTTTTTCTTTTAGTGGTATACATTGGTCCAAATGATGGTGGATGATGAACCAGAAGATGATTATGATCCACGTATTGGTAAAGAGGATAAATGCCGATTTAAATGATGATGAATGAAGTTCCAAATGAAGGACAATGTTCTAAATGATGGATGATCATAAACCTGGTGGTTGATAATCAACTGATTTTGAATGATGATTCAGATTATAGTAGATGAAGATAGAAATGATGGAGAATGATTCTAATGATAGATTTAAATGCAGATCATGCTCACTCAGAGAGCATCCTCTTATGTCATAAGGATCTTTCTAGAGATAAACCTAATCTTACAGACAAAATAATTCTGTTTGTGTAAAAAAGATATTTGTGTGCTACAAAACAAATCAGGCTAGAGAAAGATACTTTTGTTTTGAAGACCAATTTTTCTTTTAGTGATAGATGATGACCAAATGATGGTGGATGATGGACCAGAATATGAATATGATCCAGATATTAGTAAAGAGGATAAATGCTGATTTGGATGATGGTGAATGATGTTCCAAATAAAGGAAAATGATCGGAATTATGGATGATCATACACCTGGTATTTTATAGTCAACTGAATTTGAATGCTGATTTAGATGATAGCGGATGAAGACGCAAAGAATGGACAATGATTCTGATGATTAATTCGAATTCAGATCATGCTCACTCAGAGGAACATCCTCTTATGTCAGAATGATCATTCTTGAGATAAGCCTAATCTTACAAACAAATAATTCTGCTTATGTAAAAAAGATATTTATGTGTAACAAAATAAATCAGGCTAGAGAACAATACTTTTCATTGAAGACAACTTTTTCTTTGAGTGGTAGACAATGGTTCAAATGATGGTGGACGATGAACCAGAAGATAATTATGATCCAGATATTGGTAAAAAGGGTAAATGCTCGTTTAGATGATGATGTATGCAGTTCCAAATTAAGAGAATGGTCCAAATGATGGAAAATGATTCAGATAATGATTCTCGTTGAGATCATCACTTAGAAAAATGTCCTCTTGTATCAAAAGGAAGTTGATTGAGGAGAATGTAATGGTAATAGTTCAAAACGAAGCAGACAAGAGGATGATGCGTTTGTTTCAAGACAACTTTTTCTCTGAGTGGTAGATGATAACTCAGATGATGGTTGATGATGATACAGAAGGTGATCATGATATAAATATTGGTCGGGAGGTTGTCTACTGATTTAGATGATGGTAGATGAAAATCCAAAGGATAAACCATGATGTAGATCATGATCTTCATTCAGATTATGTTCACTTAAAAAAATTTCCTTTTTTGTCAAAAGGATGTTTCTTAAGATAAACCTAACATTGCAAACAAATAATTCTGTTAATGTAGAAAATATATTCATGTGCTACAAAACAAATCAAGCCAGAGAACGATACTTTTGATTGGAGACAACTTTTTCTTTGAGTGGTAGACCATAGTCCAAATGATGGTAGATGATGAACCAGAACATAATTATGATCCAGATATTGTTGAAGAGGATATAAGCTGATTTAGATGATAACGTATGAAGTTCCAAATCATGGACAATAATCCAAATTGTGGACAATGATTCAGATAATGATTCTAATTGAGATCGTCAATTAGAAAAATGTCCTCATGTGTCAAAAAGATGTTGCTTCAGAAGAATGTCATGGTGGTAGTTCAAAACGAAACAGGCAAGAGTTTGGATGCTGATTTAGATGATGGTAGATGAATTTTTAAATAAAGATCAATGATTCAAACGAAGGACGATAATACACCTAGTGGGTGATAATCATCCAGATAATTGTTGATGATTATTCAGATGATGGTGGATAAAGATCCAAATGATAGAAAATGATTCAGATAATGATTCTAATTCAGATTATGTTCGCTTAGAAAAATTTCATCTTTTGTCAAAAAGATTTTTTTGTTCAGATGAACCTAATCTTAGAGACAAATAATTCTGCATCTCTAAAAAAGATATTCACTTGGTTCAAAACAAAGCAGGCCAGAGAACCATCCTTTTGTTTCAAGGCAATTGTTTCTCTGAGTAGTAGATGATAATTCGGATGATAGTGGATGATGATACAGAAGGTAATCTTGACACAAATTTTGACTAAGAAGATGGATGCTGATTTAGATGATGGTGAATAAGTTTGTAAATAAATATGAATGATTCAAACAAAGGATGATAATAAATCTAGTAGGTGATAATCATCCAGATGATTGTTGATGATTATTCAGACGATGGCGGATAAAGATCCTAATGATAGAAAATGATTCAGATGTTGATTCTAATTCAGATTATGTTCACTTAGAAAAATTTCCTCTTTTCTCAAAAAGATGTTTCTTGAGATGAACCTAATCTTACAGGCAAGTAATTCTGTTTGTCTAAACAAAATATTTACGTGGTTCAAAACCAAGCAGGCCAGAGGACCATGCTTTTGTTTCAAGGCAACTTTTTCTCTGAGTAGTAGATGATAATTTGGATGATCATACAGAAGGTAATCTTCATACAAATTTTGGTGAAGAGGATGGATGCTGATTTAGATGATGGTGGATAAAGTTTTAAATTAAGATCAATTACTCAAAAGAAGGATGATAATACACCTAGTGGGTGATAATCATCCAGATAATTGTTGATGATTATTCAGATGATGGTGGATGATTATACGAAAGGTCATTATGATACAAATGTTGGTTAAGAGGATGGATCCTGATTTAGATGATGGTGGATGAAATTCCAAATAGAGGACAATGATTCAAATGATGGATAAGAATAACCTGGTAGATGATAATCATTCAACTGATTTTGGATGATGGACAATTGGTAGATGATGATTCAGATGATAATCCAGAAGGTGATTATGATCCAAAAAAAGTTCATTAACTTTTTTTATCACACAGTTAAATTTGTAACCCAAAAATATAAATTTTAAAATAGACTAGTTGAAAAATTTAATAGTTGAATTTTCAACTGATAGCTGTAAATTTTCAATCATAAATAAAATAATTAAATTGCCAGTTGAAAAAAAATTAATTTTCAGTTATGAAAATTAATTTCTAATGAAAAAATTAATATTAAACAAACAAAAATTTTAATAAAATAGTGTAATCTTAACCCAATAAAATGAATTTTCGAGGAATTAGTTTAAGTTTCAACTAGGTAGTTGAATTTTTAACCAACAAAAATGAATTCTCAATGAAACTTTTAATAGTTGAATTTTCAGCTAAAAATGATCAATTTTGAGCCAAAAATAGATTAGTTGAATATTCAAGTGAAAAAACTAATTTTTAACTAATAAAATAATTTTTCATCAAAAAGCGAAACCTTGAAACAATAAATTAAATTTTAAGGAAAGTTGTTCAAATTTCCACCACGTAATTCAATTTTCCAAAAACTTGATTCTCCATGAAAAATTTAATAGTTGAATTTTTAACATAAAATTACCATTTTTTAGACGAAAATAGGTAAGTCAATTTAAAATCAATTTTTAATTTTTTAATTTCAAATCTTCCTTTAGAATAATTTGAAATTATTTATTTGTTTAAATCTTTAACTAAAAATCGGACAATTTTAAGATATTACATTAAAAATAAAAAAATAATACAAAACAAGATTACTGTGATATGATTCCAATTTTCGAAATCGTACAATTTTAAGTTTTTTAATTCGAAATTGCTTTATACTTACATTTAAAATGATTAAATTCAAAACTGACTACCAAGGCTTTTAATATGAAATATTTAATTGTTCTCAAGAAATAACATTGTTAAAAAATCGATAATTTATTCATAGTTCATCTAACCATTCAAATAGCCTTAAGTGCGTGAAAATATGGTTTGGTGAAAAACCGAAAATACTTGTCTCATATTTTGCCTTACCAAAAAATAATTTAATTTTGAATCCGAACCAGTTGAACTAAACCAAAAAAGACGAATTTTTAACAAGAAAGTTAATTTTCAACCAAAAAACAAAAAGAATTTTCAACAAAATAGTTCAATTTTCAGCCCAGGAGATGAATTTTTAACTAAAATGATGAATCTTCAACCGAAACAATGATTTTTGTAACGAAGTAGTTCAACTTTTAACTAAGTGGTTACATTTTCATCTAAAAAAGATGAATATTTACAAAATATGCAGTTATAGAATGTTAAAATATGAGATTTTTTAGATTTTAAATAAGAAAATTGATGATGTTTTCTGTTCTATTTTAATTAATTTTAGGCGAAAAAAAGCAGAAGAATCAGACAAAAAACAGAAAAGGCAAAACTAGCATCGTAAGAAGAAAAATTAATCATAACAGAACAACAAAAATGATAATTTCATCAATTTGATTATTTAAAATATAAATATCTGAAGAAACATCAAGGAAAATATCTAAAGTAGCTTTGAGAAAATTAAGTTTTTAGCCTTTTTGGAAAAATGTACGCGCTTTTAATAAATTCTAAAAATCTTCAAATTTTTTTAAAGGATACTGGAATATTCAGTATAACATCAAAAAATTAACTAAAATTTTATTTATATTATTGTATCTTGAAAACAAAGGGACTTAATTTAATTTTTTTTGCCACCTTTAATGTTTTTCTCGATTTTTCTTCATTTTAATAGATATTTTAGATTTTAAAAAAGAAAATTAATGAAATTATGATTTTTTCTGCTCGATTTTGATTAATTTTACTTTTTACTTTACCAGTTTTGCCTTTTCTGGTATTTTTAAATTCTGTAACGGTATATTTTGAAAATATTATTTTAGCTTCTTTAAGACATGAATATTTAAAAAAAGAATAAATATGTTAAGAAATGTATATAAAAAAATGAAAAACAGTAGAGCTCAAAAAAGACGAATTTTCAATCAACAAGATTAATTTTCAACAAAACAGATGAATTTCCAACTAAAATGATGAATCTTCCATCAAAAAATTTAATTTTTAACAAATTGGTTCAACTTTTAACTAATAAAATATTTGAATTTTCAACCAAAAAATATGCAATTCAACCCAAAAAGACGATTTTTCTAGAAAAGCAGTTGAATTTTCAACCCGGAAATAGGAATTTTCAATAAAAATGTTTATCTTCAACTAAATTGACGAATTTTCTGAAAAACAATGTAATTTTCAACGAAGAAAAAGGTGAAATTTGAATTATGAAGGATGATTTTTCTACCAAAATAGATGAATTTTCAATCCAAAAAGACGAATTTTCAACAAAAAATGGTGAATTTTTAACGAAATTGTTACATTTTCAACAATATTTTGCACACTTTATTTTATATTATAAAAAAAAAGTTTGTCTATATTCATATTACTCTGAATCTAAGAAAAAAGATAAAGAAAAAATCAAAGATGGTCTTTTTGGCTTGCAAATTCAAAAATTTGATTGACATTTTCTGGCTACAAAATTTTGTTTAATTAAAAATGTAACTATTTTGTTTGAATTCGTCTTTTTGGTTTGAAAATTAATTTATGTTTGTAGAAATTTCATCTTTCTTGGTTAAAACTGTCTGGTTAAAAATTAATCTGTTTCCATTGAAAACAAACTTTTTTGTTGAAAATTTAACTGTTTTGCAGAAAATTCAACTATTTAATCGAAAATTGTACTATGTTCAAAATTAATTTCTTTGAGTGAAACTTCAACTAGTCTGTTAATAATTCGTTTCGTTTTTGGTTGAAAATTTATCATTTTTAGTAGAAAATTCACGTATTTTGTTCAAAATTCGTCTTTTTTGGTAGAAAATTAATCCTTTTGGTTAAAAATGTAACTATCGATGTTGTTGAAAATTCACTTTTTTCTTGAGAATTCATCTTTTTAGGTAAAGAATTCCTTTTTTAACTAAAAGTATAACTATTTGTTTGAAAATTCAAACTGTTTTCTGGAAAATTCATTTTTGAAATGGAAGTTTTTTTTAATGAACATTCAACTATTCTATTTTTGGTTAACGACTGAACTTTTCAAGTTTAAAAATTCAACTACATATTTGGTTGAAAATGTATATAAATTGTTGAAACTCTGTATTTTTTTATATAAAATTAATCCTCTTTGTTGAAAATTCAACTGTTCTATAGCAAACTCGTCTTTTTGGCTTAAAAATTCAATATTTTAAATACAATTTTTCTTTCGTTATAAAGTGAAAAATATTTCTTGGTTAAAATTTCAACTCGTTGAAAATTCGACTGTTTTTGATTTAAAATTAAAATCTTTTCATCGTTAAAATATCAACTCCATCCAAATCGACTTAAGTTATTTTTAGATGACCCCTAAATAAATTCAAGAAATTTTTTTTTTCATGTAGCCCTAAGTTCGGGAAATAATTTTTTGCGTAAAAAACAAAAAATACGTTTCATATTTTACCTAGGAAAACAATATATTGCAGCCCTAAACAATTTCGTGACATCAACAGAGACAGACTGCCCGTTGTCATATTTAAGAACCCCGTTAAATATAATTTGTGCTATAAAAATAGTTTTGAACGCAGAAATGATTTTAATTTCAGTGACTTATCATCAGCTTGAAAAATGAACGTAAACGAACCCTCAATTTCTAAACAATTCCTTCTCACCCCAGCGGTTGAAGATGCACTCCGAATTTTATTTAGACCCTACGTTTCAACAGAATCACCAGATGGAACGAATTCGAATATACGAATTCGTTTTTGGCAAAATGAAGGAGGATATTGGACAAACCAGGAAGAGCGACTCGAAAGTTCCGGAAAGCACTTTTTCATGAGAATGGCAATGATCGCTTGGGATTTTCTCAACGTTTATAACGTCTTTCAAAAGTCATGAAACTCTCATTTTTACATAGATAAAGTTTAGAAATACTTTTAGATTTAATATAATCGAGGCTGCCCTCGATTAAGAGGATTATATAATTTTGTAAACGCTTTCATCCGCAACTCATTTTTACTATATTTAAACAAAAAACTCTTCGGACTCAATTTATACAAAACTTTAATACAATTTCGACTGGCCACTTTTTAAAACCTGTCTCACGTTTAAATTTATTCTTGCTTCTCTGATGTAAGATTTTGCTTTGCACCAATCTTCCTCGTTTACTCTAGAATCTGGATTGGGATTTTCGTAGTATTCCCAGGGTTGAATTTCTGATGGCAGAATTTTCGGGACACCGTGATAACTTAGTCGAGAGCTTTTTGACATGACGACGATATCTCCACTGCGCAAAAATAAAGCTTCTGCAGGATCTTCCTGAGAAGGTCCACCTATTAGAAAAATTGCTGTTTGCCCGAAACTGATTGAAAATAGAGGTGCTTCCACGTTTATTTCCGAATGATCCGTATGGCCTGCCAAAGTAGAATTCATTCGATAGTAGTTGACAATGGCAGCTTCTGCTTTAAATTCACTAAAGCCTAATGCATTTGCGAGTAATTCTGTCAAGTCGCAGAGGTCTTTTGACATTTCTGTTTTTGAATCTTCTGAGTAGTGTTTTGTGTCCCAATTGTGGTGATATCCTTGAGTCGCCCATCGAAGTTTTGGCAGAAGTTTGTGCTCGCTGTTTGGTTCGCTGGTTAAAAGAAAAATATTTTTAGAAAGTTTGCTTCATCAAATTGAAGCTTTTAGTTATTTATTTTCAAGTAGCAGTAAATATGAGAGACCACCCTACAATAGATAATGAACATACAGTGGATAATCATTAATTTAAAATACTAATGTGTGTAAAATAATTAATTAAATTAAATTAATGGCTAGAACACTATACGGGGGCTCTGGACTATTATTTCCTAATATTAAAAATATAAGAACTTTAAAAATCCATTATTAAACAAAATTTTAAATATTAAGTTTAGAAAATGTTTGAAACAGTTAATAATTAATAATTTAATTTTTGAAAGCGTTTGAAATTTAAAAAAATGTATATTGAACGATTTTAAATTGAAACTGTTCCAAATCAAACAAATTTAAATTAGGTAAGATTTTTCGAAAGAGAACAATATTTCGATTGGAATCAAAATGAATTAAACTTGTATCCTTTTTAAATAAAAACGTTTAAAAGTGAAAAAATTATAATTAGTAGATCTCAAAATTGAAAAATTTCAGACTAAATTTTCAGAAATTGGGCAACTTCATTAGAAAAGAGTTGAAATTATATCATTTCTAATTCAAAGCGTTCAAAATTAAATAATTAAAAATTGAAAACTTTTGAATGAAAATAATTTTCAATTCGAAGCGATTAAAATAGGACTATTTAATATTAAAAAATAAATTGAATGTTTCAACGTCAAAGCTTCTAAAATTCAATTTTCAGAGATTCTGGTTAAATTTGTTAAATTTTAAACACTTTTGTTTAGAAAAGATAAAATATCAATTCTTTATCACTCCATTCCAAATATTATCCTTTTCCAAAATTTTCCCTAATCTCAAATTCTTTGATTTGGAACGTTTTCAATTCAAAATCGTTTTTTATATTTGTTTAAAATTTCAATCCCTTTCAATTAGAAAGATTAATTATTGTTTCAAAAATTTGAAAAACTCTTAATATTAACAAACGCGCATTTCGTGCCCGTTCATGTATTGCTATTATTTCAGAATTAATAATTTCGAATTTAATTACCTTGAAGTAAAAAAAATATTTATATTAAATGATTTTGAGTTGAAAACGTTCCAAATCAAACAATTTTAGATTGGGTAACATATAAAAAAAGGACAATATTTCTAATGGAATCAAAAGGAATTCAACGTGTATCATTTCTAATTCAAAGCCTTCAAAATTGAACAATTTCGTTTTGAATTGAAGAATCTTGAAATTGGATGAGCGTGATCCTTTACCATTTTTCTTAACATACTTTGACAAACCCAAATTGGACAATTCTCAACGTTAAAAATGAAATATTTTCAGATTATAATTTTAAAAGTTGGATCATTTAAAATTCAAAAGAATTAACATTTTATTATTTCTAATTAAAAGCGTTCAATCTTTTCTTTTAGTCTGATTTTCTTCGAAGATTTTGCTATCAGTGGATAAAAAACAAGAAAAATAAGACAGATTTTTGTAAACATTTGTTAGTTTTGAGGAATGATTTATTTTTATTGAATAAATAAAACTGTTGCAAATTATATATTTAGGTTTAATGGTTTTATATTTATATAGTTGTATATTTTATGGTTGTATATTTTCAAAAATAATAACAGATAATAAACTTCAACAAAGAGGGATGATTTTTCTACCATAGAAGATTAATTTTTATTTCAAAAGGATGAGTTTTAACAGCATACTTGAATTTTCAACCAAAAACGATGACTTTAACAAAATAGTTAAATTTTCCAAAAATAAATAGATTTTTAACAAAAGAGTTAATTTTTAGCCAAATAGTTGAATTTTCAGCATACAAAGATGCATTTTCAATCAAATGGTCGAATTTTCAAACCAAAAAGATTAAAATTCAATCAAATATTTGAATTTTTAAGAAAAAAAGACAAATTTTTTAGAAGACAGTTGAATTTTCATCAAAAAAGTTAATTTCCAACCAAGAAAGATGACTTATCTTATCTACCATGAAAGATGAATTTTTAACAAAACAGTAAAGTTTTTACGCTAAAAACTCCAATGTTTTAGAAAACAGTGGACTTTTAAATCGGAAAAGATGAATTTTCAACAAAAAAGATCATTTTCAATCTGGAAAGATGAATTTTTAACAAGATAGTTTAATTATCAACTTTCTTCCTAAAAAGACGACTTTTTAACAAAATATATGGATTTTCTTCCGAATAGTTGAATTTTCAAACAAAAAGTCGAATTTTCAACAAACAAGATTAATTTTTTACCCAAAAAAACGACTTTTCAACAAAATATATGCATTTTCTACCAAATAGTTGAATTTTTAACTTATACAATATACAGGATGAAGTTTCAACCAAAAATGGAATAATAGTTGAATTTTCAGATAAAAACTATGATAGAAAAATAACTTTGTTAAAGAAACAAACAATGAATTTCCAAGAAAATTGTTAAATTTTCAACCAAAAAGATGAATTTTCGACCAAGAAGATTAATGTTCTATCAAAAAAGACGAACATCCAATTTATCCAAGATGTAGGCTAAAGTTTTAACCAAATATGGAATAGTTACATTTTCAAATACAAAAAAAAATGTTTGAAAATAAAAATGAATTTTCAACAAAGTTGTTAAAGTTTCAACCAAAAAGATGAATTTTCGACCCGCAAGATTAATGTTATGCCAAAAAAGACGAATTTTGAACAAAATTCATGAATTTTCCTCAAAATTATTTAACTTTAAAGCCAAAGAGACGAATTATCTACAAAAAAGTTGGATTTTCAACCAAATACATAAATTTTCTACAAAGCAGTAGAATTTTTAACATAAAAGTTAATTTAAAAGCACATAGTTGAATTTTTAACTATAATTATGAATCCTTAATAAAAAAATTAATTTTTTTACCAATTATTTCAACTTTAAGTCAAATAATCGACTTTTCAACCAGAAAAAGGTAAATTCTCAACGAAGCATGTAACAGTTGATATTGCAACAAAAAATTGTATTTTTAATCAAATGGGATGAATTTACAACCGAATAAGATTTAATTTCTACCAAGAAAGACAAATTTTTAACAAAATACATGAATTTTACACCAAAAAATTGAACTTTCAACTAAGAAAGAGAATTATTTAATCAAATAGTTACATTTTTAACTGAAAAAGATACATTTTTTAACATAAATGGAATAGTTTGATTGTCAGTTTAAAAACTTTATTTTCAACCAAAAATCAAACGAATTTTCAACAAAATAATTAAATTTTCAACCAAATAATAGAATTTTTAAGCAAACAAGATGAATTCCGAACCAAAAATATAATCGTAGACTTTTCAATAAAAAAATTAACTTTTACCCATAAATATAGTTGGATTTTCTTATTATTTAAAGACCAGATGGTCTTTCAAAATCTGAATAAAAACATCATGAATATTATTCATTTTCTGAGGTTTTTGATTTAATTAACAAAACTAAATATTGGGATCATCAAAAAAGTTGTCCTTTTTGGTTAAAATTATCGCTTCTTTTAGTCTTATTTTGAAGAATAATTTTTATATCTTTGTCACTAATGAATGCAAAATTAGATAAAGTAACCTTTTCGAAAAGGGAAATGTTTATATTTATATATCTGTATTTCATTGCAGGTATTATGTTCGATTTTTAATTAATAGCATAAGAATGTATTAATTCAGACCTTGTAGTTTTCCTATAAATAATCCCTCTTTTTTCATTGGTTATTTTTGTCTTTAATGATCCGAAAAGTGAGGAATTTGGAAATCTTTTTTTTAATTGTGCATCTTTTTCATGCTTTTTTTGCATAAAATTATATCTTGAAAAAATTGTTTAATAGAGACATTAAACTCATTATTCGTTCCAATCTGCAGGGTTTGCTTATGAATATTTTGAGAATTCTTTTAATTGAGTCAAATAATTTTACCTCAATTTCTTGAAAGAAACCTTTTTATTACAAATTTTCTAAAAAGAATGCATTATATATTAGCAATTTCATAAATACATAAAAAAAATTTGGTTTGTTTCTTTTCCTATTTGGAAAATGTAATAATCTAAATAGATTGGTTCAGAATGATCCACAAACATAAAATGATTTATTTAATCAGTCTATTAATTTATACTTACTTGAAACAAGCTTCCCACCAAGATTCATTATCATGAAGTAGAGAATGAGCATCCAGATTCAATTTATTAGGTTTTCTCGAGAAATCTTTGACACATTTAAGAATCCAATATCGCTGACCAAATTCAGTAAAAGGATTTTCGATGTAAATTAGCCCTGAAATAAGAAATTGACAAATTTCCAAACAATAAAAATAATTATTTGGTTAAAAGAGAATTTAATTTATTTATAATCTCAGCGGCAATTATAACTTTTTTGTTTTGATATGCCTACAAGATGTGTTTACACAAAATGTAAACAGCGATATTTTTTAACAGCATTTATAAATTAATTAATTAATGGAAATATAAGTTTACATACCAGGCACAGTAATTAATTCATAAATATTCCACTGGTTTAATGGTTTTAATCCCAGTTTTTCCCAATTATGCACTTTATTTTCTTCGGTGGATAATTTCCTAACCTAAAAAAATATCATTAAAAAAACTGAGAGACAAGTATAAGACTTTTTAGCCAAATTTTTATATTACATACTTTAGAAAAATTTGGTTTATTGAAATCAATTATATTCTTCAGATCAGGTGGCGGGTTTCGTGATTTATAATATTTAAAACTATCCTTAAACATTTTTCACTTGAATCGTGGAGGTCGCCATTTTTATTCCAACGATTTTATCGCCATCTGGCGGGATTGCACATGCGCGGAAACTGATAGTAATATGTTGAATTTGAATTTGGAGCGGGAATTTGTGTGGCGTTGCGTTTATTTGACAAAATTGTTTAAAATGTTGAATAAATCAGATAACATAATTTTGGATGAGATATTTTTAATTAGAATTTGCTTCGGGTTATAAAATTCAGATGAATTTTGAACTAAATAGTTCAATTTTTAATCAAAAAGTTTAATTTTCGACCAAAAAAGAACAAATTTTCTACAAAATAATAAAATCCTCTACTAAAAGAGATTAATTTGAATAAAAAAAGATATTAATTTTCAAAACTACAAAGACGAATTTTCAACTAAAAAGAGGAGTCTTGATGAAAATTGAAATAGTTAAATTTTCAGCTAACAATAATTCTAAAATAAAACAGAAACGAAGTTTCAACAAAATAGTTACATTTTCAACCAAATAAATGAATCTTCAACAAAAAAAAAACATTAATTTTTAATAAAATAGTTCAACTTTAAATCAACTAAATGAATTTTCAACTAAAATGATGAATCTTTAACCAAGAGAACCATTTTTTACAAAGTAATTAAAAATTCAACCAAGAAGGTGAATTTGAACTAAAAAAGAGAAATTTTGAACCAAAAATGGAATAGTTAAATTTTTAACCAAAGAATTAAAATTCAACGAAAAATATGATAGTTGATTTCTACAACATTTTTTTAACAGTTTCATTTTCAACCAAAAAGATATCATTTCTATGCAAAGAGATGAATTTTCAACAAAGATTTTTGATTTTTCAACCAAGAAAGCTTTTTCAGTCATGAAAGAAAAAAATGTCAATCAAATTGTTGAATTTCCAACAAAAAAATTCCAAAACAAAAAATAATGTCTTAAGTAAGTTTCCTCTTTCTATCTCTTTTTTAAATATGCTTGACCATTTAAATGTTTAAACATTTAGAATAATTTCTGCGTTCAACCGCTTCTCGTTTTTCCATTTAAATGCGAACTAAATTAATAGAGCCCAGCAAGAAAATCCAACTATTTTTTTTTTACTTAATTCTTCTTGATTGAATATTCTACTACTATATTTTTGATTCCATCTTTTTTGGTAAAATTATATTTTTTGGTTGGAAATTTGTTCATTTAGATGAAAATGCAACAATTTTCTCAATAAGTCATCCTTTTTGTGTTGAAAATTCAACTCTTTAGTTAAAAATGAACTTTTTTGTTGAAAATCCAACAATTTGGTGGATTTTTTTCTTTCTTCACTGAAAAATGTTTTTTTGTTGAAAATTAATTTTTTTTGTTGAAAATTTATCTCTTTTGTTGAAAAATCATCTCTTTGGGTAGAAATTTTGTTGTTTTTGGTGAAAATTACAATGTTTGATTGCAAATTTAATTTTTATGATGAAAATTTAACAATTTTATTAAAAAGTTACAATTTTTTATTGAAAATTTAACAGTTTTGTTGATAATTTATCGTTTTGGGTTAACAATTGAACTAATTTGGTAGAAAATTAAATTCATTTGTAGAAAATGCACCAATTCGGTTGATTTTTTTTTATTCTTGACTGAAAAATCTTTCTTGGGTTAAAACTTAAATCTTTTGGTAGAAATTTAAACTTGTTTGGTTAAACATGCAACTGCTTGCTTGAAAATTAATCTGTATTGGCATGCAGATGTTCATTAAAACATTAAATTTCCTATGTAATAGTGATTTTTTTTTGTCATCAGATGTTAAAAAATATAAAAAATGGTGAAATTCGTTTTTTTCAGACAATTATGCTGGAAACTATTTTCAGTCCAATATATTTCAAGGGATGGTTCAAATTGACCATCTTGAAATGTATATCTGCATTACAAAATAAAATTTGCTATATCATAGTATTGTTTTTTTTTATATCAGCAGATGAAAAATAAAAAATCGAGTAATTTCGTTTTTAGCCCACCATGCTGTAAGTTTTTCTTTTAGTCCAATTTTCTTCGTGGATGTCTCAAATTGAAGGATTTGGCAGGCAGATGTGCATTGAAAAAAAAATTTCTATGTCAAAGGTTTTTTTTTATTGTTATTGTTATCAAAGGTTGAAAAAATAACAAAATTGATGAAAATTCGTTTTTTAGAAATCTATATATCGGAAGCTTTTCTGTTAGATCGATAGTCTTTGACGATGGTTGAAATTAAAGGTCTTGTCATGTAGATGTTTATTAAAAAGTACAATTTTCTATATTATAGTGATATTTTGTTGTTACCAGAGGTTAAAAAATCAGAAAAATTGTTCTTAAGATTCATGGAAAATTTTCAAATGATTTTTTAAAATGAATTCTAAAAGAAAATTGAAAAAGACTACAAAACATTTTTAATTATTTCGTAAAATATAGAAAAAGAGTAGAACAGATTTTAAAGCAAAATTTTGAAATTTTTCCATATTGTATAATTGAAGAAAAAATTGAGTAAGTTTAAGAGATATTTAGAAGTTTTGGTACGATTAAAAAATAATTACAACTTGTCAAGATATTTTAAGAATTTTGTAATTTGAATAATTTTAAAAGATTAGAAGGTTCAGAAATTCTGAATTTTTTTTCTAATTCTGAAGATTCATAGGAAAATTTTCAATGATTTTTGATTTTGAAAAATAAATTTTAAGAGGAAATTAAAAAATATTTCAGAAAATTTCAAATGATTTTCTCAAATTTCGAAAGAGTCTAGAAGATTTTAAAGCAAAATCTTTCAATTTGGTAAGTTTAAAAAATCCATTAAAAATTCGAGTAAATATAAGGAATATTTAAAAGATTTGAAGAGATTCAAAAAGAATGTCAAACTCCAAGAGATTTTAAATAATGTAGATTTTTAAAGATTTTAAACGAAATCTTTAGAGGCTTTAAAAGAATTTCGAAAGGTTTCAAATCAATAAACAAATTTTCTTAAAATGCCCTGGAAAATTTAGAAGATTTTAAGGCATTTTTTACAATTTGAATAATTTTTCACAATTTTAAGAAAAATTTGAATCAGTTGAAAATATTTTTAAGAATTTAAGAGATTTTAAATATATTAAAAATATTTTAAAAATGGATACATTTCCGAAAATTTATCAAATATTTTTGTATTTCTTTCAAAGTTTTAAAAGTCCTAAATATCTTTTAAAAAGACACGAATTTTACCTAATATTTTGTCAAATCCTGTAAAATAAAAAAAATGTCTTAAAAATTTTCTAGATTCATTTGTAACACATCTGAAATATTTGAAAATCTTTTTTAATTTTCTCAAGAATCTTTTAAATATTATATTTATATAAAGTTAAAAAAACTGATAATACCTATTTTCTTGTTCTCAGAATTATTTCGAAATTTTGATATTGCATTATTATTATTTTGTATTCATTATTGTTCATCTTCATCTTAAAAAACCTTTTTTCAAATTCAAAAACGTCTATTATGTTTTTAAACATAATGCAAAAAATGTTAAATAACGGTGTTGGGGGGGGGCAGAAGGAAATGTTACGGTTTATTGCGTGGATGGGGGGGGGGGGTAAAGGGTCCAAAATAACGTCACGTGATTTGTGAACGCTCCCTTAGTTAAAAATTTAAGTATATGGTTGAAATTGTATCTTTAGTTGAAAATTCATCTTTTTGGTTGAAAATTCAACTATTTGGTAGAAAATATAACTATTTATTTGAAAATTCATATTTTGATTTAAAATTCAACTATTCCAGTTGAAAATTCATCACTTTGGTTGAAAATTTATCTATTTTGTTGAAAGTTCGATTTTTTTGTTCAAAATTCGTTTTTTTTTATGAAAATTTAACTATTCGATTTTTTGTTGAAGATTGACATTTTTTAATAAGAAGTCAACTATTTTATTGAAAATGTATCTTCTTTAGTTGAAAATTCATATATTGGTTCAAAATTCAACTATTCCAGTTGAAGATTCATCATTTTGGTTGAAAATTTATTTTCTTTAGTTGAAAATTCCACTATTTGGTTGAAATTCATGTATTGTATTGAACAATCGTCTTGATTGGTAGAAAATTAATCTTCTTGTTTGAACATTATCTTATTATTTGAAATTTTATCTTTTTGGTCGAAAATCCAAGTATTGCAGTCAAATATTCATTATTGTAGTTAAAACTTAATCTTTTTGGTTAAATATAAAACTACTTTTTTCGTTTCTTTGGATCACTGTATACACGTTCTTTAAAATCACTATTTAAATGTTTTTTTTTTATAGTGACGTCTTTTTGTTATCAGTGGGTGAAAATTTAAATAAATGAGGAAATTCCATTTTTTGGACCACTAATCTTTTTTAATGGTTCGATTGCCTTCAAAGATGACTGAAATTGAAGGTATTGGCATTTAGATTTGTACTAAAAAATAAATTGTGCCCTTTATTGTATTGTTTTTTGTAAGCAGTTGTTAAAAATGGGAAAATTTCGGTTTTTAGAATATCTTTTCTTCCACTTCTCCCTGTCATAACCCACATCAAAATATCTCTTATGCATGTGCCTTTTCCCTTTAATAATGTATTTCTTTAATTTTAGTATTATGAGGACAAATTATTTTTAAATATGAAAGAAAAGCTTTCATATAGAAGCATGAGATCTTACATGGAAAGAAAGTTTTTAAAAGTGAAGTGTTAGAGAAATATTCTCCAGTTTAAAGCAGAAAAATTACGTATTCTAATCGACTTCCAAAAGATTGAGGCTCTTCAGTTTCCCTCAAACCCTTTTCCATATTAAAAGTTTTTAAATTTTGAATATCCTGATTGTTAAAAAAGGTAGATGAATATATTTAATAGCTTGATGAATGAAACGAGTTTAATTGTCAAAAAATGTAGGAAAATTGTTTTGCTAATTGTTAAACTGTGAGCTAGTATCATGTGATATTTCCAGTGATTGGATAGATTCATCTTCACCAAATTTTTAAAATTCCACGTACAAAAAAAAAGGATTTCAAAGATTTCAAAGGAATTCGAAGAGATTTCACAAGAGTTGAATGATTTTAAAAAGATTTAAAAAGATTTCTCAAAGATGTCAAAGATTTCAAGGGATGTGATTGAATTTTTTGACTTCCCTTCACTTTTTTCTTTTTCACGAGAAAAAGCAGAAAAATCATGAAAAATATTTGCAAAAGAGTATTAACAATAATCTTCAAATTCATTCCTTCACATTGTCCAACTGACAATTTGATAGTTTATTATAGCATACGTCAATTTTGTCATCACGTTCTACTTTTAGTTATGTAACATGAAGTTTCTCTGCATGCATGGAAATGCTTTATAATTGATTTTCAAGTTATTACTTTTGTACTTCATATTTCAAAAAGCGTGATGTATAATTTGAAAGTGATTAATTTTTTACGATTTAGTTTCACGAACCTAATTTTAGAATACTTTAATTTTAACGGTTAACGGTTCCATTAACCTTGAATTCATTATTTTTAAAGCTACCAATTAGAAATCATATAATTTTCAACGATTTAAGAATAATTAAACTTTGAAGGTTTACAATATTTAAAATTCTTCAATTTTGACTAGTGCAAGTAAGAGTGCATGTTTTTTTTTGTACAGAAATCTAATTTTTTAAATAATAACATCTATCTAATAACTTTGAGTGTCATTTGATACCTCTTAATCATTTTTATCACCTTGAAAATTTTTGCAGTTCAATTCAAAATTATTATGTTGAATGCGCAATTCTGAAAAAGTATAATTTTGGAAACCTTGAAACAAAAGTTGTTTGGTTTCAAAAGTTTACATTCGCAAATATTTGTTTCGAAGTTTTTTCATTTTTAAATCTTCAATCAGGAACGTTACCAAATTTTTAATGTTTAGTTTTTTATGCTACGGTCTTTAATCATATAAAACTAATTTCAACAGTACAGTTGGTAATGCTTTTTTAGAATTAGCAAATTTTAACGGGCATTACATTTGAACTTAATCAGTTTTGGCGGTTGCAAGTTTTTAAATTTCGCTATAAACAAACAAGCATTTCGTTAGGATTTGTGAGGATACTATCTTCAGCAAGAATTTATAACTGTTTTGATATTAATTGCAAAAACGTAGTCTTTAAAATTAAAAAATTAAAAACCCTTTAATTCTTGGAAATCCTATTAAAATTTCCTCAATCTTATGAAATTCCTTTTTATATCCCTTGAAATAACATAAAATCACTTCAAATCTTTATAGTCCGTTAAAATCCAATAAAATCCCTTGGCAAATCTGTGAAATTCTATGAAATCATATGATATTTCCTGAAATCCTGGAAAATGTATTGAAATACCTTGGAATTATTAAAATCCCTTAAATCATTGAAATCTTTGGAAATCTTATTAAATCCGTCAAAATCCTTTAAAAATACCCTGGAATCTTTTTCAAAATATCCTAAAATCGTATAGTTCCTATAAAATCCTTCTAAATCTTGTGCAATTCTAGGAAATTCTTTAGAACAGCAGAGCATTTTTTGAATTACTTAAAATCACTAGACTCCTTGGAAATTCCTTTACATTTTTTTAATCTTTTAAAAATTCTCTGGAATCCTTGGAAATATCCTAAAATGTTTCAAATCCTCTAAAATCTTTTATAATATTTTTAAATTTTTTAGGCGCTGGGAAATTCTTGGGAATTTTTTTTAATACCCTTCAAATCCCTTAAAAAACATTTAAAGTTCTTGAAATCTTGAAAATGTTTGAAAATATTTTAAAAATTTTGAAATTCTTTAATTCTTGTGAATAAATTCCTTGAAATCTCGTGAAATTACATGAAATATGATGATAGTCCTTTAAATATCTTGAAATATTTGAAGACCTATGAAATACTTTGAGATCCAGGAAAATTGATTAAAATATCTTATTGAAAGTCTTTAAAATCCCTCAGAATTACGGAAATCCTCAGAAATCTAATAAAATCTCTTAAAAATCCTTTCAAATGTTTGTAAATCTTGAAAATTCTTTGAAATCCCTTAGAGTTTTGTTCAATATTCTAAAATCTTATAAATCCTACGAAATCTCTTCATTTTTGTGAAATTCTTTGCAGTTTATATAAATATTATAAAATGTTTAGAATTTTTTTATATTGATTGAAATCCGTCAAAAATCAATTAAAATTTTTGAAATAATATCTAATCCTAAATTGACTCTTGTGCAATTTCCTGGACCGCCGTAAAATCTTTAAAATCATTTAAATTTCCTTAAAATGTTTAAAAGCTTTAAAAATTTCTTAAAATAATTGAAATCGTTGGAAATTCTATGAATTCTCTTAAAATCTATACATCTACTTTAAATTTAGAATAGTTCCAATGTTTTAAATGGTTTTATTTTTTAGTTAAGTATTCAGTACTTAAATTTATAATTTTTTCAGGCATCAACGTTTAAAAGTTCAAATTTTTATATCTTGGAAAAATGTTTGGAAACCGGAAAATGACCAGAAATTTTGGGTATACTTCCGAAAAAGTCACCCAAGAATATTGATTTTGATAATTAGCCGAGTGGTTCCTTTTAGACCCTAGTTAAATGCACTTACAGGATTTTTGACGCAGATTAATATAAATTAAGTTATTAATAATTTTGACTTTAAAAAAAAATTTTTTTTTTAAATCTCAAAAAATATTGATTATGGAAAAAAATGTTGTTCATAAAAGCTGTAGATCTCGTCGGAACACATATTTTTTATATCCATACTTTCTTTCTAAAATTAATATTTTTCGACAAAAATGACTATTTAAAATGACCAAGATTAGGCCGCGAACCCTTTTTCTCATGACGAACCCCTTTTCCAACGGCAAAAAAAAATCCTTTTTTCTCATTTTTCTCGAAAAATGTTGATTTAAGAAAAAAAGTATAAGTATAAAAAATATGTGTTTCGACGAGATCTACAGGCCAAGTATCAAGTCAATATTGTTGGGTGACCTTTTCGGAAGTATAGCTGAAATTTTGTTTTGTTTTTAGAAGCCACCCTGAAATATTTATATTTGAGTAGTTGACTGCTAATAAGAAACTTATCGCGCACATAGCGCACAAAACATGATTGCTAGTGTAAAATTGGTTAGAAATTCGTCAATTTAATTAGTCATTTCTCTCTATGTGTATAAAATTTTCCAACGCCGCCCCCTCCAGGTCACTTCTCAGAATCCACGCCTGATATATCTATGAATAAGACTAAATTTTATTTTTGGGAATTTACATAAAATATTAACATCCTTTTCTTTCTAAATCGCATTTTCTTCGTTTCTAAACAGATTTAGCTTAGAAGCAAACCTTATTCGAAATCTCTTCTAAAATCTGCTGTAAATCTATAGAAGTTGGTCCTTGAAGCTTTATCAACTTGCTAATTTAAAGTTTGAAAATAACATTGCCGAGATATGCACATAATCGTGGAAAACGTTTAAAAGTATGTATAAAAGTCGCTATATTGGCGATGTCTCGTTTCTCGATTATCATGATATTATCGTCGATCATTATTGTTTTACACATTCTATGACCGATGGTTGAACAATTTTCTTCGCGAAAGCATGTATGTTGCATGCATGTTTTAGGCCCGTCCCTCGACAGCTAATCTTCTATGAGTAATTTTAGAGCGTGATTTTCATATAATGACACTACCATGAATCTGTATGATTTCATATGAGAAAAGAGAGGCACGCCGCCGATCAGCTTCAAGGCTTTTTTTGAAAGCTCAATTGTAAATTAATAGCATAGCAGGCCGCACGCGCGCTTTGGATTGCTAATCTGCCACTATTACTATCATTATTTTATAATCGATTCTTTGATATGCACCCGATCACATTCGATTCAATATTTATCGATGTCATATAAAATTGAGATCGATCACTGAAAAAATGGTTTAGCTGTTAAAAATGTTCAGAAACTTAAGTGCCAAACTTGTCCAAAGTTTAAGTAAATAGGCACTGAATTCAAAATAATTCAAACGTATATTAGGATTTAAGTTCCTTCAGTATATTTCTGAATGAAAGTGAAAACTCCGTACAGGTATCTTGAGTTTAAGGACGTACGGTCGCGCATACTATCTGCAAAAAGTTAGTCCTAAGGCTATGTCGGAGAATAATACTGTTTGAGTGATATAAGTTTTATTAACCCTTAAATATATAATATGTAGCTTATTTACGTCGAAGAAAGTGAAAAATTAGGTAATTATGCCGGTATAATGTTTTATTAACGAATTTCCTGTCACTACGCATAGAGAAGTTGTATATACAGACGAGTACACACTAACTCGTCAAGATCCGAGCGTAGACGCGGTAACGTCGCATTTTTCATGGTGTCTGCTTTGACGCAGTTGTGCTTTTTGACTGCAAATGAAAACGTGACATTTGTTGAAAATGACAGATCGATTAGTAGTTAAAGGTGAATTTATGAAAAAGTTTTTAATTGATGTTTTTGAGATTTCTATTGATTTTTTAATAATTTGACTCAATAATTCTTCCAATTTTCTAGTTGGTGAATCTATTGTTGAAATAACTGGTCTTAGAGGATAGTCAGTTTTATGAGCTTTAACAAGATCATAGGCTAAGGAGAGATTAGTACTCGTTATATCAATATCACATCTTTCAATATTATTACCTAAGTGTTTATTAGTTCTCATTTTGTAGGCCTCGGACTCAATTGAGAAATTCAAAATAGTGTCAATAGTAGCATAAATTTTGAAAAATAGCATCAAAATAGTTTCAATTTTTTAGATATTTAATCGAGTGGTTAACTATTTTTGAAATATGGTATACAATATATAAAGGTGGCCCCTATTTTCTTTCATTTGGTTTGAAAATTATTGTGCAATTTTTTATAAATTAAAAAAAAAGTTTAACCCTTGGTCAAAGGGCTTCAAACACTACACATTTTTAATTGTTTTTTTTTTTCTGTAAAAATGGCAAATAACATACGTAAAAACAATATTACCCTAATTCTATTCATAATACTATCCCTCAAAGTTAAAAAAAAACAACTTCTATAGTGTGTTGAAAATTAATAATATGCTTTTTTATACAACTTCAGATATTTTCGGCCTTAAATGATTAAATATGACCTTCCAAAAGTTATAATATGTGTACCAGTGATAGAAAACTACCCTTAAACTATTAAAAACTACCTTTTAGAAACTTTTTCTCATAAGAAAAGTCCTACAGAAATATTGTTTATATATTTCATAGTTTTTAAAATAATTTACAGAAGGTCAGAAAATGAGTCAATTAGGTCGATTAAATCACTCTAATCAAGCAGTCTTCATTATTCTTATATCAGCTTTGAATAATGTGAATACAAAAACTTTTTCTGTAAAAAAGTGATTTTTTAAATACTATAAATAACCAGAACTTCCTTAAATTTTAATGAAATGTATTAATAATATGAGTCAATCTATTCGTCAGGATTCAAGGAATCTTTTCTTATTCTTGCATCAACTTTGAATTACGTGCATGAAAAAAGGTTTAGTATAAGAAACCCATTTTTTAAATATTTATTTTTTAATTGAGAAACATTTAATTGAACCAATTAAAATTTTTTCGAAACTATTACCATTGCAAGCCTTCCGCTTTGAGAAAGCAAAAGAAACAGAATAAATGTTTACAACAACAAAAAACACTTTTTAACTTTTAAAGGCTTTGGACCACGGGATAAGCATATATTTTTAATTTATAGAAAGTTGTATAATTATTTTTATACAAAATAAAAGAAAATATGTACATTTCCCATAAAATCGTGTGAAATCTTTTCCAATCTTTCAAATCAGTAGAAATCACTAGAAGTTCCTTGCAATTGCATATACATTATTTATACCCTATTATTATCTAGAAAACCGTTAAAATCTTGCGAAATTCTTTGAAAATCCTTTACAAATTTTAAATCATGTCGAATGCCGTGGAATCTTTAAAGACACCCTAAACTCATTAGGATCCTTTGAAATCTCATGAAATTTATAAAATACCTTCAACCTTGTGAAATCCTTACTAATCTCACAAAAATCATGTAATATCCGAAAAAAACATCTGGAAATCTATATATTTTTTTAATTCTTTGAAAAATTATGAAATCTTTTAAATCCTCTGAACCCCCTTGAAATCTTCGAAATCCGTATGAATCCACTGAAATCCAGTGAAATCTTTGAAATCCTTTGAAATCCACTGAAATCCTTTAAATCTACTGAGATCTATAAAATCCCCTTAAATTCTATTAAATTCCTCTGAAAACCTTTAAAAAACTCTCAAACTTTGTTAAATCTATAGAATCTCCTTATAATCTTATAGAATTTTTCAATTTATTTTTAAATCCTATGAATTCCTCAAATATTACAAAATTCATTCAAATCCCGTGAAATGTTGTAAATACCGTTAAAATTCCTTACAATCTTCGAAATATTTTTAACCTTCTGAAATCATTTGAAACTTTTTGAAAACTCATGAAATTCCTCGAAATATTTTGAAATATACTATATTCTTTAAATTCCATTGCAATGGTTAAAATCCCTTAAATCTGGTGAAAAGTTCTTTACAAATGATTAAATCTTTAAAAAATTCCATAAAATCTAATCTCACGAAACCCCTAGAATTTCCTTTATAATGAATTTTATTTTATTTACTTATCTATCAAATCCTTTGAAATCCATTGAAATTTTTTTAATCTCTAAAATCCTATGAGTCCCTTTAAAATCGCGTAGGTCTAATAAAATCTCGTAAATTATCTTGAAATTTGTCATAACACATAAAAATTCTTCTGAAAATTTGAAATCCTCTGAAAACAAATGAAACGTCTTGAAATCTCTTAAGATACCTTGAATTCGCTTGGAACCACTTGGAACCTTTTAAAATAGACTACATTCTTCAAAATCCTTTAAAATGGTTAAAATCCCTTAAATCTAGAGAACATTCTTTGAAAATGATTAATTTTTTTTTGTTTAAGTTTGAGTTGGTTTAAAAAATGTACTTTCAAATACTTCCTAAAGTTCTGTAGAAATTCTTTGTACTTAAAACCTTTTTAAATCCTTTGATACCCTTTTAAAATACCTTGAAATTTTTTAATCTCTTGCAATTTCATGGAATATTGTAAAATATCATAAAATCTTTTAAATCCTTTGAAATCCATTGCAATTTTTTTAATCTATAAAGTCCTTGAAGATCCTTTAAAATTACGTAGGTCTAATAAAATACCGAAAATTATCTTAAAATTTGCCATAAAATTTAAAATGTCTTCTGAAAATTTGAAATCCTCTGTAAACAGATTAAACTTTTTGAAATCTCTTAAAATCCCTTGAACTCGCTTGGAATCTTTTAAAATACATACTCTCATAACTTTGAAACCCTATAAGATCCTTCAGAATCCCTGAAATCAGTTAACATCTTTCAAAACCCCTTGGAATCTATTGAAATCTCGTGAAACATTTGGAAATCCCTTTAAATGTTTAAAATTTTGTTGAAATATTTTAAATCCCTTAAAATTGTTTGAAATATTCTAAAGCTTGAAATGTTTTAAAAATTCGATTTAGAAATGGCGGATACTATTTTAGCTAATCCAGCAAAGAAGTTTCAAAATATGTTAAAAGGCAAAGTGCAAAAATATTTGCATTAGCGAGTAATTTAAGAAAATAATAGCAATAGTCTTATTTTTTCAAAATAATATAAAAAAAGTTTAATTTAAAAAAAAAGTGTCAAAAAGTGTCAATAGTGTCGTTGAGTCTAAGACCTGCTTTTTAGGATTTCGTAGCCCCGGGCAGAAAAACCCTGATAGTTTCGGTCAAGTGTCCGTCCGTCTATCCGTTCGTCCATCATACTTTTTTCGAAGGAAAAGGAAGTGAGGGGAAATTAGGGGTGGGGAAGCATGGGAAAATGGGGGAAATAAGATGAGGGGAAGTGGGGGAACTGAGTTGAAGGGAAGTAGGGGTGAATTAGGGGAGAGGAAGTAGGGAAAGTGAGAAGTGAAGGAAAATGCAGGGTGGAGAAGTCGAGGAAGTGAGGGGAGGGAAAGTAGGGGAGAGTAAGTGATGGAAAATGTGTCGAGGGGAAATGTGTGGCAGGAAAGTAGGGGAAATTATGGGAGGGTAAGTAGGGAAAGTGAGGGGAAATGAGGGGAAGGGAAGCAGGGGAAATAAGTGGTAATGAGGCGAGCAAAAGCAGGGAAGCTGAAGGCTGGGGAAGTGAGTGTGAGGGGAAGTAGGGAAAATGATTAGAAATGAGGGTCAGTAAGGATGGGCAGTGGAGTGTTAGTTGGAGAAATGAGAAGAGGGGAAGTTGAGAAGGAAGAAGTTGCTGCAGGGGGGTAAAGAGAGGGGAGCTCAGGAGAGTAAGGGAGGGGAGTAAGGGAGGGGAACGAACTTTTATACTATCAAAATCCAATTCTTATTATTTAATCAGGAAAGATTATTCTTTTTAATACTGCAAAATGAGACTAACTTGTTAATTAGAGGTAGTGGTTCTGTCGGCGACATATCTAGCACTTTTTCTTCGTATTCGTTGTCGGAAATATCTGATATTTCAGAGGATGGATCTTCCAAGCCACATTGCAAAAATAACATAGGGTCGACTTTTACTTCCATTTCTTCCATGCTCGGCGTGTGTTGTCTATCTGTTTGCGCTAGTGTTTCCGATGGTGGTCCCATAGAATCTCCTTCCATCATCATTTCCATAGCGCCCTGTATAAAATTAATTCATTCAAATAATATTTAACTAGGATATATACTACCGTCGAAAATTATCTACACGGTAGCGTGAGACATTTTTTTAAATTGAAGAATTTCTGGAATTTGGTATCTCAACTTCAACTTGTGTCATTACCTCGGAAATGTATAGAAAAAAACTGAAATTTACAGCACGCAATCGTTGAAATCCCATTCTTAATTCAGGCAGAAAAAACTTTTAAAATCTTCACGGGTTGACGTGATATGACTAAAAATTTAATCTCCATATGCTTGGATATTTTTAGTCATATCACGGAAACCCGTGAAGATTTTTAAAGCTATATTAGCTTAAATTAAAGATAAGATTTCATAGATTGCATTCTGTAAATTCTAGATTTTTTACACAAATATTTAAAGTTATAGCACGAGTTTAAATTGAGGTACAAAATCAGAGAAATTTTTGGCGATCGCCGACTGCAACTTGACACGGGTACGCTTGGACATTTTTAGTCATATCTCGGAAACCCGTTAGGATTTAAAAAATTGTATTAGCTCAAATTGAAGACAAAATTTCAAAGATTGCGTCCTGTAAATTTTATATTTGTGCCACAACTTTCCTAAGTTATAGCACGAGTTAAAATTGAGATACGAAATCCGAGAAACTTTCAGCGAGATATGAATAAAAATGTCCAAGCGTACCCGTGTCGAGTTTCAGTCGGCGATCACCGAAAATTTCTCCGATTTTGTACCTTAACTTCAACTCGTGTTGTAACTTAAAAAATTAGTGTCAACAATCTGGAATTTATAGAATGCAATCTATGAATCTTATATTTAATTTAAGCGGATAAAACTTGAAAAATCTTTACTGGTTTTCTAGATATGACATTTATAATATATTATATAATATAATAAAAAATAATAATAAAATCTTATATAATATATATTATATTATTTGATGTTATAGTTTAGACCATGTAGACAAAAAACATTAACATCATATTATATAATATATAATATAATTTATATAAAAATGTCCAAGCATGTATGCGTCGAGTTTTAGGCCGGCCACCACGCTTATACATTTTTAGTCATATATCGGGAACCTGTAAAGAGCTTTCACGTTTTCTGGCTAGAATTAAAGGTAATATTTCAAAGATGACGCCCTTAAATTCATATTTTTTCTACAAATTTCCTAGGCATCGCGAGTTGAAGCCGATGTACAAAATTCGCGAAATACTATTTTTTTAAACTTCTCACGTCATATACCTTTTTTGAAAAGTCAGAAATACATTCAACTTCCAATATAAGAAACTCCGGTTTACGACATTCCTAGAACTGACGGCATCGGAATTCGATGATGCGGGGAGCGCGGGAGGCGCTGCTCAGTCAAGCGTGACAAATAGCACGAGAGCCGCACTCTCCGTGCGTTAGTTGCATCGAGTTGCGTCATGCAATCAAATCCAACAAAAATTATTCCCTCGACCCTGCCTGTTTACGTTTGGGTTCTTGCGATTTAGGATCAAGGCCAATGCAAACTATGCCCGAAACCGTTCTTATATCGGGAGTTGAGTGTATATATATTGAATATCATTCGACACAGAATTTCATAAGCTTACTGTGTTGTAAAAAAAAGTTCTAACTTCATTTCCAACAGAGTTATCGTCTTTCAAAGTCATCAGTAATTTTTAGTGCCGCTTTCAATCGAAATGAAAATACTTACTTTAGTTAATATTGAATGCAAGAGGCCCTTTTCTTCTGTTTTCTTTCCCAAATTTTGAATATCTCTGATTTCTGCTATGTCCATATCTTGAGTTGAATCGGAATGATCAAAAACTCCATACAACTTTAATTTCAGCATTTCTTGCGTTCGACAGGCCATCATTGCAAATCGATGAATACCCTCTAACCTTTTAATACACGTTATACAAACCATCTTTGGCAATTTATCTTCAGAAGACACCTGGAATTAAATCATACCTTAATTATGTAAATAAAAATGATCTTTACATTTATACGAAATTTTTCATCTTTTTCATCATTTTTTATCTCTACACTCACAAACAAAATTTGGGTGAATAAAACAAATTTTTCTCGATTCAACACAATATTCGATTGACCTGATCAATCTTTTTTTGTTAAATCAACCAAATACTCCATAAAACAATAGATTTGAATAAAATAACCAAAACGTAGGTTCAACCAAATATACTTTGTTGCCCATATAATAGCGATATTCTATAGTGGAACTAACAAAAATTTGGTTGATTCAACGAAATCGTTTACTGAGTTTATACTGTGAAATCCAAAGATAATAATTGTCTGCTACGCCAGGATTTAAAAATAAAATAAAATTATTTAATCAATTCTGCATAAAAAATTATTTTTAGATCCAATTGAAAATTCTCTTTTAATTAATTATTTTTCGTTAATTTAAAATAGTAAAATACCAGACTTCACAACCCAAAATGCTCTCAAAATAGGGGAAATAGGGTGATTGTTCACCAAAACGGGGCATTGCATTTTTTTAAATAATACTAGTGTAGGTGACATATCAAATTCAATTTTAAAGGCCTTAAAGTCCTAAGATGGCAAGTCGAAAAATATTGCATTTTCAACAAAATAGATGAATTTTTAACCAAATAGTTGAAATTTCAACCAAAAAGATGAATTTTCAAACAAGACAATTAATTTTCTACAAAAAAGACGAATGTTCAACAGAATACATGAATTTTCAACCAAATAGTTGATATCTTATCTAAAAAATATCAATTTTCAACCAAAAATGGCATTGGTTAATTTTAACTGAAAAACAACTGATTTCAACCAAAAAAGACGAATTTTCAACAAAATAGTTGAATCCTAAACACACAAAGATGAATTTAACAGAACTAATTTTGAACAATAAAGTTAATTTTCAATCAACTAGTTGAATTTTCTACCAAATCTGAATTATTGATCCAAAAATATGAATTTTCTACCAAACAATTGAATATTCACCCCTAAAATATAAACTTTCAGCAAGAAAGTTAATATCCGACAAATAAGTTGAAATTTAAACCAAAACAGTTCAATATTCAAGAAAAAAAAAATTAATTTACTACAAAAAAAATAATTTATTTTTCAATCCCAAAATATGAATTCTTGATCAAAATGCTAATTTTTAACCAAATAGTTGAACTTTTTATCTAATTTTTCGATTTTTAAGCAAAAAAGATGAATTTTCTACCAAATATTTCATTTTTCACATGAAAATATGAATTTTCCACACAAATTTAATTTTCTAGGAAATGGTTGAATTTTTGACCAAAAATTATGAATTTTCAAAAAAAAAGTTTATTTTCAACCAAATAGTTTACTTTGCAAACCAAAAAGACGAATTTTCAACAAAATACTTAAATTTTCAACCAAAAAGGATGAACTTTTAACAAAAGTGTTGAATTTTCCAAAAAGAATTAAATTTTCAACTAAATAATAATAATAGTTTTTACCCAAAAAAGACGACTTTTCCACAAGAAATATAATTGTAGGCTTTACAACTTTTCAAACCAAAAGGACGAATTTTTTATTCAAAAAGATGAATTTTCAACAAAGCAGTTAAATTTTCAAATCAAAAAGATGATTTTTTAACAAAAGAGTTACATTTTCAACCAGATAATCAACTTCTCAACAAAATAGTTGCATTTTCAACCCAATAGTTGAATTTCCAACTTTGTAATGATGAATTTTCAAGTAGTTGATTTTTCAAACCAAAAAGACGAATTTCTTAGAAGACAGTTGAATTTTTAACAAAACAGTTTATTTTTAATCAAGAAAGATGAATTTTTAACCAAAAGATGACTTTTTTACCAAAAAAGTTGAATTTTCAATCCAAAAGGACGAATTTTCTATGCAGAAAGAGGAGTGTTCAACAAAACATTTAAATTTTCGACCAAAAATATGACTTTTTAAGAAAATAGCTGCTTTTTCAACAAAGTAATGAAATTCTCAACCAAATAGTAGAATTTTTAACCAAAAGAGATTAATTCTGTACCAAAAATATAATACTACACTCATAGGATTCATTTAATTCAGTTCGAATTTAAGCGAAAAAAAAACGAGAAAAGTGGGAAAAAGGGAAATTTCTTATAAGCAGGAAAAAAAAGAGGAATTTTTTCAAAAAGGGGGAAAAGGAGAAGAAGAAAAAGATTGTGAAGTCTAAAATATACTAAAAATTTAATTAAGGAATCATTGGTCAACTGCATGATTCGTCCTTTTGAATAATTTATTTAGTGTCAGACGTCAGGTCCATGAGCATCTCTGGCGTTTTATCCCAATTATATTTATAGGCGCACTCGTGTATAGCGCGCATGCAGTACAGTATTCGAGGCAATCAATAAAATGCTAATTTTTAACACTTTTACATCTCTCAGGAATACAAAGGTCGCTGTTTGGATTCTATTGGGAGGGTCATGTAGATTATATGCGTTATTAATAAATACTTTTATTTATACTTTTTTGCAAATCGGTCAATTTTGAGGATTATTATTATTAAATAATATTAATCAATAACAACAATCAAAGAAAACAAGTATTGTGAAGAAAATCTCTTATTAGTAGCATCGTGATCGGATTTCTGAAAGCCATGATTGAGCACGTTCTAAGCGTTGTATATATTATAAGGTTGATCGAAAGTTACAGATTCAGATGCAGCAGTACTATATTTTTAAATAAGAGACTGTCAAAATTACTTTTTTTTGTTCCAATTATTTCTATAAATTTTATTTTTTGCGATTTACAGATAATTTAGACTAGTTACAGCGAAAAAAAAATCGTTTCCATATAAAGAGTAGCATTTAGTTAACATTTTAATAAAAATAAAAAATTAAATATATATATGATTCAATTGTATGAGAGGCGGAAAAATGATGTATAGTTTATACATAGCGTGAAGTATTATATATAATATTCATTTGTTTTATACTTCACACTATATATAAACTATATATAATTTTTCCGCCTGGGTAGTACATTAAAAAGTATTCGCAGTTAAATAATTAAGTTATTTATTATCCCAATTTTATGAAAACTTTGTAGTTTAAAAAAAAATCTTCACAATTGGGTTAATGAAGCCGATAACTAATCCTGTTACTGAAATACTGATTATTAAAGGCTGTTTTATCAAAAATAAAAATATTACGTATAGAAATTATGTAGATCACAAATTAATTATGTCTCCAAAACCAAATTTAAAATGTAAATCAAAACTTTTACATTTCTTTCAAAACAATACCTATTTATAATGTAATGCTCACAAATAAATATTTGAAGAATTCTTAACATAAAACTTTTATTTATTATAATTAAGATTACGTATCATACAATACAAATTATTCATATTTTAAAACGTGACATTTGAAAACTATGAAAAAAATTAAAATTTAAAAAAAAATTGTATACAATTGAAAAAATGTAGACAATAACATTTTAATTTAACAGTATTGTTATTTTAACTAATTTATTAAAATATTACTATCTTTGAATACTGGAAAGTGAAAGTTACTTATAATTAATTATATATCTTCGGTATGGTAAAGATAAAGAAAAACCAAATGAATGATAAAACTATTATTCTTACCAAATTTATAATTATCGATTTAAATATATTTATATAGTTATATGTATCTACATATGCGCATATGTTTTCTTTTCAAGAGAAAAAATTAAAGAATCAAACATTTTTTCCTCGATTGGAATTTTTAAATTAAAGTTTTATAATACGCAAGTTCACATAAATCGTCCAATTTGTAATAGAAACGATTCATTTCGTTATTGTGCAATGTTATATTTTTGTATAATAAAAAGAATCTATCTAATCCCAAAAATATCAACAGTTGTAAAAAATATTCGATTTTGTTCAATTAACTTTTCGAAAAAAAAATATTTTATACAAATTTAGGACCAAAATGTTAAAAATCGAAAATGCCTAGTGCTGGAAATTTCTTACGCTTTGTTAGAAATAAAAATCTCTCGTGACTTTTTGAAATCAAAAATCGTCCTACGGTGTCGCAATGACGTCAAAAATTTTGAATTTTAAGAATTAAACAAATTTCCTATGGTTTTCAAAATTATGGTATTTTTTATGAACAGTTTTTGATATTAAATACTGATCAAAAAAAAAATATATATATAACTTGTTTGAATGACAATTTAAATAAAAGGAGCAAAAATGATATTTGTTATGATACAGGTAATTTTGATTAATTTTTTATTTTTTTATTTTATCAATGACATATGACTTTAGTTGCAATTGACAAGCAAGCCACAATTTTCTTAGATCTTGAAAAAAATTTCATAGACGTCACATTTCATAAAAATTTCTGATTTTAGTGGTTATATCTAAAGAAATTAAAACTTGCCTCTTCAGTGTGAACTAAACTAAAAACAAGTCATATATAGTAATACTAACAAAAAATTCAATTTTAATAATAACAAACTGAATCTTAAAAAATGTAAGTTTTTCTCATTTTCAAAAAATTTTAACTTGAACAAAAGTTATATTTTTGAAACTAAAAGTCATTACAGATTTTTATTTGTTGTAAAAAATATCAAATTTTCAACACTAGCCATTTTTGATTGTCAAAAATTTTCAATTTTGGGTCCACCCTAATGGTACATGAATGAAAAAAATGGTGTGTAAAAAAACATGTTAGTCAATCAAAATTCTTGAGACTAACTTTTATACAGAGTTCACATACCAAGTTTAATTTATATAAAAATTACACAATTATTTAATACATAAACAGCACAGTTCGCCAGGTTGGCAATTATAAATCTCTTTATTATATTTTTACTAAATTTCTCATTTATTACTTTAAAGTTAAATATAATGAGAGCTGAAATAATATTTTATAAGCAAATAGTTTTAATACAGTTTTATTTCTCTTGCACATAAATAGCTTCAGAGAATTATTGCACAAAGTTGAATAAAAATCTTTTAAAATTTAATCGCACAAGTATAAATTTTTCTTCAAAATAAAAAGAAATTGTTATTGATTAACCGATATTTATCGATTTTTTTCTATGTCAATGTAGAGTCTCTCCCAAATTTCAAAAACAATTGGAAAGATATTCGCCATAATTAATTCAATTTGCGATATATGTATACAATAAACTTATATACTATAATTATAATTTTAGAAAACTCAAATAATGTACGTATCTATCAATTCTATATTGCCCTTAAATCCTGCAAAAAATTCCAATAAAATTTCCGGTTTTTTCCAGGATCTCTAGATTTTTCCAGGTACAATTTTACAATTTTACATTTAAGTATTAAGTATTGCATTTTTTAAAGCAATCGACCTGCATGTTTTTTCAGTTTTTTTGAAGACTTCATTTGTTCCCTAAAATAGATCCCCTACAAATTGTTTTTTTTTTGTTTTGTCAAAATGTCCCCTGAATTTTGGCAGAATTAAAAAAAATATATTTAGGGGTATTTCAAGCAAATTTTTGCAGATAATGGCTTATCTGATTTTAATTGCCGCCATCAACAGCAGTAATAAATGAAAATAAGTATTATTTTTGCAAAAATGGGTTTTCACTCAAAACATTTTTTTAATTCTCTCAAAAATCTCGGTAATGTAATTGACTAAAAATACACGAAGTGTCTCGTCATCCCGAAATTCGGGATGAGTAGTCAAATATTTTTCATAAACTTGGCTTGGTCGTTAACAATGGTAATTAAAATAAAATAAGAACAGACATCTTAATATTTATTAAAATACTGCCAAAATTCATAATAATAGTACTAAAAACATATGTAATTAATCATTTCTTTAATTTTTTCCACAACTCCATGAATTTCAATAATTTACAAAAAAAATATTTATTCTATCTTCATATTTGAATTTCAGTGCATATTAAACATATTACAAGGTGACCGAAAAACTTAATTTTCAAAATCCCCTGACTTTTCCCTGGTCAGTTTTTCACTTTCCCTGGCAATTAATATTCAAAACACAAAATTTGTATCTTCTAAAATTTTCAACATATAGAATCTTTTATAAATGAAATAAAACAATTTTAGCTTAAAATTTGAAAATTTCCAAAGATTTTATTTATTTCAACCAAAAGATATTAATTTTCTACGGAAAAAGATGAATTTTTAATCCAAAAGGACGAATTTTCAACAAAGCATTAGAATTCCTGAACAAAATTATGACTTTTCCATAAAATAGTTACATTTTCAACAAAATAATGGAATTTTAAAACAAATTGTTGCATTTTCAATCAAATGGTCGAATTTTCAAACAAAAAGATTAAACTCCAAACAAAAAGACAGTTGAATTTTAAGCCAGAAATGTTGAATTTTCAATAAAAATATGAATTCTCAATGAAAAATTTAATAGTTGATATTTCAAGCAAAAACCAACAAATTTTGAAACAAAATACTTTAATTTTCGACTAAAAAGTTGAATTATCAACAAAAGTAATAAATTATCAACAAAACAGTGGAATTTTTTACCAAAAAGTTGAATTTTTAACCTACAAAGCTGAATTCTGATGAAAAAATGTAATAGTTGATATTTCAACCAAAAAAATCGAATTTTTACCAAAAGAGATGAATTTTAAAACCAACAAAAAAATTAATTTTCAACTAATAAGATTAATTTTCTACCAAAAAGACGAATTTTCAACAAAGTACACGAATTTTCAAACAAATAGTCTTACTTTGAAATAAAAAAGAAAAAATTTCAACCGACAATGAAAAAGTTAAGCTTTTAGCAAAAAAATTAAAATTAACAAAAAAACGAATTTTCAACGAAAGATTCAAATTTTCAACCAAAGAGATAAGATTTTAACTAAACTAATGAATCTGCAAACAAACAAAAAAATTAATTTTTCACAAGTTCAAATTTTTCAGTCAGGAAACAAAAAAGTTAATTTTTAACCAAGCAGTTGTATATTTAACCAAAAAAGAGGAAATTTCTTACCAAGAAGATTATCTTTCTACCAACAAAAAAAAAAAATTTCTGCTAAAAAAGATCAATTTTCAACTAAAAATGGAAAAGTTACACTGACAGTTCATAAAATGAATCCTAAACAAAAAATATCGAATTCACAACAAAATAGTTAAGTTTTGAGTTAAAAAAATTAATTAAAAAAAAAAAACTTTCAAGAGAAATGATGAATCTTAAAAAAAAAAAATTATTTTTTAACTAAGTGATTCAATTTTCAACCACAAAACTATGAATTTTCGACGAATAATGTGTAATAGT